>OV050032.1:177920247-178107767 GCA_920105625.2 Clusia tigrina
CTGCCGCCATACGGCCAACAGGCAGGGGTCAATTGTCCTGCTGGCCACTGTTTGCAGTCGATACGCATTGTGGGCATGCACACTAATTCATACACAAACACGAACACAAAACACACGCACTCAAATACACACACGCACTAGGCCATCGACCATATGAGCCTTGTTTTCCTAAAGCACAGAGGATTTGTGCCGGTACTTTGTGGAGTGCCCTGCAGAAATATTTAAGGCGAACTCCCATACATGTTCTTAGACTCGGCCGCGGATGTCTTTGCAAATGTGGTAGTAACACATCAGCAAAGAACTCCATAATCCAGATTCACATAAGGTCACGTCAAGGTCACATGAAATCATAAGTCATATAAGGTAATTTTAGGGTTTCGTCAATACCAAACTGGATAACATAAAATAACATAAGAAGACATCAAAGACACTTGAAATCATAAGAAGGGTAGATAAGGTCAAATTAGATAGAAGTTGAAGGTGAGCTAAGTTGAAGGTGAGCTAAGTTTGATTTAAGGTCACATATGGTGACTTTAATGTCAGTTCACTACCAAATTAGACAGCATAAAGGAACATAAAGTCACACTAAAGACACTTGAAATCATAATAGGGGAACACAAAGTCATTTTAAAGTCACCCCCAAGAACAAATTATATAGAATAATGTCTGTTGAAGGTGAGCTAAGGTTGATTTAAGGTCACATATGGCGACGTTAATGTCAGTCAGTACCAAATTGGATAACATAAAGTAACATAAACACAAATCAAAGATACTTGAAATCATAATAAGGTCACATTAAGGTCATCCCAATTATAGTTTACATCACACAATATCAACTAATATCAGTTCAAGATCAAATAAGGTTAATTAAAGGTCACTTACGGTGACTTTAAGGTAAGTTCAATACCAATTTAGATAACATAAAGTAACAGAAACACAAATCAAAGATACTTGAAATCATAATAAGGTCACATATGGTCATTTTAAGGCACAAGTTACATCACGTAATGTCACATAATAATGGGTTGAAGGTTGAAGGCTCAGATAAGGTTTATTGTAAAGGGTTTTCCAACAAGAGGTGTTATTTTGGTATTCAAAGAAAAATGCCATTTTTTGAGATAATATTTCATAATAAAGAGGAAGGTATGCCGTGAATAATGAAAAACAACATCAGCCAAATGGCCACCACGACCACGCTTACAGGACCATATCCTTTTCATGAAATTTTACATAACCAAATCGCAAAGTGGCTGCCCTATGTCCTCGATAGCCTCACGAATTCTATCTTTGGGGTCTTGAATCGACGCTGCGCTGTTGGCGTAGACCTTATCTTTCACGTGGCCCCAAAGGAAGAAGTCGCAAGGTGTTAAATCACAAGATCTCGGTGGCCAATTGTGATCACCTCTTCGTGAGATAACACGGTCCGGAAACTTTTCCCGTAAAAGAGCAATGGTTTCGTTGCTTGTGTGGCACGTAGCGCCGTCTTGTTGAAAGTAAACGTTGTCCAGATCAATACCATCCAACTCCGACCATAAAAAATCATTAATCATCTCTCGATAGCGCAATCCATTCACCGTAACTGTTGATCCAACCTCATTTTCGAAAAAGTAAGGTCCAATGACCCAGCCGGACCATAAACCGCACCAAACAGTCACACGTTGAGGATGGAGAGGCTTCTCAACAATAACTCTTGGGTTTTCCGAGCCCCAGATGCGACAATTTTGCTTGTTGACGTAGCCACCGAGGTGGAAATGGGCCTCAGCAGTCAAGATGATTTTTCGATGGAATTCCGGATCATTTTCATGCATTTCAAGGACCCAACCAGCAAAGACACGACGTTGTTGATGTTCGGCTGGCTTGAGTTCTTGTGTTAACTGTACTTTATAAGCCTTAGGACCCAAGTCTTTATGCAAAATACGGTGTAATGACGTTTGTGGAATGCCCAATTCCAAAGAACGACGAGGAATGGACAAACCTGGGTTTTCTTCAGCACTTTGGGCTACAGCAGCAATATTCTCAGTTGTTCTTGAGCGACGTGCACTAGTTTTATTCTTTACATCACTAACTTGTCCCAACAGCTCCAATTTTTCCACCAATTTCTGTAGTGCTGTCCGACAAGGTGCTTCACGACGACCCAAAAATGCTTTACTTTTGCGAACTGTGACTGCCAGATTTTCACCATTTTTGTAGTGAGTTTTAATAATTTCAATGCATTGTTGAAGCCTGTATCGTTCCATTTTTAGTAATGGCGTAGTTTTTACTTGTCAAATGTCAAAGAATAAAAGCTTCAAAAGAGACAGCTACCGAAATACCGGGTGATTCAAAATAACACCTCTTGTTGGAAAACCCTTTACTTAAAATGCGGTGACTTTAATGTGAGTTCAATACCAAATTGGATCACTTGAAAGTAAGGGAAGATTGCGTGTATGTGATTAACGGATACTCAAAATTCACTCGGAGTCATAATAATAGCACATAAGGCCACTTTAAGGGCACATCAAGGAAATTAGATCATATAAAGTAACATGAGGAAGTCATATAGGGTCGGTTTAAAGTAAAATAAGGATAATTCGAATTGATTTGAAGTCCCAATAATGCACCAAAGGTCTTATACGGTCACTTTAAGATTAGGTCAAGGTCTAATTAGACCATATAAAGTTAAATAAGGTCAGATAAAGCACCTTTAATATGATATAACAACACTTCCCAGTCACTGGAAATCATTATAAAGTCTTTCGAAAGTAGACATTAGATCGCAAGGTCACTTTAAGGTCAAATGAAGCCGCTTTGAGGTGACAAACGACACTTAAAAGTTCATTTAAATCATAATATGGTCATATAAAGTAAATTTAAGGTCAGATGAAGCACAAAATAGATCACAAATTGTCAAGTAAGGTCATTCAAAGGAAATAAGGTCATTTTAAGGTCAACTGGAAGTTATTTGAGTTCATATTCATTTAGAAAAGCTTACGTGATAAGCACATAAAGTAATTTGCAGGTCAATTTAACATAACAATGCAGGTGAAGGCAACAAAAGATTACTTCAAGGTCACAGAAATTCACCTGACATCGACATTGAGATGCAATGAGGCCACATTTCTTCATGTTGTGTGCTTCAGACCATTCGGAAATAATCTTTATGTAAATTATGCAAATTGTCTGATGTCTCGCATACGAAGAGTTCTGGACTCTCCGTCTGATAGAGACTCATGCGAGTGTAAGGCAACTGTAAATATTGCCACTTGATTTGAATTCACAATTTCATAAATTAGTAGGAAAGCATCCTTCGCCTTTTGTGTACCCCAGCGACTGGAGTTTTGACTGGTCCTGCGATTAGTAATTTGAATATTAACAACTTCCTCCACTTTATGTGAAGTAAATTATGTTCTCAGTAAGTAAACCAATTAGCTGAGATTCTCCACATAATAAAAAGGACACTTTATTACTTCAACCATGACATAGAATCCTTGACAGAGTCCTTGCAAGTATGGTCATATTTACCTACTCTAGCTGAGATTTTGGGGATAATAAAAGGTATATTTTTACTTCAGCAATAACGAAGAGTCCTGGAGCGAGTCCATGCAAGTACAGGAATGTTTACCTGTCCATTTAAGAGGTGTACACTGAGCCTAAATTGCAACCTATATTCCCGTATCCTCTGTGATGCCATTAGGACTCCTTTTGGCTCTCAATATGGCGGGTCAGGCTGCAGCCACTTCTTACTCGTACCTAACGCAATCGTACTGAATTATTGCGAGTATTGACATCTTTCTTCAAGTGCTCGTTTTTGGTGTCATTTTGATTCTCTGCTAGTCGCTTTCACTGCCGGGGGCACATGCACTAACTGCTTGAAGCCGTACGTGTGTTTGCGTTTGCGTTTGCGTTTGTGTGACTGGATACGAGAGTGTGCGTCTTAGCAGTACGTGTCCAGCATTAAACTCTGCGCTTAATAGAGCCGAAAATGCCATTAAAATTATCACATTCTCCTGCTCCGTTGAG
Organism: Clusia tigrina; assembly: GCA_920105625.2. Lineage (NCBI taxonomy): Eukaryota > Metazoa > Arthropoda > Insecta > Diptera > Clusiidae > Clusia > Clusia tigrina. The sequence goes on from OV050032.1 coordinate 177,924,247, forward strand.
GTTAAACGTGCAATTTAGGTTGCCGCTTGATAGCAAATGGCATAAGAAGTGTAAATTTGCGGACTATTGATGAGTTCACTGAGCGCTCACGTACGCTGGTGAGCACGTTGCACGTTGGGTTGTGCTGCGGCAACTGCTCCCAGCCGTATGCAAATGATGATGCAGTAGCAAATCTTTGGTCATCATTTTGTTCACTATTTTGTGCTTTTATTTGTATTTTATTTGTGATCATATCTGTATACTCTGCATCGGAAAACCTGGAAAATCATGTGAAGTTAGTGGAGCCTTGGGTGGCAAGTTGGAGGAAACCACAAACCTAAAGTTAGTAGGGACTTTGGTGGCAACTTGGGGCACATTACACTTGCCTTAAGAAGAGACACTTGTCCCTCTGTAACTCTCAACGACCACACCATTCCACTAAAATAATGTTGTGGTCGGTGTTAATCTTGATAGAAGATTGACATGGAAGAAGTACATTAAGGCAAAGAGAACTCAGCTCAAGCTAAAAACAGCGAAACTGCATTGGCTTCTAAACAGATGTTCAAGGGTCACCCTGAACCATAAAGTTTAATGTATACAAAGCCGTTCTTAAGTCTATCTGGGCATATGATATTCAATTGTGGAGTACGGCATATCACCCTCTAATATAGAGAGAGAAGCTCAGGAAGTGCAATCTAGACTTCTTCTTCGTTGATGGCGCCACAACCGTTGATCGGTCTTGGCCGCTTCAATAAAGCTTCGCCAGTCGCCTCTGCTATACACGCGCTGGCGCCAGTTGGCAAGGCGAAGCGTAGACAGGTTCCCGAGGACTTGGTCTTTCCAATGGAGATTAGGTCATCCTCTTCTGCATGCTCCACCACCTTGTGTCGAAGAATACACCGGCTTAGCTGGAGCAGCGTCAACCATTCGCTCAACATGACCAAGCTGCGGAGACGCTGGATTTTTATGCGCTTGACTATGTCTGTGTCGGCGTGCAGCTGATACAGCTCATTGTTCGGTATTTTTCGATACAAGTCGTTCACGTTTATTGGGCCATAGATCTTGCGAAGGATCTTCCTCTCATCGTTGGAGGTCATTGTCCCCGTCTCAGCTCTATACATTAAAGCGTTATCTTCGTTCGTCGAGAGAGGGCCTATGCTTCTCAATTGCATAATGAGCTCATAATAGCACCTCACGGGAAGAGTTATTCTACGCTTGATGTCGAGGCTGACATTGTTGTTGGTGTTAATGCTGGATCCTAGAGGAACGAAATCCTTGACGACTTCGAATGTGTAATTGACAATAGGAACACTTTGTCGTGCATCGTGACTGTTTGTTTGTTGACAAAGTGCCAATTTGCATAGTTGAAGGACCTTTGCGGGGATACCAAACCCTGAGATTACGGCATACAGGTGGTCCCTAATCCAGCTCTCGAAGGCGGCTTTATAATCGACGAATAGGTGGTGGGTGTCGATTTGGTTTTCTCAGGTCTTCTCCAGGATTTGGCACAGTGTCAACATCTGGTCTCAGTCCACCATTGACGAGAAGATCATACAAAATACCAAGGCCTGAAGCCACACTGATAAGCTTCAATAAGCTCGTTGACGATGGGCTTCAATCTTTCATACAATATGCTCGATAGAACCTTATCTGCGATATTCGAAAGGCTTATCCCACGGTAATTGGTTCCAACCGTGGGATTGCCTTTATTGTGGACTGGGCAGAGTACGCTGAGGTTCCAATCGCTGGTTCCATGCGTTTAGTGTGCTATTCGCCTCCATGACCCCATAGAGCTCTTGAGTCGACATAAAGCTGGCAGTGAGATCTGGGAATGGAACATTAACGGCGAATGAAGAGGATCGCACTCTCCTTTTGGTACGTGTGGACTTTCCAGGGAGCTGGATTCAGATACCGCCATCTTCGCAGGTGGATGCTCTTCCTAGAAGAGCAAGCAAAATTGGCTGGAATGTGTGTAAAGAAATTATAAATACTCAGAGGTTGAGATTGGAGTAAAATTTGCCGAACCCACTGAAGGGTAGTCTGCTTATTCAATTGCTGCCACCTCTACAAGAGTCTTAAAGGGCGGAAATAGGACTTCAAAGATATCAATAGATAGATGTCAGTGATACTAACACCACAATAAGTAAATAAACTCCAATGTGCAGTTTAAAAGTTGTTGATGCTTTCTGACCACAACACGGAGTTGTAGTCAGAAGAGTTTTCACTTTGGGGAGTCTGAGGGAGTCATTTTTAACAGCTACCAGCTCTTTTCAGCCTTAAAAGTCACCGGGTGCTTCCCAATCCTTCTCCAAAGAAACGGTGGGGTACTGATGCCGCACTTGGTAAATATCACTAAGGCAAATCTTGCTTTTGGAAGAATGGCGTACAACTAAACTGGTATTTATTCCCAAGGTAGGCAAGAAGGATATGAACCATCTCAAATCCTTCAGGCCTATCAGTTTGGTATCTTTTGTACTAAAAGCTATGGAGAGAATAATTCATATACATCTTGAGACTGTATTGAAAATGGAGCCTTGTAAGTTTGCGTATATTTTGGGGAAATCTACTGACACTGCACTTTACTATCTGACTGATTTTATTCAGGCAGCACTGGATACAAAATAAATAGCACTTTGTGCTTTTCTTGATATTGAGGAGGCTTTTGACAACACTCCTCACGAATATGTGATTAGAGCTCTTAACAATAGAGGAATAGATAACTTCACTTCCAATTGAAGACGAGCTTTACTCAACAGCAGACTGACTGAAGATGAAACAGGTGATTAACTGTTAAAGTCAAAGTCAACAAAGAATGTCCGCAGAGTAGGGTATTATCACAAATTTTGTGGAGGATAGTTCATGCTGTTCCGGTAAATCTCACAAATCTAGGCATATCATGTCAAGGATATGCGGACGATATTGGGATAACAGCTAGAGGAAAATCTGAATCCACCCTTTTCGGTATCATTAAGAAGGACTTTTTAGCAGTTAGTGAATGGTGCATGGGAATAGGAAGGAAAATCAATGCCTCGAAGACCACTCTTGAGCCGTTGACAAGAAAAAGATCCTTACCATACATGAAACCTATTCTTCTAAATGGTACACAGGTCGATATTAGCTCTGAAACTAAATACCTCGGAGTCCTTTTCGACTAAAAGTTATTGTGACAGGCTCACCTGACAGCAACCACCAAGAGGGACACAGCTTCCTTAATGATATGCATAAGGCTTGCCGGTATATCGTGGGGATGTAATCCAAAAATCGTTCGCTGGATGTATACCATGATGGTGAGACCAATCATCAGCTATGGTTCTCTAGCCTGGTCAAATAGAGTCACTCTTAAGACAGCGAAATCTGCCTTAAGTAAAGTACAACGCCTTGTCTGTCTTGTCATCACTGCAGTTATGCGCAACTGTCCAACGGCAGTAATGAAGTTATACTACATTTAACACCCTTTCATCTAGTAATAAAAGACTCTGCTAGGAAATCTCTTAGCAGAATACAAGAAATTATCTCGAGAGAATCAAATTACACCCAAAACATATGGAGTAACAATCCTTCTCCAGAATACGTTATACTATAATCTCATAAGGATTTTATGCCAAGAAAATTCAACTTTGTATAAAAATACAGTACAAAATAAAGTTGCAAAAAAGAATGGAAAGGTTCAACTGGAACGTATAAAATAAGAGACAACTCCCTCTTAGGGTGTACGGAGGGTTCAAACACTATTGACGGAACTGGGACAGGAGTATTTGGGCCTACCTCAAACTACTGGGAATGAATGGGTTCTTTCTTAAGCTTTTTACAAGCGGAGATTCACGCTATTGCAAGATTAGCCCAGTTCAACAGTGACAGGAAGTATCGGGGAAAAAACATCGTCATACTATTCGAGAGTCAACCAGCACTCAAAAATTTGAGTTCCTGATCTAAAGGTCTTGAGGTCGAAACTTGTATGGGACTATATTGGGAAACTGAACTCCCTAGGCAGTATAAACAAGCTATCTCTACTATGGGTACCAGACCATACAGGAGTAGAGCAAAATGAGAAGGCTGATAGCTGCGCAAAGTCAGCTGCGGCTTCTCAGTTCAACGGCCCTGAATCCTTCTATGGTATATCATCCAACACCATTGGAGGTCTGCTGAAGAAGTGCACAGATGCAAAAAGAAATCAGATCTGGAAAAATCGTCTGGGATGAAGACAATCCACAGATCTTCTGGGGGATTTCAATATTAAATGATAAAATGCCTCGGAGTAAATTGAGAATCATCACAAGCGTTTTAAGCGGACACTGTAAATTCAACTATCACATGAATAAGTTGGGTCTATCTTCAGATGCCATATGTAGATTCTTCGATGAAATTGACGAAACTCCACTGCACCTAATCACAGATTGCGAACCGTTGGCATATAAAAGGCGCAGGTGGTTTGGAGAATATATCTCAGATATGAGCAAGATCTCTCAACTTGATTCCTCCATAATACAGGAATTACTGTCGGATATAAACCTGACAGAATATCAACAGATGAGAGTATCCTCATCTTTTAAATAAATAGGGGCATCACAATAGACCTTTCAGGTCGCGATGTACAACACCCTTCTTTCTTTCAATTAAAGGCAATTTTTCCCCAAGCAGATATTATGTGTCAGAAATCAAAAACTCACCAACTATCCACCATATGCCAACACACTGATTTTGCCTTATCAGTGGGTTTTAACACCTGGAAAGTCCACCATTGACAAGATCTTCACGCTATGCCAAATCCTGGAAAATATCCACGGGAAACAGATCGACACCCATAATCTCTTTGTCTACTATAAAGCTGCTTTCGACAGCCCGATAAGAGATTGACTATATGCCACCATGTCGCAGTTCGATATTCCTGCAAAGCTAATACGGCTCTGTAGAACGACATGGAGCAGTATGCCGAGCTCCTTCAAGGTAGGAAGAGACCTCTCCGAATCATTATTTTACGTGCGAGGTTTCAGACAAGGCGTACGAGGTTTCTGTCGTGCGACCCCTTCAATTTCATCATGGAAAGGGTACTGCGAAAGGCCGGTTTTCATCGGCATGGCACAATTGTCTTCAAAAGTGCCTCACATATGCTGCTGACATCGACATCATTGGACGTTGCAAACGAGATGTTACTGCAGCATTTCCGTCATAATGCAAGAGAATCAGTGAAAGTGGGTATGGCGGTGAACGAGCCCCAGATAAAGTATATGCTGTCCACCAACAAGGATACTCAGAGTTAAGGATCGTATGTTACAGCATACAACAGAACTTCTGAAGTTGTCACGGAATTGAGATACATTGGTGCCGCCAGTAATACCGAAAACGATGTTACCCTGGAGATTAAACGAAAAATCACGCTTGCTAATGGTGTTACTGTGGGCTCAGTGAGCAAATGGATAGAAGCGGCCTCTTTATTAATTTTTTTCATTTATAATTTTTTGTATAAACTTTTTGGAATAACTTTTTATATTTTATTAATATGCTGGATTTACACATTCTGTAAAAATCGACTCTCCAAGTTGGGGGCGTGGAAATGTTCCCGCAACACTCCGAAAAAGTAATTAAATGCAACTCATACGCACGCAGCAATGCAGGCGCAAATCGAGCGCATTTACTGTTAATCCATAGAAACACGCACGCATACTCACTACATACACACACGAAGCACAGCCACATACACGCAGCAGGCACACTCTGTCACCACTCGAACACACACACACTTGCATTGAGACTAATTTATGTGTTTTACATGTGTGCAATTGGGTAAAACCCATTTCCTAATTTACCCTCCCAGTGAGTCGTCAACAAAGGAGAAAGCAGCAAAAATAGGTTCCAGTGCCCCCAACACTGTGCACTGTGCACAGGAACAACAACAGAGAGGGAACACCCAACAACACACACACACACACACAACAACAACCCGAGCCACAACAAGAACAACTACGAAAATAAGGACAGCAACAATTGCAATTTGCATAATAAAAACTTTTGTTTGAAACTGTAAAAAATTCATTTGAATTCGGTTGCTGCTGAGCTCTACTCCACCTAAAACCGCACACTCCAAATTCCCCTGCCCTTGCCCCTTGCCCCCTGCCCACCAAAAGCAGGACACCAGTAATGAATGGCATTTAAAATGAAAATTACTACAGTTAAACTGTTAAACGGAATTATCAACGAAATGGGAGCACGCCATTTAATTGTGTTTGTCCAACATTTCTATGCTCACCTTGTACACAAATGATAATGATGATGCAGTTCTCAGCACATATGTTGATTTGCGTACGCGACTCCTTTCAAGCACATCCTCGCTCCACACTGACACGCAAACACACGCTAACACACATAAACCGAACTACTTAGGTGGCTCTATTTAATAACACAACATAATCCCCTGTAGAGGACGAGCCGAATGCAAGGCAAAATACTCTATTCAAGCCAATGACATTTCCAATTGATACATCAACAAATTATGTCGATTGGACTCAGTAACCTCAAACGCGGGGATCACAGGAAACTAAACCAGTCCCTGCGTCGTTAGTGCCACTGACTCGAAGGCCTCCGACTGGCCGCAATGCGTGCAGTATTGACGGAGCAGCATATTCAAGTGTCCTTTTACTACTTGTGAATTTTGTATGTTGCTTTAAGGAATAAATTCTGATACTGGAAGGACTAAAACATGCCCTGCCCACTTCTTTAAAATTTCAAGCTTCTTCACAAATTTCTAATCAGCATTTATTTGCAGGCTGCATTTTTGGCACATCAAAACCTGGCAGGCCAATAATTCGTTTCCTTGCTAAACGAGCAATGGTGGAATTGAACAAATTGTACATTGAAATGTGAGCAGCCTAAAAGTAGGCCATCATTTTGTGTGCTATTTCGAAAACTTCTTTGGCAGGGGAATTACTACGAGTAATTTTTAATGCTGGCATAGTAAGAGTCAATTTTATTAATTAACCATGCCCATTTATTTACTTTGTATATCCTTCATCATCAGGGATAAGAAACAAGAAATGTTGTCACTAATCTTATGCTATGGAGCTGCCGCTTGCAGCGAAAATGTTGCTTGGCAGCATATTCAAATGAAATTTTCGTTGATTTTCCTTCCTTCCGCGTAAATTTCCCAGCTGGGCAAGGTATTTTTATAGCAGCTGCTCCTCTGGCGCTCGACTCAATTGTTGCGTGCGTTTGCCATAATGAATAAAGAAGCCAGCCATAAACGCCGCCAGTAGATGAATACCTAACCTGCCTTACGCCGGAGCAGCTGTGTGTGGGTCCTCTGCGAAAGCTCCGGCGCTGCCATACAACACGGCAAACTGTGTGTGGCTATGTGCTGCGGCGGCTGCCGAACATTGTTGCATGTGAGCGCCGGCGCCGGCGCCAATAGCACAGCCAGCACCACAGCCAACAGCTCCTGCACAAGCAGCAGTCGCAGTAGCAGAACCATTGCCAGTGCCAGTGCCAGTGCCAGTGCTGAGGCTTCCGTTTAGTATCACCGAACCACCGACAACAGTTTGTTGCTTAAGCTCCTGCACAGCGGTCGTATTCCTTTCGTAACGCGCACGACTGCCGTTCACAGCGGTACATAAACAAACAGCGCCCAGTGTGCCATGCCAGTAGTCCGCCAACCGTGCTTGGTACTTCTTTCCGTGTCGGCGTGTGCGGAGTTTCCACACAAAAACTATCAACCAGACAAACACTCTCGGCGAAGTTGTACACAGTGAGTTGGTCTGAAGTTTGGGAGTTCTGTTTATACCTATTCAATGGTCAAGAGTGGGATTGTATGCTTGTGTGTGCTTTGAGTGTGTGTCTGTGTGAGTGCTGATTTAAATGCAAATTAGTGCAAAAGTTCCAAAGCAAAAAGTGAAGTTGGATATTAATAAAAAATAAGAGTGACAAAAAATTTTAATTTAAATTAAAACAACTCCGAAAATTTTTGAGGAAAACGCAGGTAATTCAATTTATTCGCTGAGCGCGCAAAATATTTAAATTAACGGTTTTTACGCAATCTTCGTAAGGACAATAAATTTGAAATTCAATCGAAATTAATTTCAACTTTCAATTAAAATTACTCGCATGCATAAAATTATATTAAAAAAAGTTTGCATAATTAATTAAAATGCAAAAATAAACTACAAATTGAAGTGGAGTTTTGAAATAAGTTTGAAGTGAATTTCACACAATTTATATATTTATTTATTGTAATTAATTATAACACTAAACTTAGTATAACCAAGGAAAGCGTGAGTATTGACTGCCAGGACCTTCGAAGCGAAGATGGAATTATTCTTAATTGTCTATAAAATATTTCTCAATTAAATATTCACTTCAAAATTGAAACACAATTCGAATATTAAAGTATTCTAAACCGTGAATGAGGCTGCCAGGACCTTCGAAGCGAAGATGGAATTATTCTTAATTGTCTATAAAATATTTCTCAATTAAATATTCACTTCAAAATTGAAACACAATTCGAATATTAAAGTATTCTAAACCGTGAATGTGGCTGCCAGGACCTTCCGCACGAAGCTTAAGTTCCTCTTTTCTGTGTATACAAATTTAAAATCCTAAAATTTACTTCAATTTTGAAACCTAATTAGAAAATTAAAGTATTCTAAACTGCGAGTGAAGCTGCCAGGACTTTCGAAACGAAGCTTAAATTCTTCTTTTCTGTATACAAAAATTTTAAATTTAAGATCCACGTCAATATAGAAACAGAAATAAAAGATTAAATTGTTCCACAGTTTGATTATTGGCTCCAAGGACTCCGAACGAAGATTAAATTATCCTTTATTGTGTATGAAATATTTCTTATTTTAATGTTCACTTCTAAATTCAAACACAATCAGAAGAAACTATTCTAAACTTTGAATATTGACAGCCAGGAATTCGACACGAAGAATTAAATTCTTCTTTTCTGTATATAAAAATTTTAAATATAGAAAACTCTGAGTGAAGCTGCCAGGACCTTCGAGAATTAAATTAAATTATCAGAAGAAACTATTCTAAGCTCTGAATATTGACTGCCAGGATCTTCGACACGAAGTTGAATCATTATTTTCTGTACATAAAAATTTCATATTTAAAAATTTACTTCAAATTTGGAATACAATTTTTTCTAAATAACAAAATAAACTTCATTAGAAACGGACACGAACAAGTTTTCACTGGGAAGCACTGAAAGTTGTATGTCCTGATGTTACTGGTACGCCAAGAGTTGTGCTAAAATAAATTGAGCATTCACCCAAGTGCGATATATCAAGTTTCTTTAACTCCTCTCCTGGATAGTCTCAGCATTCCTTGGTAATCACTTCAGATTCTAGTAGTGAAAATATTGTTTCTTACCTTGGCTAATTTTCCATAATTAAGTGTCCTTCTCTATAACAGCGAATCGGTTTAAAATATGTATGTTTATACACCTCAATCAAGTGTTGTGGTGCCGATGCTGCTAGGAAGATGGGAGTAGAACACTTTTCGCTGCTTCTCCAGTTGACTTTTACAACTTAAGTTTAAGTGTTAAGTTTAAGTTTAAATGTTAAGTGTTTAAGTCGCTGACTGAGTCGAATTTTCTGCTTCAGATAAATAAATTTGCCTCAGGATTTTAACAGTGGCATCAGGTTAAATGCTGAGCTCTCTTGAAATTAGGCCTGATGTCTGCTGCTGTGAGCTGTGTGCTTCAGGACAGTGCCTTCAGAACAGTGCCTTCATGACAGTGTCTTCATGACAGTGCCTTCAGGATAGTGCCTTCAGGACAGTGCCTTCAGGACAGTGCCTTCAGGACAGTGCCTTCAGGACAGTGCCTTCAGGATAGTGCCTTCAGGAGTTAAATGCTATTTGTTTCCTTAAATTCTGATCTGGATGGAAGGAAGATTTATAAAATTTTGATTACGCATTCGCCACTTGAAACTCCTCTCTGGGGATTTGTGACGCTAGACGCTTTGTTTGCATTACAAATTTCTTTGCAGTTGAATTGAAAACAAAAAATTAAAAAGATTAAACAAAATTAGTAACAAAATTAGTAACAAAAAAATTGAATTCGTAAAATAATTACACTGCTTGGCCGGTTCGTCCAAACTACGTATAAGCAGCCAGAAGAGGATTCGACAGATGAAGTCAGTACATTCTCTCTAAGATAATTTATCAAACTACGCCCATAATTGCAAAGTGGACATGGCAGTTAGCCCATAAATAGTATAATAAAATATATAATGTAATAAAATACATATTATCTTAAAGAGGAGATACTGGCGTTGTCTGTCTAACCCTATTTTGACCATGATTATATGAGATTAAGTGGAATCATATAATACTCGTTCTAAACCTGCTTCTGGTAGGAACTTATTTTGAATTGCTCAATTATATCTACACATAGGTGGGCGTGACAGTAGAAAAACCATGTCCACATTAAAGACTGACTCACATAAGACCATTTTATCAGTATGGCTGCAATATTTGCTGCTTCTCTCTTCTCCCAGTCCTTAGGTTAGTTTCAATATAGCTGACCCCAAAAGTATGCAATGGAAATTTATTAATATCAGATTAAAGGCAATATGCTAATTTTGAAATACATCTCTCGCATCACGGAGCACAGTGATTCGATTCCATACAAACTATAGGAGAATATTTGAAGCAGTGCTCTGATCTCTGTAAAATTTCGTAAATTAGTTTCGCTTTTTTTAAATTTTGAAATCTTTTCTTTTAAAGTGGAAATTTTTATCTAAGAAATTTGGCAAGCCAAAAAGGAAGATTGAGCAACTTCTTTTTCAAGGATTTTTTTATTTTTTTAAAGGATATTGACTAGTTGAAAGATTTATTATCATTTTTATTGCTATTATAACTTCCATCATAATTAATTATATCTGCAAGTGGTTGGGGGAATGAGTACTAGCAACTGAGTCCTTTGACTCGGAAAGAAAAAGATTTAGAAATAAATATTTTTCAGATCAACCCGGGGTAGGATTCACACACACGACCCCCCAAGTGTGAGTCGCGCATGCTTACCAATTCTATTTGATAACTTTAGTTGTGGAATAAAAAATATATGAATAATTGCACTTTATTGCATACTTTTAGGGTAATTAGAGACAACTACAAAAATTCACAGATTTTGCGTGTTTCTCCATTAAAAGTTAATCACACTGAGAATTGAAGGGGGAGCATATGCTAATTATATATTATTATATTACTTTTCTATATGCGAAAGGAGAAATCAGCACTCTCCTCACAAATGTTCTCTGAAGAAATCGAAGGTTCTCGCAAAGGTTACTAGAAAAAATTAGTGGGGTACTTTAAAAAATATATGATTTGTTGCATAATTTTGGGCTTACAAGATTAAAAGCAATTTGTGTAAAAAAGGTGTTTTGAAATATTTAAAAAAATTATTCAATATTTAAATTTAAAGTACTGATTTACGCACACAAAAGAACGGCTAAAAGGGTAAGTTCACAAGATATTGCAAGGCTTAGTTAGACTGTCCACTAAAAAATAATGTAATATATGACACCACTTAACGTAAAGAGAGAGAGAGAGATAGAGAGAGAAAGAGAGAAAGACAGGGAGATAGAGAGAGAAAGAGAGAGATAGAGAGATAAAGAGAGAAAGAGAGAGATATAGAGAGATAGAGAGAAAGTGTAATTTAACGAATCAAAAAGAGTGTTAAGAATGAGACACCGTAGTTTAGAGTGCGGTAAACTGACACAGTACTTGGAGAGGCTTTGCTCAGTGAATTCACCACCTGCAGTTAGCGCAGTTGTCTGGTTGGACGGAGTACAATTGCTGATGGCCCAGGTTCGATTCTTGACTTCGTTCTTAGTTGGTGTGCTGTTGCTTTCTGAAACTTGATATCTTCTTGGGCAAAAATAGAATTTTAATTGAAAGATCTCTGATGAGGACAAGTGGCGTGTCCGAAATAGCTATAAGATCTGCCAGAATGGTTTCAATATTGCTCCTCCTCACAATTATTACGGTGGCATAACCACATTTGCACCTACAATGTGCACTCGTTAGTCACAAGATTAGAATAGAAAAACTCTCACTTAAATTTGAATATTGCCTCCCTCTGTGGTCTAGTTAGTGCTAAGTATGCTAGACTCATACTCAGAGAGTTCAAATCCCGCCCCGGGCTTGGTCTCAAAAATGATCGTTTGCAAAAAATGGTTTTTCTTCGAGTAGAAAGCCTCAGCATCCAGTACTCTGTCTATCAAACTAACAACAGAGAAATTCAATTCACTGTCTTTACGCGATACAGCCTAAAAGTAGGCAGTAGTTGAGTGATGTTTGCAGTAGTGGTGAGATTTCAATTGAAATGAAAAAATGAATTTTAACTTTACATGAATTAAATCTACTTTTAGGCTTCATAACACTTCGTTGCGGAGACCGTATGCAATTTAGTGTCATATTGCAATATGAAGGATACATTCCTTCATTCATTTGAAAATTTTACATAAAATGGAAGCCATAAAATATAAATTCACTTTCAATTAAAATTGAAATGTAGCGCTAATCCTCTCTAGCAAGCTATTCGTGAGTGGAAATCGTATGACCAAGTGTTGGGTTAATACATAGCATTTTTTTCTATGACATAATATTTCAATACTTGAATGTTAGGCCGCCTAAAACTATGCTGCAGTCTCTGAGATTTTTTAAATTTTTTTCTGGCTTTTGAATTGAGTTCCTGTGGGAGTTTGGTTGGCCTATGCTGACAAGAGTACCGCTTTCAGTCTTTTGACACATTTTAATGGAGCTCGTTTGCTTTTTCATTTGTGTGTCCAGGCGGCCACACGATTTTAATTAATTTAACGGGTATCCCTGATGTACATGTCTCTCTGAGTATAGTGTTGCCATCATAGGCATTCGGAATGGCATCAACGGTGGTTTTGCTGTCAGCCCAGTTGACATATTGTCAACTGTTGTTGTGTGCAACAGAATTAGTAGCTATGCTGCCAGTTAGGTGAGTGCTGCGCCAATTTGGAGGAGTGTGGAACAATCGGAATCGTCGACAATGCGCTGTGCTGCTGGGAGCGAAAGAGAAAAATATCTATATTAGTTTATTTTAGAGTTCATCGAATGGTTTTTAGGGATCAACATGTTGACTATCTCTCTGTGGGCAGGCTGCGGCGGTGATGCTTTAAAATATTCCGGCAAGTTGATGCTTTTAAATAGCAACGAAGGCATTGACTTTTTCTTCTTCATATATAAACAAATCCCTTTTGAAGTTTTTTCTTGGCTTAGCTTAGACGTCTTGCGTTTCGACACTTTTCGAAGCATACTTTTGGGTGTGGACACAAAAATTATAATAATAAAAATATTTTTTTCGTTTCAACTGCTAATATTGTTCTTTTATGGGAATGTTCATAAAAATCGAGTCATTGCTTTCGCTTTTTCTCACATTCCTTTCCATAGGTGTGCTTTGAATACATTCTTGAGCCCCTCTGAAGGCACCTATGGAGACACATATTTTGTAACCATTGAACTATATTTAGAATATAATCGGAAGACCAACATTCATCAATTTAGGTTGTGCAAACTTCAATTAAACGCCATAGCCTAAAAATATTATCCTCTTGGTATAAAAAGAATCCGGCTACGAAAATTGTTTATGGTTAAAAGTTCGGATCACTGAATACTGTGAAGAAATCGTTCATTTGAAAATGTGGGTTTCACAATTTAAAAGTTCCCATCAGACCTTTCATTTTTGTAACATATAATTTCATGGGAATTCCTCTTTAGAGACTCCACTTATGAATATTTTGGAATGCCTGAAAATATGCGGCACTTTGCTGTATCAAATTTAAACGAAATATCGGTCATGAACATGTCAAAAACCATGAAGATGTCAAAAACCATGACGTGCTCCTCACCAAAATATCACTGTCTCAGGTTTATTGCCTAAATTAATTTTGATTGATACCATTTCGGGTTTTACTGAAAATGTCAGCAATCCTGCTTTTAGCCTTAATGGACGACTCTCGTGGAATTTGCATTCGAATTTTTCCTAACTATCCTAGGCAAGGTCTGCGGTATGGTTCATTATCCTTGGCTTCAGCAATTCCCTCTCGCCGTAGAGGCAGATGCTAGAAAGGTAAGGTCAAACCTCTTATATGAACGAACATTATTTTTATTTACAACTCAGCCAGTAATCAGAAGATAAATATACTTCTTAAAAACAACAACAACAAAATCGCATTGCAATGAAAGTCTGCGGTAAAATTTAAATCAATTTCAAATTCAAGGTAAAATAACATTCGCCCTGATTCCGCCAGTGCCTGGTTAACAGTTGGCATTGAATGAGCCCAAAAGTATGCAATTGAAGACCACAGAAGGAAATTTCAATTAAATTGCTTCAATTTCGCAGAATTCAACTGAAATTAAATTCAAACTAAATTAAAATTAAATTATTATATAAAAATTTAATTAAAATAAAAATTTAAGTAAAATATAATATTAATAAAAGTATAATGAAATAAAAAATTTAGTAAAATTATAATATTAATAAAATTAAATTAATATTAATAAAAAATTACATTGAATCCTAATTAAAATTAAAAATGAACCAAAATTTTATAAATAATAAATTAAAATTACACTAAAATTATATTAAATTAAAATTAAGTGGAAACAAAATTTAGATGAAAAGTTTCTTAAAATCACATTAATTGTAAATTCAAATTGAATTATATTCTTAATAAATTCAAATTAAATTAATATTAAATTAAAATTAGCTGGAAATAAAATTAAATTTAAAATTTAACTGAATTATATTGTTAATAAATTAAAATTAAATTAAATTAATTTAAATTAATATAAAATTAAAATTCAATTCAAACTAAATAAACATGAAAATGCAATTAAAATAATATTTTCAATTAATTGGAATTAATTAAACTAAATAAATATAAAATAAATATAATAAATATAAATATTAAATATTAAATATAAATATATAATAAATATAAATATAAATATAAATAAATATGATACAATTATTTTGAAAACGATATTAATTTAAATTGAATTAAAAATTATTTCAATTTAAATAAAATGAAAAAAAAAGTTTAACTGAAAGCAAATAAAATTCAAAATTTAAAAAAAAAAAATCATTATTAAATTTATTATAATTAAGCATAAATAAAAAATTGAAATAAATTTGTTTAAGAATTAACGGTAAATTTTAAAATATTCATAATCAAAACAAAAAAAAAACAATTAATTTTCGTGTCACACTCACAGCAAAATTAAAGAAAATTTTAAATTAAAAAATATTGAATATTAATTAATTATTTCTTAAACAAAAGTTTATTTTAATTAAGTATGAATACAATTAAAAGTTATTGGAATTGAGTAATAATTTAATTAAAATGCAAAATCAACTTCGGTAATATTGTTACGAAATTGCCCCCTGCCAATTTACACTAACTCTCAATACTCGTATTCGTACCACTGGATTGTGTAGTAATTAAACAATCGCTGGTTAAATTAAAATAATTAAATTTATTTAATTATTGCAATTTACACACTTAATATTGGGCTTAAAGTTTGCTTTATGACAATTTGCACTTTAATTGTTCATTTAATCACTTTATTACTTCTTAATACTTTTACTGGTAAGATTGAAATTCACGATGTGCACACTGCTACGATCGCTCTTCAACTGTGTCGACTTTGAATTTCTGGTAGCTTATATACCTCTCTTATGTTGAAGTAGATATATCTAGAACATTATCTTCACCTCGAAGGATGTTTTTATCTGCATGGATTGTGTCTTGGCTTAAATACATAGGGTGGTGCACTCATTCTCAAACTCCAAATGGGATCCTAAAAGTATGCAATCACTTATGTTCAATATTTAAATTCAATATTAAATTAAATTATTTTTATTTATTTATTTATTGCAACATACTTGACAAATAAACTTATAAAATATTGGATGGTGCAGGACAACGAGGCCATTTAAACTGTTGTATAAAAATTGCTTATTTTAAATTAAGTAGGTCATTTTTCTTTAAGGCTTCTTCGATTAATATTATGATGTCTTTTTCTCTGCAGTCAAATATTATTCCGGATGTTTTATCAATGTTTGAAATGGGGCAGGCAAGCACGATGTACGAAACTGTTAAAGTTATAGCGCAGTCAGAGCATTGAATTGGATCCATTTTAGTAAAATAATGCCTAAATATCGCCTCCCCAGACGAACTCTTGCCAATGTAATACACTCTTCCCTTGTGAAGTTCTCAATATAGTTCTGTCGAATTGGAAGCGGATTATGTGTCGTAAGGAAAATAGAACCTGATGATTCCCACTTGTCACCTGATGATTTCCTTCTTTTGATATGCAATAAAGCAACTTATTATCAGTGTGTCTAAGCAAGGATTCTTAGCAACTAATGGCAGTGATATGGCCTGCTTCGCTGCTGCATCTGTATATTCATTCCCAGGTATCCCAATATGCCCAGGTATCCACATGATTTTTATAAAGCTTTCAATTTCTAAATTTTGGTATGTTTAATTATAGAAACTTCCTTTCCGATTTGCCAATGCCTTAAGGACACTAAGACTGTCTGAATATATTAGCGTCTTCTTTCTCTGAATAGTTGCATATTCAACTGCAAAATGTGTTGCCACTAACTCAGTGTGAAACACACCTGAGTGAAAAGGCAATAGACCTTGTGTCGAAATTTCAAAAGTTGTATTTGCATTTTCTTGTACAACCGCACAGGAAGATTTTCCTTCAAGATACGACCCGTCCGTATAGAGTGTTATTATTGGTGCATAATTTGACTTTACTTCAGAAAAAAGTTGTCTGAAAATCACAGGGTTAGTGCCATGTTTTACATATTGGCACAAATATGTATCAATGTTGATGTTGGAAATAGAGGTTCTGGTTGTTGTTTGCTGAGGTTGTTGTGGAATCGGAATGTTACGTTCAATAAGCAAAGTCAAGATGTTGTTCATGCCACACCATTTTTTGGCAGTGGAGGAATATTTTTCACTATGTTTTAGTTTCTCCCAAAAAGGATTGTGTAGTCCATGTGATTTGATGGTAAGCGCTTTAGCTCCAAGTCTGACCACCCTATTTTCGAGCAGCCACTTAAATATGTGAAGCCGTGCTTCAACTTCTGGGGCGTTTATAGGCGTTGATGCTAGAGTTCCAGTAGCTGTTCTGAAACACTTTCCAAGAGCTGTGTCTAATTTCTTTATATTGGTTGCCGTAGTCCAACCATAATGCAATGCATAATTATACCAGATATTAGAGCTATACAAATTCCAATCGCCGTATCAATATGTGGACCTATCTTTCTAGAACAGATCACTTTTAAAATATTGGTTTCTTTTTTTATTAAATCTCCGAAGGTTGTCCGTTACTTCAGTGTTTGTACCAGAAACTATTGCAAAAATGTTATCAGCATAATAACAAAAAAATCGATCCCAGTATACCTTGATGTTGCAAAGGCGTTTGATAGCGTATGGCACAAAGGACTACTGCACAAGTTAAAACAATGCCTTCCACTAGACTTTTACCTACCTCGAAAAAGCGACATCAAAAACGGATATTTCTATGTCAAGTAGGCCGAGGACCGCTCCGATATTCTAAAAATGGAGAGAGGAGTACTACAAGGTAGTGTACTAGGCCATCAACACAATATGTCTTATATACAGTTGACATCCTTATATCTATATCAGATGACAACATGATAGCAACATTTGCTGACGATACTGTTCCGCTTGTATCGCACAAAGATTTGGCTATAGCTGCAAGAAATACTTTATCTTGACAAAGCTTTATCTTGGTTTGGAGAGTAGGGAATCAAAATAAATGGCGACAAGACTATCCAAGTCGTTTACACTAATTGGAGGACTAAGCCAGTGCATCTAACCATAAATAGTGACCAGATTAAGAAAGACACTAAAGCTAAATATCTCGGTAAGACAATTGATGCCAAACTATTATGGGAAGAGCACATAATACAAAAGAGGAACAAACTAAAAGTAGACTCAGAAAACTGTACTGGGTGTTAGGAAAATCGAATCTTTCGCTAACACATAAAATCCTGATCTACAAGACAATAATCATGACTCATCATCATGCATATGGAGGTACGGAATATAAGTTTGGGGCACTGCAAGCAGATCTAACATAAAATACTACGCATAATCACCATGGTATGGTTTATACCCAATGACGCTATTCACACTGATCTCAACATGGAGACTGTACAAGAATTACCCGCACATGCAGCATAAAGCACACACACCGACTATCATTGCACTCAAATCTTGAGATACGACAGCTGCCAATGAATGGGAGTGAGCAACCGAGACGACTCAAACGCCCTAAACTAACGGATTTACTAACTCGTACTTTTTGGGGTCTGACCTTTATGCAGACTTCCAGTAGGCATCTCGTAGGATGCCAACACTTTTTGCGAATTTAAGCAGTGCTGTCAGCCCCATTCCTGCGATGTCTTCCAATCTCCCAAATTGTGGGGCTCCTAAGCATTTCAAGCGGGATCTTGATAACGCAGTACAAAGGAGATGTTCTAGAGTTTCCCTAACTCCAACTTCCCTACCTTTCCTACATTCGTCATTGTCCGTAATTTCTAGCTTGTGTGCATGTGCCGCCAGTAAATTATGGCCTGCCATTGTACCTATGATAGTTCTACAGTCTTTTCGTGAGAGCGCGAGTATAAATCGCGTTTGCTTCCTATCGTAGACCTCACACCAAAATTTTCGCAATTTTGCATGTGTTTAAACTGTGCCACCTTGCTTTCACCTGCCTACTCAAGTGTCCGTCCGTTTCATTGAATAGTTCTTTAAGAGGTTTCTGTATGTCGCTTTCTTGTTCAAGTGGTAAATAGACTGCGTTGTTTGCGATCTCATCTGCTATTTCAGTCCCTTCTATGACCTTATAACCAGGTACCCAATAGATATGCAGTCTTCTATTTGCGACTAGCCTTTCTATGGCTTCCCTGCTCTGTAGGACATTTTTGGAATTTATACTATATAGTTAATAGCCTTTATCGCTGCCTGGCTGTCCATGTATATGTGTATTTTTGAGTAATTTCCTGTCTTGGTGTAGGCTAGCTCTGTGGCTTTCCTAACAGCGAAGACTTCCACTTGAAAAATACTGCTCTGGTCAGGCAGCTTTATAGGCTGCCTAATTCCCAACTCTGAGCAGTAGATGCCCGCTCCCACACCATCCATCGTTTTGGAGCAGTCTGTGTAAAAGTTAAAGTTCCTTAGGCTGGGCCTCATGCCCTTACGCCACCCTCCTCTTCTATTGTAGATCGCTACCTTCTTTCCTAATTAAAACATGGAGTCATGTAATCAGTGTTGCATACACCCCTTCTGCCGATTGAGCTATGCCTGAAGGTTCTGTAAGTGAATTCTCCCGTAGCCGTGAGTCTCCCCGTGGATTTCGCTGCAATATTTTCCGCCACAAGGTTGATAGGTGGCATGTTGAGTATCGTTTCAGGAGCAGTCGTTGCAGTGGTTCTCAGTGCTCCTGTTATGCAAAGTGCAGCGTGGCGCTGGGTTCTTCCCATTGGCATTATATATGTACTAGTGTTATAAAGCAGTGAAGTAATGGTTCTCTAATGTCTTCAACTGGTTTATTTTGTACGCTTTTGTGCCTCTGACTCATTCGATTCAGTTGCTGAGAACAAAACAGTGCAGTGCAGTGCAAAAGAGATGAGTGAGTTGAAACCGGCTTCAAGTGTACTCATGCACCCCTTTAATATGTAACCTTCTTTGTTGTAGTCCACCACACTAAAGCACCATACAGTAAGATTGGCCTAACTATTGCGGTGTAGCACCAGTGCATCAGCGAGGGTGAAAGACTCCAAGTAGCGCCCAGCAATATTTTACATGCATATAGCGGGTTACTGGGCTTCTTCGCCCTTTCCTCAACATTGCGCCTCCACACAAGCTTATTGTCCAAAATTACTCCAAGGTACTTTGTGTGGTCTTTGAGAGTAAGTTCACTGTCACCTAGTTTCGGAAAGTTCCACGCCGGGACCTTGAACTTTCTGGTAAAAAGTATCATGTCCGTTTTATTCGCGTTTACCTCCAAGCTCGCTCGAGACGCCCACTGATAGACCGTTTTAAGAGTGTTATTCATTACGTTACTGATGGTTTCTTGGTACTTTCCTGCTACTACTATTGCTGTGTCATCTGCATATGCCACTAGTTTAGGTGCCTTCCCATCAAATTCCCTAAGTAGTTCGTTTACTACAAGTACCCACAGAAGCGGTGATAGCACTCCTCCTTGTGGGGTACCTCTGCCTGCGTGTTTGGTCACTCTAGCTTCGTTCCATTCCGCTCTTATCTTTCTGCAACCTAGAAGCTGCTTTATCCACAGATAAACAGTTAGTTCCACAATAATTTTTACCATGCTATTCAAAATAGCATCCTTCGTCACGTTGTTGAAGGCTCCTGATGTATCTAGGAATACCCCTAGAGCACAATCTTTATATTATAAGGCTCTTTCTCTATTCAGTACAAGCGAGTGAAGTGCAACTGTAGCACCAGTGCATCAGCGAGGATCCGTGGATCTGCCTTTAGTATAAGCGTGTTGCGCTTTTGACATATTGTCTGGCGCAATTGTGTCCCTGATATATGCTTCCAGTATCTTCTCTAACGTCCTCAGAAGGAATGAGGTCAAACTGATGGGCCTGCTTTCTTTGATTGGAGAGGGTTGCTTTTACCCGCTTTCGGTCTAAACACAATCCTCGCCTGTCTCCACGTAGCAGGCACATAACCGAACCCTAAACATCCCAAGTACCAAAAGATGGCTGACCTTTTAGAGCATGGCCGGGAAGATTCCGTCCAGATCCGCGGATTTAAATGGGCCAAAGGGATTTATTGCCCATTCTATTCTATTTGCTGTAATGATATTTGTTGGAATGTCGTTCACAGAATCTCTTATAGGTTCGAGATCTACAGTGTCCGTACAGCCCGAGAAATGTGTACTGACAAGGTCCTCGGGGTTAATTACTCCAAAGTTATCCATAAATTAAAATTTAATAACAATTAAATTAAGTTAGAATTAAATTATTTCACTCTAAAAGTAAAATAGGAAATGAAATTGTTGATGCAGCGAAGTAGCTCATCACATAACTCACGTTAGTCTGGTTAGTCTCTTCGTGAATCTGGTCCCAATCAATCAATCAATCCCTTTTTTGTGTGATTCATTTTAAATTACTTAAATAAGTCACTTGATTTATTGGAAATCATAAACAAATTCAAAGCAAACGAAAATTATATTGAAACACGCATCAAATACGATTTTTATTCAAATTAATATTCGCCGCAAACTTTAAAATGCAAAGGAAGAATATAATTCGCATAAAAATTCATTCCATCATTTCAGCCACTTTACCCTCCCCTTCCCTTCAGTAATCTAAGGTATGCAATGCAAAGTCGATGAAATGTAAATTAAAATTGCATTCAGAATAACTGAAATTTGCATTAAAATCAATTTTAAATGCAGATGAATATTTAATTTGTACCGAGTTCGCTGCTGATTTTCCGACTTCATTCCGTCAATGCCAAGCTGCCTTTTGGCAGTACGAGTAACATCCATTATCGTGGTTCTAATTAGTTACCGTATTAAAATGAAATAGGATTAAAAGCAGAAACACCAAAATGTCCTTACAAAGTTAAATTTTACTCTGCGTATGGCAAATTTGAAGCTGGAACTATGGCAGGTGAAATTCAACAATGCTTGGTGAGAGTCCATTAAAAGTGGGAATCACATTGAAATTCAACTTTCAAAGCAATTTCAAAACAAATGTAAAACTGAATATCAAAACAAATTTAAAATCGAGTTTAAAATCAAATTGAAATCGTTCATATTTGCATTCAAATCTTCTCTCACCCAATTGAACAAATTTTGATATAGGTTGAGCCCAAAAGTATGCAATGCAAAAGCGACGAAAGCACTTCCGCTGGAGAATTGAAATGGAATTAAAATTAAAAATTGACAATTGAAAATTCAAAATGTGAAATCTAAAATCTGAATCCCTTGACCCAATTTTGGTGATTAACCCCCTTCACAGTGTAGCTACCATTTGGCCAGCGTCCCGTTGCCAGTGGCCAGTTGCGCTGAGACACAATGTGCATTGCCCCGCCATTCCAAAGAAAATTCAATGCCATTTGCTAGGATATAGGATAACGTAAGCTAATTTTGATTTACTCTTATCATGAAAAAGTGTTGTTTCGAAAATATATATAACAAATACAAATACATTGATACACAACATTAACTGGTGACACCAATTTGAGGTCGCTTAAGAGTTCCCTTATTCAGCTGATTGATCATATTTATTTGTTGGCGGTCGCCGGCATCGTGTTCTCCCCTACTCGTACAGTACGACCTCCATGTTGATGTACTGGGTGCCGCCGGCGGTGATCTGGTCGAATTCGCCGCGTGTCAAGCGTATGTGGTCTTTCTCGTCGAACAAGAAATGAGGCGGCGATTGAGAGTCGGCCATGTAGCGGCACTGAATGGAGGCACTGTGCGAGCGCGTCATGCAGTAATCATAGATGGTGACGATAGCGGTCACCTTAGCGGTGCGCTGTGGCACCAGCAGCCAGAAGGCGAACATGTGCTCGGAACGTTTGAGGGGATCGCCGGCGGTCACTTTCAGCTGATTGTTGCGGAACGCGGAGTGGAGCGTTGTCTTGGACGCCATGATCACAATGGGCATGTGATTCTCAAGTGGACGTAGGACATCTTTGAAGACGTTGTTGTGTAAGCAAATGCGGCGCAGAGCCGGACGTGTTTCCGGCCTCTCCTCGATGCCTCCATAGGCAAGAGCCCCCAAGCAGACGTTCTCGTTGAAGCGGAATATGCTCTCGGTGAATTGCAACAGCGATCTCTTGCCCAGGTAGGCGACTGTGTACTGGAGGCCCATGTCGGTGTTGTGCTCCTCCATGAAGTGGTTGAGCTGGGCGGATGCGCCTATGATCCGTTGGCATGACGTGATCGGGCAGATTATTGGCGCACGTGACATCGATTTCGCTCTAGAACCATCCGAATCGCTTGTTATGAGCTCGAGAGCCATCTGCTCTAGGGACTTGCGTATAGTTGAGTCAACATCTATCTGCGGATCTGACTCGCTCGCATCAATCTGCTTAGTTTTCTTCTGCTTTTTTGACTTACGTTTCTGCTTCGACTGTTTGAGCAGTTGCGGCTCCGGCTCTGGCTCTGGCTCTGGCTCCGGCTCCTGTTCCGAGTCGCTGTCGTCATCGGGATTGAGGGCTCGGTTGCGATCGCGGTAGGTCAGTTGTTCCTCCTCCTGCCGGAATCCATTACGCTCGGCCATTTTGCTTTCCCACTCATAGTACATCAAGCGTTCTTTGCGGTGGTGCCGGCTCACCAACTCCTCTGTGCTGTCGCTCTCCTCGTCCAACTTGCTTTCCTGCTTATGTTGTGTGTCAGCCCCACTGTGTAGGGAGTGCTTGTTTGCTTTACGACCGCCCGCACCAATATCGCTATCGTAATTGTCACTCAGTACGAACTGCAGATACTTCTTAGTGTCCGCCATCTTTCCAACAATTTTTTTACGTTTCTTTTGTAAATCTATAACGAAAATTTATTAGCGCAAGAACAAAATTGTTGTATAGAAAAGCGTTATACAGAATAAAAAAAATATATATATTCTCCAACTCCGATTTGGAGAAATATTTCAAAGACTACTGAGTTCTCTGTCGGCAGGTAGTGGAGGTCGCAGTAGAAGGCGCGAATGGCCTGTGGTTCAAAGAGATGGTGGCGGGCTTACGTGGTGTCGCTGGAGTGGACCGTGGATAGGTGAGACCGGTATGGTACGAGTAGCACAGTGGGCTTGACTGAGTCTGAGTATGCCTCACACACCTTTGGTGAGTGGAAGTCAGCGTTAAGGAAAGCAATTCAAAATCTTTTGAAGCCATACGAGTATTAGAGGAGAAGATTTCCTCCTCAAATATTTATTCTAAATCACTTCAGATTAGTTTAAAGATGGACAGTTGCTTCTATTCTGTGCTCCAAAACTGTTTGGGGTCCATTCAAGAAGAAGATTTGCCCCCCTATCCCAGCAACACACTTCAGGAAGGTTGATTAAAGGGAGATTTGCTTGAATTCCTTGTTCCAAAACTGTTCTGGGTATATTAAAGATCAGTGGTCCTGTCGTGTAACATGCGAATTTACTGCTTTGCAACAATACCGCGCGTGTGGTGGCTCTAGTACTTCCCCCACCGGGGTCTACCAAACATGTCCATAATCACCAGTGGAAAATCTACGATAACGTTTTCCAATATGTGTAAACTTAGGTCGAAGAACTCGTAAATAAGGGAACCCGCTGTAGTCTTAATATGCTCAAGTAATCCAAGTACTTGGTACTAACTGTGGAGAAATTGAACACATCACCAAAATCGAAGACAATTGGAAAAGATTCCAACATTGTTGGTGCAAAAAAGAATATTGCAGTAGTGCATGGAAATGTCGAGATCAGTCCCATAATTGTGCCGGACCTGTTACACAACTATCTCTGTCATAACCCCGTCAATCTTGTACTAGACCTGTGCCATAACTGTGCTAGACCAGTGCTACAATTGTGCCATCTGTACATATCTGTACTAGACCTTTGCCACAACTGTACCAGAATTGTACTAGACCTATGCCACAAATATGCCAGACCTTTGCCATAACTCTATCACCACTGTACAAGACCTGTGCCAAAACTGTACCAGAACTTTGCCAAAATTGTGTCGGACCTGTGCCAGACCTTTGCCACAACTATGCCCCAGACCTGTCCCAGCCCTTTGCCACAACTATGCCAGACCCTTGTCCTAACTCCTTCCGACCTGTGCCAAACCTTTGTTTTAAAACTCCATCCGACCTGTGCCAGACCTATCCCACAACTTTTTCGGACCTTTGCCAGAACTGTTTCGAGTCTTTGCCAAAACCTTGTAAGACTTGTACTAGACCTGTGCCTCAACTGTGTTGAACCTATGCCAAAATTATTTCGGACCTATTCCAGAAGTATTTCGGATCTTTGCCATAACTCTGTCAGACCTGTGCCATAACTGTACCAGAACTTTCCCAAAATTGTGTCGGACCCACAA
This sequence comes from Clusia tigrina, assembly GCA_920105625.2. Lineage (NCBI taxonomy): Eukaryota > Metazoa > Arthropoda > Insecta > Diptera > Clusiidae > Clusia > Clusia tigrina. The sequence goes on from OV050032.1 coordinate 177,949,341, forward strand.
CTATGCCCCAGACCTTTTCCAGACCTTTGCCACAACTATGCCAGATCTTTGTTCCTAACTCTGTCCGACCCGTGCCAGACCTTTGCCACAACTATTTCGGATCTTTGCCGTAACTCTGTCAGACCGGTGCCACAACTGTACCCGACTTATCCAGACCTTTGCCACAACCGAGTCCAACCTATGCCAAAATTGTGTCGGACCTTTGCCACAACTGTGCCAGACTATTGCCGAAACTATGCCAGACCTTTCCCTGCCCTTTGCCAAAACTATGCCAGATCTTTGTTCCTAACTCCGTCCGAACTGTGCCAGACCTATCCCACAACTTTTTCGGACATTTGCCAGAACTGTTTCGGGTGTTTGCCAAAACCTTGTAAGACTTGTACTAGACCTGTGCCTCAACTGTGGTGGACCTGTGCCACAACTGAGTCAAACCTATGCCAAAATTGTGTCGGACCTTTGCACCACTGTGCCAGACTATTGCCGAAACTTGCCAAAACTATGCCAGACCTCTCCCAGAACTTTGCCAAAACTATGCCAGGCCTTTGCCACATCTGTCCGACCTGTGCAAGACCTTGGCCATAACTGCTTCAGACCTGTGCCACAACCGTACCAGACTTGCAACAAATATTTAATTACCGTGGTAACCATCAAGTCATGTACTCGTAACTGTATGTGTGTAAAATGGGAGAAGCTGATAGACTACAAAGGCTTAAAAGAACAGGAGACACAACTCGCCGGAAGTTTTAGATAACTGGTACAGATATCAACCTAGATTTGTCCATCCTGTCTAAGAAATTATACAGGAATTGATCAATGACCTGCTAAACCCAGAGAGTCACACCTCGGAAGTCACGTGTGGGGTGCAGATGATCAGGTTGATAATCCAAGTCAACACGTCCAAGCAGCTTCATAGAAACTATAAATATATAACTAGGAGTACTGGCAGTCGCTGCTCCACGCAAACATTGTTAGGAAATGTTTCGTGCCGCCAGTTAATTTATTTATTCTTGCTTGCTTTGCTGCTATTTTTATTTGCTCCTAAAAATATGCCACGTGAAATGAATAGCCGTAAAAGTACATGAACATTAAACTGCATTGTGGCGCAAGTACAGCGAAAATAGCTTTTGTGAGCATAAATGCACTCGACAGCGTCCGACTCGCTCACCTTTCAGCCAAGGCTGCAACAGCGGGCTTAGCAAGAACAACAACAACAACAACAACAGCAACAACACTAACAGAAGAGGCAGAAGCAGCAGTAGCAACACAAACAAACAAACTCAAAATAAATAACAAATTCGAGCAGCAACAGTGAAGATGTAGGCAACAAAAGGAAACACAAAAACACAGTTGAAAATATAAAAAAAGAGAAAGAAAGCTATCAAACAAAGCCTACGAATGACGTCACAGAGCATATTAAATGAGGTCTCGACGAATAGAGAAAAAAAAATGCAAAAAACACACAAAAACAGCAACGAAAGCCAAGAACAGTGGAGACTGCAACAACTGGAACAACAACAGCAACATCAGCAGCAACAACAAATTTACCAGCAGCAACAAGAACAACAACAACAGCAGCAACACTGCATAGTTAAAGGCTAGTGACACAGAAAATGCATTAACGAGCAAACGACACTCAACGGTGTGCTGAGGGCCTATGCAAGCACAAGAGAAGCTACAGGAGGCGGCGCCTCGCACCTCACAGCTCGCTAAACCCGAGCCTCAACTCCCCCCCCCCCCACTTAGTGCTAAATTGAATTTTAATTACACGGCAGTTAGAAATAGCCAACATTACACTTAATTGCAAGCGGCAAGTGAAAAAGAAGCGGCAAATTGTATGGGAGTAAAAAAGTGCAGCATAATTTTAAGCGTATGGAAACGTGTGCTCTACTCTCCTCTAGTCTACTCTGCTTTGCATTCAGCCTTTGGCCCAGTTTGCTGCTCATGCACTTTGTTAAGGTTTTACGTTTATTAAAAAAGGAGATACAGGAGAGAAGCAGAAAGGAAAAAAAGGGAGATAGAGGGAGAAGGAGAGATAGAAAGAGTTGCTTGGAAAAAAAATAAGCGAAAAAATTAAACAAATATTTAGCACAGCAGTAGTGCCGGGTGCGGGGGAAGGGGGCTATTAGGAGCAGTTGAGGTTGAGCACTGAGGTCACTGATACGGGCTACTCACACAAAATTGCAGCAAATCGAAACTGAGCCATGTCCGAGCCTTTGGGTGGTATTTGTATGAAGAAAAATCCATGCTATTAGACAAGAATGCCATCAATTCGGGCCTACACATTTGCCTAAGTGTGTCTTCGGGCGGATCAGCTGGGCACTTGACAGCCACTTAAACCTAGTTCCAAAGTAAGAGATTTAGTTAAGGCTCGAAGTGTCTGTTGCTGGCCAAAGAGCTGTTTCTAATACTGTTGAACTGGAAACCCATTTATAAACCGACCTGTCTGCCTTCTTTCCTACTTACATCTTTACAACTGTCTTTCTAATTGGCACTTTCTTACCTGTGTTTTTGCTTAACCATGCCCACAAGTTAAGGCTGTAAAATTTCACAAAACTTACGAGTATCCTTAATTTCGCACAAAATCATCTCAAACTCCACACTCTTACTGACAATAATGTTGCTCCCTCAAAGTAGGCTCCAATTCTTTGGCTCTCAATCTGATTGGGGGTTACTGCCAAGGTTACTGCAGCCCTCCATCTTCTACCGGCCCACGGGTGTCCTATTCACTTTGCTTAACCAAATTATCTGGATTTGCGTTTGTCTCTCAATGATTGTCATAACTTGGTATGCAGTATTTGCGGCAGCTTGGTTATCATGGCTACTAAATTTGTTACGATATAGTGGAAATTACCCGTATATATTGAGCCTACTTTTAGGCGTATACATAGCTTTTATTTCTAGGTATTTCCTTTACCCGAAAATAACTTTTCATGTTTGCTAGTATACTCGATCTCGTAGAATAAAATCTATCTTTAGGGGAATATTTAAGTTCGATGCGTTTTACTGAATAAGGACTTTTGTTAGTTAAATCTGGCTACAGACAATATTCCCCCAAAAGTAGGCTCAATTTATGTGAAGTTTTTCACCTAAGTTGAAATAATATTCGCCCAAAAGTAGGCTCCATCGCTGTGAGGTTTTTGTGACATATATTAGAACAATATTCCCCCAAAAGTAGGCTCAATGTATGTGAATTTTTCACCTAAATTGAAATAATATTCGCCCAAAAGTAGGCTCCATGGCTGTGAGGTTTTTGTGACATATATTAGAACAATATTCCCCCAAAAGTAGGTTCAATTTATGTGAAGTTTTTCACCTAACTTGAAATAATATTCGCCCAAAAGTAGGCTCCATGGCTGTGAGGTTTTTGTGACATATATTAGAACAGTATTCCCCCAAAAGTAGGCTCAATGTGTGTGAGATTTTTTGGCATATATTAGAACAATATTCCCCCAAAAGTAGGCTCAATGTATGTGAGGTGGTTTACCAGAAATTTTTAATTCACCATTAAGGTGAAATTATAGGAGCACACCACTGGGAACGGTGCAAAATTAACTTTAATTCGTTGGGCCGTCAATGCGCATCGCAGAAATAGGATTATTCGATGACAGGAAGTTTGTCCAAGATCTAACTTGCCTACTTTTAGGGCCCCTTCGCAAAAGCGTTCCGTGCTATATACACAGACGATTAGCTACAGCTTCACAATAATCAACTTACAGCAAATGAAATCCACACCCACTTCCAAGCAGTCACGTGCATCATGTTTTATAAGTTCTATTAAATTTATTTTGTTTCCTGCCTCCAGTAATTTTTTTGTCTGAGATGCCTACGCTCCTACAGTTAGTTTACCTGTGCCATTTGCCCCTCTGTTTGATACTTTTTGAGACCCATAAATATACAGCTACTGCGTTCGTTCGTCTATCATGGAAATGGGGGAAACTCGATAATATTTCATGCTCACACTGAAGGCAAGGAGCATTTATAAATGGTATGAATTAACACGCAGGCAAAGACTAATGGAGAAGTCGGCACGAGGTGCTCAGTCAAGACAACAACTAGAGTTAGTTGACTGACCACACGAAAGAAACTGTTGCATACTTTAGGGCAGATTAATTGCACATTACACAAATAGACAATTTGTGGGAGGGGATGGGGGGTAGTATGTTGCTTAAGCCTTGAAACACTGAAGTGGAGTACATAAATAATAAATAATAATTCATGCTTATAGAAGCAGCCTCATAAAAACTTATCAACAGCGGCAGTGCGACAATAACAAAACGTGCACCAACGAAAAGACACAAAACAGCAATTTATCAGCAGCATCCCAAAAGTATGCTACAATAAAATACCGCAACAAAGGGCACAGTGAGCAAGGAGTGAGCACGAGCAGAGTAACACGCATAAACGATAGTGACATAATTTGTCACACAAGCCCGCGTACGTGTGCAATAAGAGTGCATGTGTGTGTGTGTATCATTGTATAAATGTGTGGATTAATGGATATATGTGTGTATGGATATGTGTGAATATATACATTAATGTGTGCTTGTTTATATGTTTGCGAGTGTGTGCGTGTGTGTATTCCCTGTATGTATACTTGTGCTGTCACTGATGACTGCGTGTCAACGCATAATTTGAGAGTACGCTCTCATATATTCACATTTATTTTCTTTTTTTTTCCAAGTATTTGCGTGTGCTTGTGTGTATGCACTCAACAAACAACCAACAACAAACAACATAACAACAGCAATTTTCGAAACGGACGCAAATAAATATCCATAATAAGAACACCCAGCCAAGGAACTTCTGCAGTAAGACAAAATCGCATTACTGCAGGCAGACAGAGAAGTGGATTAGCCGGCAAGGTGAAGCAAGGCAAGGTCAGCCAAGCCAAGCCAGCATCAACAGGAGGAGGAAACCAACCAAACCCTAACTAAATAACGAAGGAACGCAGATTTGTAAAAGGATTATGCTGCTAAATGGTAAGTGAGATCAAAAGTATTTCTTAAGCGGGGGCATAAGGCGGGCGCATGGGGAGGGCGGCGCAAAAGAAGTGAGCTCCTGAACTGGCATTTGAAACTCTAACTACAAGATTTTAAATAAAAAAATTCAATATTTTTAAATAAATAATCAGAAAAAGAAATTTATGAGTGCAGTTCAGGCGTGCATCCACGCAATAACCAAGCGGTAAATGGCAGATGTTATGATGCAAACGAAATGAATGCTGCTGATGTTTAACACACCATAATGGAGCCTCCACACTCCACTTACTGTGTTGGCAGTTGTGTTCTTTTATCACTAATTCAAAGAAATGTATAAAATAATGTAATTACATGAAATCCCTGCCTACTTTTAGGATGCCCCATTAAAACCTGCCAAATATAGTAAACACTGTAATTATCTATATTATCCATATAAGTTACCGTACACGAAATTTTACCATTAAGTCAACAAATGTAGAAAACATAACTGAAATTATTGCCTACTTTTAGGCTAAATAATTAAAGCCTGCCAAACATGGTAAACAATACAAGTGTGCTTAGACCATATCAGGCAGGGTTCCGGAAATTTCACCACTCAATCCACAAATATTGAAAATTTAACTGAAATTATTGCCTACTTTTACGAGGCCCCATTAAAGCCTGCTAAACATGGTAAACAATAAAAGTGTGCTTAGACTATATCATTCAGGATTCCCGAAATTTCACAGTTAGTCCACAAATATTGAAAATTTAACTGAAATTATTGCCTACTTTTAGGAGAGCCCATTAAAGGCTGCTAAAGATGGTAAACACTAAAAGTGTGCTTAGACCATATCAGTCAGTGTTCCGGAAATTTCACCACTCAGTCCACAAATATTGAAAATTTAACTGAAACTATTGCCTACTTTTAGGAGAGCCCATTAAAGGCTGCTAAAGATGGTAAACACTAAAAGTGTGCTTAGACCATATCAGTCAGGATTCCCGAAATTTCACCAGTTAGTCCACAAATATTGAAAATTTAACTGAAATTATTGCCTACTTTTAGGAGAGCCCATTAAAGGCTGCTAAAGATGGTAAACACTAAAAGTGTGCTTAGACCATATCAGTCAGTGTTCCGGAAATTTCACCACTCAGTCCACAAATATTGAAAATTTAACTGAAACTATTGCCTACTTTTAGGAGTGCCCATTAAAGGCTGCTAAACATGGTAAACACTAAAAGTGTGCCTAGACAATATCAGTCAGTGTTCCGGAAATTTCACCACTCAGTCCACAAATATTGAAAATTTAACTGAAACTATTGCCTACTTTTAGGAGTGCCCATTAAAGGCTGCTTAACATGGTAAACACTAAAAGTGTGCCTAGACAATATCAGTCAGGGTTCCGGAAATTTCACGACGCAGTCCACAAATATTGAAAATTTAACTGAAACTATTGCCTGCTTTTAGGAGGCCCCATTAACTTATTTCCAACAATCCAAAATAGAGAATTGTATGTGCGATAGTATAGGAAACTCTCACTTAGAGGTGCTTTGCCAATCGTCTCTAAGTTTGCTTCATTTCGTTTTGCAGACTAAGGTGGTACTCGTATGTATTTTATTTAAGGCACCAGCATGCATTTGTGGGCATCCTTGGTGTCTGCCTATCAGCGCGACAGCACATAAAATGACTGCCTACTTCAGGTACTAGGAGTACCAATGTGTATTGAAGCCTATAATGCATGTTGGCAATTTAAATTTTACAACTATCTCAACCATGTCGCATACAATTACTGCCTACTCTTAGGCGGCTACACTAAAGTATAGCAAAGGAGTGATGTAAACGTTCGTTCTAAAATTTTGAAAATAGGCAACAAATGCACAGAAAAATGGCAATAAAAGTAGAAGCGATTTTCCCCGTGAAAAGTATCTCAATGACATTTTTATTTATTTTTTGTTTAAAGAGAACTGAAGGTAGGTGCCTTCAAAATTGTGCTTACCTCTACTATCTATATAATAGAATCAACAAATTTATAGAAGGGTACCTAATTTTGTATCCATACTGCTGACACTCCTGATGACGTGTTATGAAGTGTGGTATAATTGAAGTGTAATAAGATGAAATATTGCTTGGGGTGGTTTTTAATTTCTTAAAACGAACTGAAGTCATCTGATGCTCTTGCAACGTGATTTCATGTTCTTCACACTCCCATCTAAAGGGTGCTGACAGTTTGGATGACATGTCATTGGCAGTGCCGTTCAATACGCAAATTGGTAATGCCAAATTTTAAGTATTTCAATGCACGAGGTATTGACGAGTTATTGAAATATGGTTTTTTTCTTCAATTCACAAATTTTACTATGATTGGAAAAACAATAAATCACTTTTTGCAGGATTCCTTTGTCACAAGCTAATACAAAAGCTGGCACTCTATGGGTATATGACATGTCACTGATAATTGACTGACTTATCCCCTGACCAGTTGTTTACAGCATGTTTCAAGATAACTCGCTAATTTTGGTAGTAGCTCTGTCAGGTGCTAAAGCCGCCAGTTGACATGTAATTAGCAGTGTCATTGGTTGCTGATATCCCCTGTGGACCATCATTGGAAACCAACCGCACCGCCCTTTGATTTACTTCTGCCTTGGAGATGAAAGGTTCTGAAATGGCGTACCTTACACCACAGGCAAGACATGTCATTCGTAGCGTCATTACACTTAGCCTTCAATGTGCTTCTGCCTTGGATATGAAAGGTTCTGACATGGCGTACCTTACAAGACATGCATGACATGTCATTCGTAGCGTCATTACACTTAACCTTCAATGCACTTCTGCCATGGAGCTGAAAGGCTTTGCGTACCTTACAAGACATGCATGACATGTCATTCGTAGCGTCATTACACTTAACCTCCAATGTGCTTCTGCCTTGCATATGAAAGGTTCTGACATGGCGTACCTTACAAGACATGCATGACATGTCATTCGTAGCGTCATTACACTTAACCTTCAATGCACTTCTGCCATGGAGCTGAATGGCTTTGCGTAACTTACAAGACATGCATGACATGTCATTCGTAGCGCCATTACACTTAACCTTCAATGTGCTTCTGCCTTGGAGATGAAAGGTTCTGACATGGCGTATGTTACAAGACATGCATGACATGTCATTGGTAGCGTCATGTAGCTTAACCAGTCACTCTGAATGTGATTCCTGGTATTCGAGGTTTCGTGACTCATGACATGTCAGTTCGGATATCATTGACACCTTCTTAGATACGCCTCACTTTTGCACTTACAAGTAAGCGAATGTGATGACTGACTTTTTCATTCAGCCACTGGGAATTTCCTGAGGGGCAGGGAGGGGTTATCTTATAGCAGTGCTGCGAGGATGTGTGAGTGTACTTAGGTATGTGTTTGTACGGGCACGTGTGAGGAGTTTATACTTTTTATGTGCGTCTGTTGGTGTGTGTGTTGGAGCGCATCCAATTGACTGCAACGTTAAATTTTTAAGCGTATAATTTTAGGCGCATGGTCGCTTGTTTAGAATAAACTTTCGTATATAATTTGATATTATAAATTTATGCTTAAGCATATTAATTAAAGAAAATAAATAAATGCCTGCACACTCAGAACCGGGACACAGCCCAGCCACACAGTCATGCCGAACATGCTTGGGTACGCGAGTGAGTTGTACGTTTGGAGGGGCGGCACAGTCTTGCAGCCTACTTTTTGGCGCTCGTTTAATTTCCTACAATATTTGCCTTTGCATTTTTAATGATGCTGACCTTTACAAGCTCGGCTCCTTAGCTTACCCGCATTTGAGGCCGTTGCGTGTGCGTGCAGGAGTTTCCCAACCCCATGAATGAAGGAGCGCGTGTAGGTGTATGTTTTTGTATATATATGTGTGTTTGTGTGTGTAGCGTATAGTGTGGGTGTGTATGTGTGTGATGTGTGGAGTGTGTATTGCTGTGCTGTATGCGTGTTAAAGAGTGTATTAACCTGTCATAATTTGAGTTTGCTTTTATGCCTTTTGTTTTGCCGTCGCTGGTTTCTTCTTTCATTTGTGTGCTTTTTTGTTAAGCGCCCTAATTCGATATTCTTGTATGCAGTGCGCGCGCCCACAGAAACACGTGAACTCTCACATTTCTCCCGCTGGTTGTTTGCTTGTCTCCAGTGTTCAAGTGGGCGCTTCTGAAGCACCGCGACTTTGTGGAGAAAAAAAGAAAACTATATGCAAGGCTGTTGCCGCCTGCTGTGATAAGCGGTGCACGATCGAGTGAGCATGAATGCGGGATTCGCAATAGGGGCGGGTAGGCAGGCACGATGCGGGCACCTGCCGACGCTTTTGTTGTTTATGCCAAAATGGAGAATTGATGTTTGTGGTGGGTGCACACCCGACTGTGTATAAAATTAATCGAAAAAAACCGCAGCATCCAAAAATAAATGGCCTCATCGTTAATTAAAAACAAATCCAAGTTCATTTCAAGCGACGTGCACCAGCAGCCGGGTGCTGAACACCAGAACAAGGGAGAAGTAGAGCACACCATGCTGGCAGCAAGTCCGTCAGACAGCTCCCGTTGCCTGCTCGGCCCCTTCGCACACACCAGACTAACTTCACAGATAATTTGAGGGCAAAAACACTCGAAGCGGCTAATTTGCAAAAATGTGCTGCCACATTTAAATGCCAGCAGTACTGCAATAACAACATTAACGGCTCAAGGAAGGAAAAGGAATTAGTAGCCAAGTTAAAATGGCTCAAAAGACCTACAAAGCCGGAGGGAAAACGGAAGCGGCAGAGAGCACCAACGCAAAAGAAAGAAAAAGACTTGAGAGAAAATTTTAAATGTGCAAATGAACTGATGAATCTACCGAAATGAAGTGTTCCTAAGCAAATGCACCCTACAACCAGCGCTTAGAATAGTGTCACATACGATTTGGAACACAATAACGCGAGGCTCACAGCAAACGCACTGGAAAGAGGCGAAGGAGAGAGAGGAGGGGGAGAGAGAGGCGGGGGAGAGAGGCGGTGGAGATATAAGAGGGGGAGAGAAGAGGGGGAGAGAGGCGGGGGAGAGAGGCGGGGGAGAGAGGCAGGGGAGAGAGGCGGGGGAGAGAGAGGTGGTGTAGAGAGAGGTGGTGCAGAGAGAGGCGGTGTAGAGAGAGTCGGTGTAGAGAGAGTCGGTATAGAGAGAGTCGGTGTAGAGAGAGGCGGTGTAGAGAGAGTCGGTATAGAGAGAGGCGGTGTAGAGAGAGTCGGTATAGAGAGAGAGTGGCGGTGGAGAGAGGCGGGGGAGAAAGCCAGGGGAGAGAGAGGTGGTGTAGAGAGAGGCGGTGTAGAGAGAGGCGGTGTAGAGAGAGTCGGTGTAGAGAGAGAGAGGCGGTGTAGAGAGAGTCGGTGTAGAGAGAGAGAGAGGCGGTGTAGAGAGAGGCGGGGGAGAGAGAGGTAAAGAAAGCGAAAGAGACTTAGAGAGTAAGAAATTGAGGAGAGCAATATAGAAAGAGGGAGGGAGAGAAAGCGGGGAATAGAGTAAATAAGTAGGAGGGAGAGACTAAGAAAATAGTAGAGAGCGAGTAAGAAAGTAGAAGCGAGATGGAGATAGAGAGTGAGAGTGATAGTGAGAGTAATATAGAGAGGGAAAGAGAGAGAGAGAGAGAGTCAGAAACGGGAAGAGAGGGAAAGAGAGAGAGGCAGAAAGAGAGAGAGACTAGTGTGGGCACTTTAACCCCAGAAAACGATTGAAAAATGATTCAAATCTTCAGCCCATACGCGTAAAGGGTAGGGGGCAAATATACCACCATTTCCTACTCAAGCACCATTTCCAAGCAATTAATGTGAAGGAACTGATGTCTACTTCCACTCTTTGCTACTCGTGCACAACTATTTTTACAGCTCTGGTGGCAGACACCTCCAGCTGTTCTGCTTTGGAATTGGAACCACCTCACCATTACCATAGGTAATGTGCTCCTGACAGACTAACTTCTATGCTAGGCCAAAACAAAGAGAGACTAACGCTGACTGCAGGCTGTAGCTTACTCAACATGGCGTCAAAGAAATTATGATATTCTTCAGGAGCGAAGTGCAAATTGAATCCTGGTTATTACAAACGGAATAGTCCAACTCCAACGCTCATTTGCCACTTCGTTTAACACACTCACACACACACACACAGCACATGCCCGCTGAAGGGCATACAGACACAAGGGCCTGCACTCAGGGACAGTACACACACCTTCATACACCAATTCACAAATCCCATCACACATAGAAACACACACACATACTTACGAAGTTACTGCCAAGAATTTCGTTGCTTTATTTCACTGCAATTTTTGGGTGATTATGTTTCCTCTTTTCCGACTTATATTTGTCCTCACTAATTTTCTGTGAAAAATTTCCCTTCAGTTGAAAAGAACTTGTCAAGGGCTCGTTACAAAAAAATTGAAAGCGATTTACATTTCATTATGCTGCCTCAGTTATTTTACACAGTTGTTTTCCCAAATTGCTGTCTTTGTTGTTGTTGTTGTTGTTGTTGTTGCAACCTTTTACTTTTCGGCTTTCGGCTTCCGCTTCCGCTGTCGCTGCCGCTTTTACTGCCGCTGCTGCTGGCGGTGTTCCTGCCGGTGTTGCTGCGGGGGTTTCTTTTGTGCTCCTTCCTTATTCATTGTCCTGTCATTATGCTTCATGCGCGTGTGTTTTGTTAAATAATTTATGAACTTTTTTAATGAATTAAATGATTGGACAAATTTTGTACAAGTGCCCCTCAACCTGAACCTGAACTTCCACCTGCTCCGGAGCTGGTTGTGCCACAACGCCGAGAAAGACCGTGAAAGTTTCTGTTAATTGGGGAGACATGAAAATTGTGTGCAGGTGTGAGTACTCGTATTTGGATTGGATGCAAGAGATAAGGCCAACAAGGCGCCCAAACTGAGCGAGCTGCAGTTACGCAGCTAATTCAAGTGGTAGTTGGCAAGTCCGGGGCGGGGCCCGGCAACTGTGTGTAGGGGGGTTCAGTCGTGGGCCTGCTGTCACAACAGGACACACCAGCACAGAGCGCGGGTGGTTACAAGACTTTCAAACTGTTCGTTAATTGCTGCGGAAGTGGGTGTTGCTGTTTTCAGAAGCGGAGCTGTGAGAAGACATTTAATTTATAAGCTTTAATGGATTTAATGTCTCTGTGAGAGGGGGAGGGGCACATATGTGATCGACTATCTCTATTGGTGGTGAACGGGCGAAGAAGTAAGGAAAGAATGCTCCTACAAGAATGCTCTATGACAAGCACCTATGCATGTCACAAAACATTGTTATGAAGAGGAATTCTTCACGGACTTCTGCAGAGAATTGTAGATACTCGTAGAATGGAGATCTTTGCGTCCTTTGTAGTTCCCAGTTTCTATAACACCAAAGATAACTGATTCGGTACGAGCAAAGCTCACTTTCAGTCCCGTACACTAATTGGGAGTTCCGAGCAGCTTCTACTAATGTGAGATGATTTATATTTGATCAGCTCTTACAAAACGTAGCAGTGAATTGAGCCAAAGGAAAGAATATTTGAAAGATGCACTTGAAAGAATCACTTGAAAGAATCACTTGAAAGAATCATTTGAAAGAATCTTTTAAAAAAATCTTTCAAGAATCATTTGAAAGATTCACTTCAAAGAATCACTTGAAAGCATCACTTGAAAGAATCACTTGAAAGAATCATTTGAAAGAATCACTTGAAAGAATCATTTGAAAGAACCAGTTGAAAGAAGCACCTGAAAGAATCACTTGAAAGAATCATTTGAAAAAATCACATAAAAGAATCATTTGAAAGAATCATTTGAAAGAACCAGTTGAAAGAAGCACTTGAAAGAATCACTTGAAAGAACCAGTTGAATGAAGCACTTGAAAGACTCATTTGAAAGAATCTATTAAAAAAATCACTTTCAAGAATCATTTGAAAGATTCACTTCAAAGAATCACTTGAAAGCATCACTTGAAAGAATCACTTGAAAGAATCATTTGAAAGAATCACTTGAAAGAATCATTTGAAAGAACCAGTTGAAAGAAGCACTTGAAAAAATCACTTGGAAGAATCATTTGAAAAAAATCACATAAAAGAATCATTTGAAAGAATCATTTGAAAGAACCAGTTGAAAGAAGCACTTGAAAGAACCAGTTGAATGAACCACTTGAAAGAATCACTTGAAAGAATCATTTGAAAGAATCACTTGAAATAATCATTTGAAAGAACCAGTTGAAAGAACCAGTTGAAAAAATCATTTGAAAGAATCTATTAAAAAAATCACTTTCAAGAATCATTTGAAAGATTCACTTCGAAAAATCACTTGAAAGCATCACTTGAAAGAATCACTTAAAAGAATCACTTGAAAGAATCATTTGAAAGAATCACTTGAAATAATCATTTGAATGAACCAGTTGTAAGAACCAGTTGAAAGAATCACTTGAAAGAAGCACTTGAAAGAATCACTTGAAATAATCACTTGAAAGAATCACTTGAAAAAATCATTTGAAAGAATTACTTGTAACAGTCATTTGAAAGAATCACTTGAAAGAGTCACTTGAAAGAATCACTTGGAAGAATCATTTGAATTTATATGTACTGGATCGATCGAATTAGTACAAATACACCTCTGTGCTAATGAAAAATCAATGGTAGAGGGTCATAAATAACAAGTCATAAACAACAAGGCATAAACAACAAGTCATAAACAACAAACCATAAACAGTAAGTCATACACAGCGAATTAAAAACAACAAGTTATAAGTAGAGAATCAAAAATAGTCATAAATAACAAGTCATAACCAGCAAGTGATAAACAACAAGTCATGAACAACATGTAAACAACGAATCATAATCTACAAATAGCGAATTATAGACAACAATTCATAAGTAGCGAATCATGGGCAGTTATAAATAACAAGTCATAACCAGTAAGTCATAAACAACAAGTCATGAATAACATGTAGTAAACAACGAATCATAATCTACAAATAGCGAATTATAGACAACAATTCATAAGTAGCGAATCATGGGCAGTTATAAATAACAAGTCATAACCAGTAAGTCATAAACAACAAGTCATGAATAACATGTAGTAAACAACGAATCATAATCTACAAATAGCGAATTATAGACAACAATTCATAAGTAGCGAATCATGGGCAGTTATAAATAACAAGTCATAAACAAGTTATAAACAAGTCATAAACAACATGTCATAAACAATAAGTCATAAACGATAAGTCATAAATATCGAGTCATAAACAAGAAGATACCGCATGAGACCCAGATTCTATTCCTTTCAGAAATCCAGTCATTTGGAGCTTTTTATGAAGCAGTTGATGGAGCTCATTTTCTTGTTTGGAATGTCTCCCAGAGAGTCCAGAAAGTAGTCACCCAGGAAAATGTGTCTCCTATTGGACAGTGCTGGACAAGTACATAATGAGTGTTCGATGGACTCTTGGCCCTCCTCGTCCATCCAACTTCTACAGATGACATTTGAAGCTTTACAATACGAGTGCCTTCCAAAGTTAGATAAACTATGCCCAAATTCTACTCTGGAAGAAGCTGACTCTTGTTTCCAGTCTTCACAACTGGTGAAGTACTTACCAAGGAAAGGATACACACTATATGAAGCCGCCCACAAAGTGAGTGTGTCTAATATTCAACTAAAATTGGTCATCAAGGTCCGATTTAGCAGAGTTATTTGGGTTCAAGGAACTCATTTTAAAACATACCTTAGTTCAACGCAGCAAGATCAGTGGGTGGTGGGTAAACCATTCTTCCGATCTTGAATATCTTCAGAATCTTCTCATACAATATTATTGCAAAGTCGTACACTGAGTATTCCACAGAAGAAACAACCGTGCCGCCAGCAGTATTTCAGAATTTATTGCTACACAAAAAGGAACTTGGAATATTGAAGCAGGTTGTCTTGACCATGGAAATAAAGGAGAACGAATACGGGTCTGATTCGGGACTTATTTCTTAACAGAAAGGTAGGTGGGGGTAGGCTTAAGTGACTGTTCAGGGCACGGATAGTCGGTCAGAAGACACACTTCGGCCATGCTATGAAGGTCTATTAAGATAGCACAAGTTGGGCGACAAAAGTGTACTTCCTCAGAGTCTCTGTGGAGCCTTACTCCAGCCATTTTGACAGTAGATCGGATCTCAATAAGTTTTTTTTATATTTATTAAGGAGAGATCATCCAGGTCATTATAGTGGGGGCACCCTAGAGTTTTCTGCCTGCGACTGGAGATGACCGAGTAGATAGGTAACTATACAATAATTTCATTACTAAGTCTGATCAATTTTGTGTTGCTGATCAGTCTGTAAAGGATTTAATTGGTATTTAAACTTAAAACTATCATGTGTGCCAACACTGCTAATCTCTAACTCCGTGTCTGTCCTGGTTGAAAATTCAAACTCGGCGGTTTGCAAATGCTTTATTTTCCAGCTGAGCGTGGACTTCCTTAATATATTTTAATAAGGCTTGACCTTTAAACACTCCCATGTGTGCTTGCCTGAAGCTTTTGCAATTCTTCGGTATCCAACTACCTCATTTTCCAGCTGAGAGTGGAGTTTCGTAAGAGATTTTCAGATCAATGTTGCCTTCTAAATATGGTCAAGTTGTGTACGAGTATAAGCACCCCTCACTCATATCCTTTTATATGCCTAAGTATGTTAAAGCAAACCACACACACACACAACCAATTTGGGGGGAAAACAACAAAAAACACACACACACACACAAATGAGTTGAAATTTCAGAGTGTTCAGCGTTGCTTTGGAATTGTTTTTGCCGGTACTTCAGTCACATTCACTTCAGAAATGTCACTCATACGCCACCGTCGCGCCGCTGCTGATTCGGCAATGCTGCTTCGTCATACTTTCAGGCTTTTGTAACAGTTTCAATTCCATCCCTTTTTCGTTTTACTTACTTTATTTTATTATATACTCGTATATATATATATATATATATATATATTTTTTTTATTATTTTTTTTATATTTTATTTATTTCATCTTTTTTAAATTTTTTTTGCTGACTTTTTTGCTGATTTTTTTGCCGACTTTTTTACAGTTGTGTTGCGGTGCTCGGCCAAACAATGAAAACAATTTTTATCAACAATAAATATAAAAATGAAACTAAAAATAAAAATAAAGCGTGTCAGCCTCTCAACAACAACAACAACACCACCAACAACAAACAGAAGTCCCATCGTAACAATAACAATAAAAGCAGCTACTTCAAATCAAGCCGAAACTTTTCACAACTTCAGTGGCTGCTGTTGCTGCTGCTGTTGTTACTACTGTTGTTGCTGTTCTTCTTGGTGTTGTTGGTGTTGTTACTGCTGTTGTTGCTGCCAAAAAGAAATGTAAGTGAAAGCTCGAAAGATGAAAGCAGCACTTTGCGTTCATTTTTTTGTTTTTTTCCACTTCTTACACATAAATACACTCAGCCATACACAAAAACACACACACACTCACACAGACACACAGACACAACATACAACCAGAAACCACACAGAGACACAACATACAACCACAAAATCCACAGACATATTCATGTACACTCACCCACAGCCAAGTGTTTACATAAAAGCTGGTACTTTTATTATGTGAACATATACCATGAGCCTAAAAATATGCCACAATATATTGTGTTAAAGTACTTTCCCTTTATGAGCGCCTGACACTTTAGCCATGGGCTTGTAAAAGTGCCTCATGCAGGGCTCACAATATGGCCTGGACATATGGGTTACAATGCATTGCGTATTGACGTGGTGTGTATTGTGAATTATGGCATAGCATATTTTTTGGCGTTCTTGCTTATTTCTGAATTATTGACCCCAGTTGAGGCAACTAATTAGAATGGAATTTTTGCGTGTAGGAATTTCATATTATCAAAGAATATTTGTCGGCCAATGCCGGGGTCTCCGACAACATCAGATATGATGGAGGAATTACTCCTATCGCTGGTGTGAGTTTAGTGCGGAGGTGCGAGTCATTGGGGGAGATTGCCTCCACCATACTAGTAACAGTAACAACACAGTCAGACCCACCAAAGAAAGAGAGCAGAATATTGCAGTAGTAGTATTTGTTGCTATCAAATCGAAACTCCTTCCTCGCGGATGGCAAGGACGGCTGAACATAGTTGCGAGCATAGCTGTAGTGAGGGTGTTGGCAGCCAGAGTGGGCCAAATCCCTGACTCAGCTATTAACTTGGCACCCATTACTGAATTTCTCTGTATGAATATACACAAGGATAATCGTCGGTGACCATTCTGAAATAGAGCCACCTTTCAGTACATTCTAATTGATCACTTATACCCTTTATTTGAAAAGAGATCACCAAACTACGCGTGCTACTTCGATTGGGGTTGGTCCATTCGTACTCAATCCTATCTACATTATTAGTATATCCTTGTCTTTTTAAAGATATTGACCACAGAAAATTTTAAAAGAAAATTTCTTAAGAAGAAAAACTTTCGACATACCTTTGGTGATGCTTTCAGAGAGAAAATATTCTCAACTTTAAAAGAACCATAATCCGCAAGTGACCCCATTTGGTCCGCCAAATGCACTGGTTTGGTCAATTCAACTGAAAAAAATTGGTGTCTCTCTTTCATGCACAGATCAATCAGAATTTTAGTTTATATGTTCCTGGTGATGGGTTGTGAAACAATTCTCCCTGAAGCAGAACTGAAGGCTTTTGTACCCCTGATACTCGCACTCGTAATATTCCAGGATTTAATCGGTCTTACTCCATAAACTGATCTTACAATTTCTACGTGCTCCTGGCAGCAATGAGTAAAAATATTCTGGTCAGTCTTCGGTAGATTTGGGAAATAGTTTTAACTATGATGCAAGTAGCCTAGTATATCCTCGGCATAGTTTCCACTATGATATAAGTAGCCTAGTATATCATCGGGGCGAACTTACAGAGTCATTTGTGCAACGTCCTCAAGTACTGAAGTGTTCCTCAAACGTTCGGCTTCCAACTGAGGCCAGCACAATCAACCTCTTGATAAATCTTAATTGTAAAATGTTGAGTTGGATTAAGCAACCTCCTTCAATTCTTCAACTACGTAATTCTGCAATTCTCCAAACGACGATTTTGCTCCACAAACCTTCGATATCGAATCTTCAATTGCTGACAATCACTTAAGTGGCTTATTTTGTATTGAATTTGCTCACATTCTTTCTTCACATTTGCTGCTGCGCTGGGTCGAACCTGACGGCAACAGGCGCTACAATACAGCGATCAGTCAGCTCGCCAAGTGAGGAGTGGCCTTGAGTTTCTCTTAGTAACTTGAAGTCCTTCGACTTGCTACTTTCTGCTTCTGTGTCCTGCAATACTCTGAGTTCCTTTTTGAGTACGATTGCTGAGAGATCCAATAGAATTGCTTGCAAAAGTGTTACAAATCCTTGTAAAGCAGTCATGCAGCCGTAATCGTGTGCGTAGGGCACTTGTATGCCAAACATTTGTAATGGAATTCAATTATTAAGATTTGCTTTGTTTATTTCATACACTACGAGGTTCCTTTTGTCAAACATTTTCTCACTTCTCCACACTGTCCACTCTTCCACTGCTGCTTTCTCACGTTTGCACGCGACCAGCGTCCTTGGAAATAAACAAAAAACAAAAAAAAACCCAAATAATTTATGCAAATGACTTCATTTGGGGGAAATCAGCTCAGAACTCGTGTGATAGAGAGTAGCGACGAAACGGCGGCCGCATTTTGCTAGGAAGGCAGCTTATCATTCATCAATTTGAGAGGCATCGTTAACTTTAGATCCATCACAACTATCATAAAATAGCGGCAATTAGAACGGCATTGCCGCAAGGGCAGAAAATGAAGAGGAAAAGGAGCGGTGCAGCAACCAAAACGGAAGGCAAACTTTAATTGCTTTCTTGAATGGGGAAATAAGATCGAAATTCAATTAAAACGAGACCACACACGTTTATGGGCGGAACGTAAACTAAAAAGCAGTATACCAAGAACACACACATATATATAATGCATATACACTACCCCTTCCCCCCTCCCGCTGCACCGGCAACTTTAGCTAGTTTGCCCGAAGGACAACCGGTAATTCAGCAAGAAGGAAAGTCTACTTCAATAATGTTCAATTCATTAACGCTGCACTCGCAGAGGGCAGACAAAAAAATCGAAAAGCGGAAGCAAGGAAGAATTCAATTTAAAAGCAAAGAAAATGCAATAAGCCGGAAAAAGTCAAAAAGCAAAGAAAAAGTAAACAAAAAAGCAAAGAAAGAAAAAATAAAAGAGTCAAAGGACTTCACAGACAACTGCAGCGAAGCGGCGCAGGACGACGGAAAATATGCTGCAGTGCACACGAGAATTAACGCCAAACTAGCCCGGCAATGAGACCAGGTGCCGACACGGCGCTGGGGTGCAGCAGGCGCAATCACACTACGAAGCTGGGCGACGCCAACTTAAAGCAACAATAACAACAACACCAACAACAAAATTGCTGTAAAAATTATCGCTGGGAAAGATCGCAATTCTGTGAATTAAATTAATCGTAAATGTTGGACGAATATCGTAAAGGACGGGCCGCACGACCACACGCAGATGCGTGCATAATTGGCTCACTGGGTTGGCCGGGTGGCGGCAATGGGAGTGGCACGTCCGACACATTGTCTGCCTCAGGCTGCAATTCAACACGAAAACTCCGTTTGCATGGCACGAAAGCCGCATTTACTGTTATTCTGAAGTCTGAAAGTAGGCGAAAATTTTCGAAGGAGAAGTCTACTTTTAGGGGGCAAGAAAAATATTGTGCAGAAGAATGCAGAAGCTGTTGTGATAAACTACAGCAAGAGTGCTTAACCCCATGTGTGGTGGGTGAAATACCGCAGAGAGTCACTGATACGCCTAAGTGGAGAGGTATTGACAGCCTCTCTGTGGAACACTGTCTGGAATTGGCCAGGTACGAGTAGCATCACTGGTATGAGATTTGAACTGTATTGATTCTAGGCTCCGAATGAAGAGAGGGCATGGTTTCATTTTAAATAAAATGGCACACCACGTTTAGAGTTCAGTAAGTGAAGTCTCCTGTTGTCGGAAGCACCGCGTTAATCACATCAAATAGGCTACTGGGTGTAGAGCAGACCCAGTAGAAACTCCTTTAACAACATCAACGTGGACAGCAAATGATTCGATCACTCGTCTTAAAATATGATATAATATATATATGAATATGATATCAGTAAGATAAGAATATTACATGAATATGATATGAATATGATATGAATATAATATTGTTACGAAATTGCCCTTCTGACAATTTATTCTAGCTCTCAATACTCGGATTCGTACCACTGGACCGTGTAGTGATCAAACAATCGCTTAAATTAAAACAACTTACACACTTAATATTAGGCTTAAAGTTTGCTTCATTAAAATTTGCACTTTAATAATTTATTTAATCACTTTATTACTTCTTAATTCTTTTACTGGTAAGATTGAAATGTACGATGTACACACTGCCACGATCGCTCTTCAACTGTGTCGACTCTGCATTCCTGGTAGCTTATATACCTCTCTTATGTTGAAGTAGAACATAATCTACACCTCGCTAAAAGTTTTTAGAACATTCTAGAACATTATCTACACCTCGTATTATTCGAGAACATTCCAGAACATTATCTACACCTCGTATTATTCGAGAACATTCCAGAACATTATCTACACCTCGAAAGAAGTTCCGAGAAGGTTTTAGGTTATTCTTTGCATGGATTGTGTCTTGGCTTAAATACATATCTGTGCTGGTGCACTATTCTCAAACTTTCACTGGGATTCTAAAAGCATGCAATCAATTATGTTTCAGTGGATAATCAGGGACCCTTTTGAAGGAATCAATCTGATACTCTCCTAATCCTCATCACTAATCATGGTGATATACAGAGCATATTTGAGTGCCTCGACGCTAACAAACAACAATGAAAAGGTTCCAAGGAGGATTGGAGAGAACAACAAGAGCACTCTGAAATATTGGAGGATCTATCAGAGTGAACTACCAATGCCGGAAATTAGATGGAACACTTGCCTTCACATTTATGATCACTTGTAATGATCTTCGCTAACACTGATGATCGCTTTCATTAATGTTCACTCGCATTGATGTTGGCTCGCTTTAATGTTCACTTGCTTTAATGTTCGTTCGCTTTACTGTTCACTCGCATTGAATTTCGCTCGCATTGAAGTTCGCCTTCACTGATTTTCGCTTACATTGCTGTACAAGTAGACTTAAAATCAATGATCCACTGTAAACGATTGTGAGAAGAACTTTGTAGTGCCCAAAGGGAGCTTGAAGTGCCTGAATACTCGTTATTAGCCTCACTATGGAAGTGGCTTATGGTACGAGGTTTACGCCCACACTTGGTTGCAATCTGGATGAAGTTTCATTATTTCATCAATCTGGATGAAGTTTCACATTATTTCAGAAAGTTTATAAACATCAAGTTAAGAATTTAAGGAGTAGTCACATCAGGAGTACCATCTTTTGGTATATTCACCCCTGATGCTCGTAGATTCCGCTCGCTTACTCAGTCTACTAGTACTCCATGGAGCCTGAATGTCTACTTATACCCTCATATCTCTACTGTACTCGCATTATATCATATCAACGCTGCAGCTCCATTCTTTTATATGAGGCTGAACAATAGTTCCTCACAATATGCTATTGTGTATTTTGTTCTCTCTCCGGAAACTCTTAAATGCTCAACGCTCTGCCCTTCGTCTGCATTCCCCTTCATTCACTGGCAGTAACTCCAGAAGCACTTTTGCTAGATGGAAATATTAAAATACCAGCTCCACTAAAGTTCAAAATATGTAACAGGAAATTTATTTCCTTTGCAAGCTGTGCAGCACTTGATTGACAATGAAGTAAGACTACGAACACCTCGTACAGTACGGTTCTAAAGGGTCCTATCCTACGAAATACCTTTTGTCTTAAACAAGTTCTTCAAATTCACTGGCCAATTTACGAGCAGTTTCTGGATAGAAATCGCTTCAAGTTCCCAGAGAAATGTGGCAAACTCCTCAGGACCTGTTTTGCTTAACACTTTTCACTTCGCAAATTTGCACTTTTTTATTGCTCGCAAACTTTTCAATATAGACGAATAGACTTGAAAATATCGGTTTGGAGAACTGATTTGAAAAGCCGCAAAACACTAGTGAAGCATGTCTGTGGCAACAGAGCTCAGGATAGTGCTCATTAACGCAGTCTTGTCCGCTTCTTTCAAGAGTCATCTGCTTGGCTAAGCGTGGACACATCCAGTCCAGCTGCAGTCTTTGTATTGGAGTTGTAAAGTGTTCTCAGTTTCTATCAATGCCCGCTGACTATATCCATATCAGCCGCATGTGGATGATAATGGGTACAGTCATGAAGATCTGGATGGTGTGGAGTTCAAGCGGACTGGAAGTCAACCCTACTGCCAAGGGAGACTCAGTTCGAAAATTCACCTTTGCTCAAGGCATAACAAAGCCATGCTTCATTCCAGCAAAAGCCTTTACTCCGGGGTATTTTGGTATGGCAAACTTATGTCGACACTCCCTGACTGCCTCGATTTCCACATCACACTTCAATGGGAAGGTATGCATGCTTACTCATAGTACTCTACGTATTGGAGAATCCCGTGTAGTCGGATCGGTGTCCCAATTGCATCAAAGACCAGACTGACTCCACCATGTTTTCAGGAATCTCCGACTGTATTGATTGCTCAACCTCCTCCACTCCATTACTCCTCAATCATAGGCCGTCATTTGTTTTACTCCACTTCTTTCACAGTTCCAGTGACGCACACTTTGTCTGAACGCTTCATTACACTCACACACTGTGCTGCGTCGCTTCACCTCGTCGCTGCCTATGGACGACTCCCGGATTCCAACTGACGGCCCCCGCTCACATTAATCATATTTCTGCTTATTCCTTTCATATCTCGAGGCTCGTCTTCGCACAATTGATTTGATTACCATTTCTCTGCCCTTAACACCCCACCTCCCACCCCCGCCATTCTCCTCAGTGAGTAATTTTTCTTTGCAATTTCCTTCGTTTTGCAATTCTGCATGAGTACACAGAAGGGAATTGCTTGTGAGCGCTAAAAATGCGTTAAAAGCGATAAACTAAAAAACAAAAATATAACAAAAATAAAATAGAAATAAAAATAAAAAGAAAAACAGCGAAGAAATAACCATCAAAGACAATCGCGTTCCTGCGACAAACTGGGACAAATTTACCAGCAGTGAATTTGGCGGCACGTCCCCACGGCAGCAGCAATTGGACAAATATGGCATATTATTCTAATGCAGACATATGAGCCGCCAAAAACGAGGAAAATCGATTCAAAACGCACACAAAAAACACAAAATAAACTGCCAAAACGCAACTTCAAAAACGATGAAATGAATTGAGTGACTGTGGTGGAGTGAGTTACCATGGAACAGCAGCGGACACGAGAGTCCCAAATCAGCCGCAAAACATTCCTCGATTTTATGTGAAAGTCATCACACCAACAAGAATTTCAGAAAGCCACAAGAAAGTCAGGAATAATGTGAAAAAAACCCAAAATTAAATTTCGTTTGCCTCCAAAAGGGTGGTCAGGTCGCGCACGGGGACGCAACTGAACTCATCCAAGCAAGAAATTCCTAAGCAAACCACGAGCGATTGAAGCAGTTCTCCCAAGGGACATTATCAGATGGACTCATATCTCCTCATATGAAGCCGTATAATGTTGTCCCCAAAGACGACCTGTGTCTACTTTGATCCCGATAGCCGAATAATGGCCAACCAAGGTACAATCCAGAAATCAACAACAGAGAAGTTTGTAGCTATGTTCTCCTATAGGCACATTAAGCATAGCTGAGCAGTGCTCTACTCTATGTTTGAACTTTGTTCTCATAGCTGTACTGCTAGTGGGAAAGATACTCACAGTTTATAGGTGACATATTGCAAGTGACAGGTCATAAGTGACAGGTCATAAGTGACAGGTCATAAGTGACAGGTCATAAGTGAGAAGTCATAATTGACAGATTATAAGTGTGAAGTTATAAGTATTACTTCATAAGTATCATGACATAAGTGACAGTTTACAAGTGACAGTTTATAAGTGACAAGTCAGAAGTATCATGACACAAATAAGCAATAGGTATCAAGACAAGTGGCAGGTCAAAAATGAGAAGTCATAAGTGACAGGTCATGAATGTGAAGTCATAAGTATCACTTCATAAGTATCATGACATAAGTGACAGTTTACAAGTGACAGTTTATAAGTGACAAGTCAGAAGTATCATGACACTAATAAGCAATAGGTATCAAGACAAGTGACAGGTCATAAATGAGAAGTCATAAGTGAAAGGTCATAAATGTGAAGTCATAATTGACAGATCATAAGTGTGAAGTTATAAGTATCACTTCATAAGTATCATGACCTAAGTGACAGTTTACAAGTGACAGTTTACAAGTGACAAGTCAGAAGTATCATGACACTAATATGCAATAGGTATCAAGACTAGTTATAGGTCATAAATGAGAAGTCATAAGTGACAGGTCATAAATGTGAAGTCATAAGTATCATGAATAAGTGACAGTTTACAAGTGACAGTTTATAAGTGACAAGTCATAAGTGGCTAGTCGTAAATGGCAGATTATAAGTGACAGACTATAACTAGCTCGTCATAAATAACAGGCTTTAAGTGACAAGTCATCAGTGAACAGTTTATAAGTGACAAGTCATAAGTGGCTAGTCGTAAATGGCAGATTATAAGTGACAGACTATAACTAGCTCGTCATAAATAACAGGCTTTAAGTGACAAGTCATCAGTGAAGGGTAACAGGTCAGAAGTATCATAACACTAATTAACAATAATTATCAAGACAAGTGACAGGTCATAAGAGACAGATCATAATTTAGAAGTACTAAATCGGAGGTCATAAGTATCATGACATAAGCCTCATGATATAAGGGACATGTAGTAAGTAACAGTTCATAATCTCATATTATATATTATTTATATTTACCCTTATTCATATTACCAAGGACTCCCACCATAATGTGTGTAAAACTGGTTGTTCCCTTAGCATGAAAGCACTACCGGTGAATTGTAGGCGGCACTCATATTGCTGCAAACGAGTGCAAGAAATCATTCGCATATATTCCTTTCCTATTCTTACCTTGTTTCTCAGTCCTTCGAATCATGATAATTGATAATCCGTGATACGAAAATGCCACAGAAATCCCTTCTACATTTGAATTCTCAAGGAATAAACTACTCATCCTTCGGAGTGAAGTATCCATCCAGCTATGCAAATGACCTACAAGTCTCGCCTGCAGAGTTGAAGAACAAAGTCTAAGTACATCCTTCTCGAACACAGAACACAGTAGCAACATGCAACCAAGTGTTTGATAAGCAGGCGATAATCACATTGAAATATTTTGCGTAGGAACTTTTGTAGCCATCTTTGCATATCCTTTAAATGTAAATATTAGCCTTATTATAATTAAACGGGCTATTATCATTTTCCAGTTAGAAGATAAACGCCCACTCCGCCTGCATTGTCTAACGCCGAACGGATTTATTAAACGTACTGTCATAAAGCCATTATTAATGCAACCGCCAAAACAAACAGAAGCACAATGGGCAAAGGAGACAGGATTGGGCGCAGGGAGGAGGGGGGCGCTGGTAAAGACAATGACAAGGATAATAAGCAGCCACTACAAACACTATAATTAGCTTAAGAGCTTCAGTTTAGAGCTTATCTAGCGACAAAGCATTAGACGAGAGCATGAGCAGTCAACAACAGCAACAACAAAAGCCACAACAGCACAACGACAAAGGCAAATATTAAAGCAGCCAATGGGTACAGTGTGCTCCAACGAAAGGCTTCACAGCAAGAAGAGCGAAATGCAACAATTAGCAGGAAATTGAAATCATCTGATATATTCTCCAGACATATTGAAACTGTTTGCGGACGGTTTGCGGACAATGTATGCATGAAGCAGGAAAGTATGAATTGAGTTAGTGAATTGTTGTGTGTTCATATCCATGCTCACTTAACAGGATATTTGAAGCACAGAGATTTCATAAAGGATGCAAATAAGGATAATGACTACCTACAAATTAGTGTCACCATTTCTTGGGTCACTTTACGGCCACATCTGGGTTTTTGTAGATAGTTACTTAGTCAATTGTTCATATCAAGAATTCGCTATGTACATACTTACTATTCCCTTGCTGTCTTCCCTTACGAGTATTTCCATACTTGGCGTTTTTGTGTCTTTCTAAACAGAATACGAATATCTTGGAAACATGATACGAATATCTTGGAAACAACCGCCTTGGCTATAGCGGATACCGAGATCAACCCAAATCTGTTGGCATACTACAAGTTTCCATAAACATGAGTAATTTGTTTAACATCAACTTAACTTTCAAGATCCTAGAACAACATTCTCTTAGGGAGGAATAACTTTTGAGGATTTTGTCGGAGGCCACAAGTAAAATAACTCATATTTTCTTTCGTTTCTTTTATTTTTCCATATATTTGTATATTCATGTTTTCTTATTCCCATAATTCTTACTCCATTTTCATTTATCATAATTCTCACATCATTATCATCTCTCAATTTTTACTCCATTTTCATCTCCCATTATTCTCACTTCATTTTTATCTTTCATAATTGTTACTCCATTTTCATCTCTCCCGATTCTTACTCCATTTTTATCTTTCATAATTGTTACTCCATTTTCATCTGTCATAATTCTTACTCCACTTTGATCTCTCATAGTTCTGACTCCATTTTCATCTCCCATTATTCTCACTTCATTTTTTTCTTTCATAATTGTTACTCCATTTTCATCTCTCCCGATTCTTACCCCATTTTTATCTTTCATAATTGTTACTCCATTTTCATCTGTCATAATACTTACTCCACTTTGATCTCTCATAATTCTGACTCCATTTTCATCTCCCATTATTCTCACTTCATTTTTATCTTTCATAATTGTTACTCCATTTTCATCTCTCCCGATTCTTACTCCATTTTTATCTTTCATAATTGTTACTCCATTTTCATCTGTCATAATTCTTACTCCACTTTGATCTCTCATAATTCTGACTCCATTTTCATCTCCCATTATTCTCACTTCATTTTTATCTTTCATAATTGTTACTCCATTTTCATCTCTCCCGATTCTTACTCCATTTTTATCTTTCATAATTGTTACTCCATTTTCATCTCTCATAATTGTTACTCTATTTTCATCTCTACCGATTCTTACTCCATTTTTATCTCTCATAATTGTTACTCCATTTACATCTGTCATAATTCTGACTCCATTTTCATCTCCCATTATTTTCACTCCAATATCACCTCTCATAATTCTGACTGCATTTTTATCTCCCCCGATTCTTACTCCATATTCATCTCTCCCGATTCCTACTCCATTTTCGTCTGCCACAATTCTGACTCCATTTTCATTTCTCATAATTCTGACTCCATTTTCATCATGGTTTATATCAGCTTTCCTGTTGTATTGGAAATGTTGCTACTTAAATTAATCCTTGTTACTACTCACACAATATAATTTCCGCCACACCCAGTTTTATGCACGTTTGATCAGAAGAAGCCTAGAACCAAATGTGTCCTCTGGTTGCCCATCTAAACCTATCCAAACATAACAGAAATCCCTCTTAGCCCACATTTTCCAAAACTCAATTGATATTTTCTACTACTAATCCCATTTGCGGTTTGTCCAATAACAACTCATATGAACAAAAGAAAAATCCTTTGAAAGGAGCAGCTCCTCGCATACAACTGGTACGGATACGACTACCGCAAGTCTCAGTATCCCTTCCACTTGACCTTTTCCCACACACACACACAGGTGTGCTTGTGAGAGCTGGGGCAACAAAATTATAGTTACGGATATATTTGAGCAGAGCACACTGTAGATGTGCGTAGGGTAAAGCAGAAGATACACAAAACTAAATTTATTAGAATGACAAAAGAAGCATTTATAAAAGAATTTCTGTTTTTTTGTGGCATTCAAGTGAGCACAAACGCAAAAGCGCAGCTCTAGATTAGTGCTGTTGTTGTGTGCGCTGTTGTGTGCGTGGTTGTGTGTGCGTTGCTGCTGTTGTTGTTGGTATTGTAGTCCAAAGTTTTATGCTGTCAAAAGAGTTTATTCAAATGTCAGCACATTTGAGACTGTTGACATTTTCCCTTTTTGCATGCGAGCAGGCAACCAGCAAATGAATCCTTTGAATTCTTGAAAAACCATAAAGCAGCGACTAAGGGGTGCGTTTGTTCCGTTCAGTGCTGCTAGCGGAGGAGTTCAGGTGGGAGTGCGAAGTGGGTAGTGGCGAGGATGAGCGCTAGTCAAATATATGCATAAGACATAAATGTGTAAATCATCATTTCCTTTAATAAACATCCACACAGACACTCAATATTTGCACATAAATATTGCAATGAAAAATGATAGGTCAAGAAGTGTCTGACAGATTGGATGCTGTGGAAGAGCAGTATAAGCAGAAACAGAAACAACAGCAGCAACACCAGCAATAATAGAGATAACAACTGAAACATCGACGGAAAGAACGACACCAACAACAACACAAACAGAACCACATTCATGGCTCTGAGACAAGGAAGGAGCTTACTTCGAATACTTAACATATTGCCATGAAAAGGTCAATTCAATATTCCTGTATAAACATAAAAAGATGTCACAATCAAGTTTAGTTCCGTGTGGGAAGCCGAAGTGCCATTGCCTCAGTCCCTGACACTCATACGGGGCTCTTCGATTATATGTCAATAATACGATTGTCTCGTTTCAGTATATAGCTATAAGCAACTTGATTCCAAAGACTTTTACAAAGGTCGAAAGTGATGTTGACAGCAAAACCCCAATATAAAACAATATTGCTGCTTCTTTCCAACAGATGATCTAACAGACTTGATTATGGAAACTTGTACCATGGTCAAGAATGATCTTGACAGCAACTCCTAAATATACAATAATATTGCTATTTCTGTCCCGCATAGTGCTTAAGAAACTTGATTGCGAAGACTCCTATAACGGTCCAGAACGGCAAATTCCCAATACACACTTAATATTGATGTCTCTTTTCCGCATATGGCCTAAGTAACTTGATTATAGAAATAATGATCTTGACAGTAAATCCTCCATACACAATAATATTGTTGTCTCTTTCGCGCATATGACCTAAAAACTTGATTGCGAAGACTTCTACAACGGTCCAGGGTGGGGAGGATGATGATACGAAATCCGTATTCTACAAGAGTGTATCAAATGTTCAATGGTGAATTGGCTACAGTCATGACAATTGCAGAATAAAATTAGTTCTAGAGAAGTGTCCTTTTTTTATATAAACAACGGATCCATGGAATTACTTATTGCATGGCTTCCAACAAGCCAACGATTTCAAGTGGTATCAAATCATAGTCACAGATCAGCTTAAGTTCAATGGTTCGTTACTGACTCCTGGACTATTCTCAAATCAGACGATTGATATATAGTACGAATACAACATATCAGTTTATTCCGATGCTACGAGTAATCCCAACGATAAGTGTCCAATCCATCCTTCAAGGCGGGCTGGGAAATCAGCACTGTCTTCACCAGAATAGAGGGAGGCGAACTTAACCATCGTCTTTATGATGGTTTATGTTCACACGCCTTTTTCAAACCCCGATCTATGCGGCTCCTGGTTTCAATCAGGTTGTTACAAGCAGAGCTCTTTGCTATGAAATCTCATATCTAAGGAACCAGTAAGCGAAACAGTACCAAGAGTATAGTCATATTCTCATATTGAGGCCTTCAGATCTAATTGAATATCCTGTAGCCCAGATCGCCAAAGCAAAGAGGTATGTTTAAGTGCCTTTCCAGTTATCGAAAAGTCCCAGTTTCCATCATGGGAGCTTGGATATCCAGAGATGAGGAAACTCTTAATGCTGCTATAGTGCAAATAGTTATATTCCATACAATTAGGGTGAAGACGCCGACAGTTCTGTTCCTTTTAGTGAGGATGAAGGCGACTCTTGATGCTACCTACAGTTCTATTCCGTTTAGTGAAGATGAAGGCACCCACAGTCCTTTTCTGTTTAATAAGGGTGAAGGCGGCCACAGTTCTATTCCGTCTAATGAGGATGAAGGCGTCCACAGTTCTGTTCCTTTTAGTGAGGATGAAGGCGACTCTTGATGCTACCTACAGTTCTATTCCGTTTAGTGAAGATGAAGGCACCCAGAGTTCGGTTCTGTTTAATAAGGGTGAAGGCGGCCACAGTTCTATTCCGACTAGTGAGGGTGAAGGCGGCCACAGTTCTATTCCATACCGAGAGGGTGAAGACGGCTCTTGATACTGGCCGTAGTTCTATTCCGTCTTGTGAGGGTGAATGTGAGCACTTTCTCTGAATTCTAGAATTTACTCTAGGTAAAAGGTATGAGAAGGCATTTACTCGTTTCACTCGTATCACATTTTCTAATCCCTCTTAGAGGTGCGGTTCTAATTGGCACACACACACACAATTCGTCATTGAGGCATACTCGACGTCTGGGCATATTCCAAAATATTCACTGACCATGTTGTGGAGACTTCAACCAGGCAAACATTTTAATTGATTTAATTCTCTCTTACTACGAGTAATTCCACTAAGACTAAATCCAGACTGCAAATATCGCTATAGCCGAACCAATCTCCGAACGAATTTGGGAACCACTGCAACGCCACCTTTGCCATTGTACTAAAAATATCTTAATATGTCGAAGTATTTTCGGCATTGCAATTAACTGCAGAAAATGTGCAGTAGTAAAATTTGCAATCATCATAAATGCACACATCCTTAAAGGACCATTTCCCTAACACCCTCCCCTCGCATCCTGCCTTGTATTCTCGTAATTCGATAGACAAATGCTCGTACGAAAATATCCGCCTATTGTTTACTTCCTGGTACATCCTTAATGTGGCAAATAATACCCCATCAACATATCCGTTACACTTCCCAGAACTGCTAATTGCTCCAATAAACACAACAGGCAATCGGCCACGTATCCGTTACGCATCACCGTAGACATCGCATCCTTAATTGCGCAAATAAAGCCGATTGCGCGTCCTGTGACCGCATATCGTTTGCAATTTAATTATTGTATTTCGCAGAAAGGACTTCGCAAATTGCAGCCTCAGACCAGCAGCCAACTGTGTGTTGTGCGGTAATGGCAAATTTAAATTGCAGCGTGTTCAACAATGAGAAGCAAAAGCAACAACGAGAGTAACAACATCAACAGTAGAGAAAACAACATCAACAGTAGAAACAACAACATCAACAGTAGAGAAAACAGCATCAACAGTAGAAACAACAACAATCAAAAGCATTTAACTCGCGATTATTCAATTTCGATTCAAAAAATAAAATCAACTCAAAATATATATATATATATATATATATATATATATATATATATATATATATATATATATATATATATATATATATACTCGTATATAGAAAAAGTAAATAATGGAAAAAAATCCATAAAAAGAAATTCAATTAAGAAACAAATGCATAAATTCCCAGCGACTTCTGCGCCTTCCCACGGAAATTGGCCACTTATGGGCGACGCCTTCGAATTGCAGTGCAAGCAGAGTCACGCGTTTGTTTGCACAACTCCATGAATATTTCAGCAAATCGCTGTTGTTGTTGTTTACCAATATTGCCGTTGTTGGTCGTGTTGTTGTTGTTGCTGTTGTTGCTGTTGTTGTCGCTGTTGCAGTTCCCATTGTGCGATTGCTGTATATTGTTGTTTTAGCTGCCATTAGTGCAGTTGCTGCGGTTGTTGTTCTTATTGTTGTTGTTATGTTTGTTGTTGTTATTGGTGTTGTTTGTGTTGTTCTTGTTGTTGTTGCTATTGCAGCTTTTATGGCACACAACAATACTTGGAGCAATCATTCGTTCAAACAGAACCGGTTGGAGGAGGAAAGTTTGGGGGGTACGTGTGCGTATTTGAGTCTGTGTGCGTGAGTTTTTAGTGTTTAAGTGAGTGTTTGTATCGTACAGCAATGGAATTTCCATTTCCAATTAAAGACTGTTGTTGTTGTTTACTAGTAGTTGTGGTTGGCGTTATTATTGTTGTTGTTATTGTTGTTGTTGCTGACACTGTTGATCGTGCATAGCAATTCTTTCGAGTATTTCATGGACAAACTGAGGGAGACAGAAAAGGAGAAAAATACAGAAAGAGAAAAAATATTGAGAGAATAGAGAAGGAGATCAAAGAAAACAAGAGAAAATATTTGAAAAATATAGAGAAAGAGCGAGAGAAAAAAAGAGGAAAAGTGAGATACGAGAAAATAGAGAAAAAGAAAGTTGAGAAAAAAGAGAAATTGTAAGATAGGTTAGATTAGGTTAACCAAGTAGTTGCCCTCGGAGGCCCATTGGCCCATTGTGATAACTGTTTTTATGGGGAAACCACTCCCCACCCTCTCCCTCAAAAAAACCCTCAGCCCGTGATCTTAAACCAGCCAGAAGCTTTTGTGAAG
Organism: Clusia tigrina; assembly: GCA_920105625.2. Lineage (NCBI taxonomy): Eukaryota > Metazoa > Arthropoda > Insecta > Diptera > Clusiidae > Clusia > Clusia tigrina. The sequence continues at coordinate 177,981,887 of OV050032.1, forward strand.
TTGAGAATGTTAGTTAGTTTCAGCTCGGCTAATTCTTGTAGTTCCTCGAAGAAGGCTCGCCTCCTCTGAATCACCAGGAAATAACAAAGCAGTTTTTTCACCAATTCCTCCTCCTCACCTTCATAACTCGTAAAGAGAGATTAATACAGATAAATAGACATAAATAAAGAGAGAACAATTGAGAGACAAAGAGAGAAATAGGGATAAAATAGAGAAAAAAAAATAAATACCGAAAAATTGAGAAAAAAGTATTGAAAAAATAAGAGGAAGGATATAGCAAAAAACAAGATGAAACAGAGTAAAGGAGAGAAAAAGAGAAAAAAATGTATAAAGAAAAATCTGGGAAAGAGATAAAGAAATAAGAGACAGTAGAGAAAAGATAGAAGAATAATGTTGAGAAAAGAGATAAAACCGCAGATAAAGAGAGAAAAATGGATAGTCAAAGAAAGACCAAAAATTTTAGATAATATAAAATAAGAGATAGAACAAATATGTGAAGAAGAGAAAGTGGGAAATAAGGAGAGAAAAATTCAGAAAAAGGGAGAAATAGAGAGAAAAATGAAGAAAAGTACAGAAAAAGAAAATCGAAATTTGAGAAAAAGCAGTATGAGATAAAGATAGAAAATGGGAGAGGAAAAGCGAGGAAAAAAGGAGAGAAAAACAGAGAAAATAGAGGAGAAGAGACAAAAAAGGGAGACCAAAATAGTAAAAAGAGTTAGCAAAAGAGAGAGAAAAAGAGAGAAAAAGTTGGACAAGAAAAAGAAGAGCATTAAAATCAGTCAAAAAAAAGAAGAGGAAAAGAGAGAAAAAGAGTAACATTAGGAAAGAGATAAAAAGAAAGTGGGTGATGAAGAAAGAAAAAGGGAGAAATAAAGCGACAGAAAAAAAGGAGGACAAATAGAGAAAATGCGGGAATGAACTAAAAAGAAGAGTTAACAAAAAAGAGAGAAAAATATGGACAAAAAATTGAGAAAGACAAAAAACAGACAAAGGAAAGTAGAAGAGGGAGAAAGTATAGAAAAAGAGAAGAAATAGAAGAAAACAAAAAACAGTTAAAGAAAAACAGAGGGAAAACTAGGTAGAAATAATGAAAAAGAGAGAACAGACAAAAAATACAAAAAATATAAAGATAAAAATATAAAAAGGATAAACAGAGGTAAAAAGATATGAAAAGAGGCAAAAAGAGGTAAAAAGAAATGAAAAGAGATAAAAAGACATGAACAGAGATAAAAAGAGAAATGAATTGTTGAGGGAATAAAATAGAAGAAGAGAGAAAAAAGAGAAGAAAATAGAAGAAAATAGAAGAATAGAAGAGATAAGAAGGTGGAACACGCTAGAATAATATAAAAGAAGATAGAAGAGAGAAATATAAAGAAAGAGAAAAAATAGAGAAAAGTAGAGGAAAAGAGAAAACAATATAAAAAGAGAGAAACAGCGACAAAAGGAATGAAGGATAGAGAAAGGAGTGAGAAAGCGAAAGGAGGGAAAAGGCAGCAATTACATTGAAACAGCTGTTTGCTGGAATTTATAATAATTATCAGAAATTGAGAAGCGAAGATTTGAAGAACTGAATATGAATGAAATAAGAGAAAAAACTAGAGAGAGATAAAAAGAGATAAAGAGAGAAAAATAAAGAGAGAGAATAAATGTAAGTGTGGGAGACGGTGAGAGAGGAAAGAGAGAGAGGAACAGAGAAAAGGAGAGAGTAAATCATAAAAATAAAGAGAGATGGAGAGAAAGGGAAAAGGAGAGGGGGTGTGGGAACAAGAGATGGACTGAGAAAGTGGGAGGGAGAGAGTGAGGTAGGGAGAGGCGTAGAGAGAGAGAGATAGAAGATAAAAGATAAAGAGAAATGTTGAGAAAAATCAAACAATAATGAGATAGAGAGAGAGAGAGAGGGAGAGATGGTGTGAGAGTGGAAGAGCGGAAGAGTGGGAGAAAGTGTAGGAGTGGAAGAGTGGAAAAGAGAGAGTGTGAGAGTGGCAGATTAAGTGTGTTAGAGAATGTGAGAGAGTGAGGTAGATAATATGAGAGTGGAGAAACAAAGAAAAAAAGAGTTAAAGAATGAAAAATAAAGTGATATAAAGAGAAAGACAGAGAGAGAGTGTGATAGTGGAAGAGTGGGAGAGAGAGTATTTACTCGTGGGAACAAAATGAACACAGATAAACAAAAACCGAATGGCGAGAGCAGCCACAATAGCTCACACAAAGAGGCCACAGCACCTCAGCAAAGAGAGGCAGAGCAGCCCTCGATTGGAGCGAGCCAAAACGCCGACCTCCAAAATCCGATAGGCACGGAAGCAGCAGCTGAAAAGCCTAAAAAACTCAACGGCGCGGGCAAAAAGAGGTTCAGTTACTTCCTCAAGAAAGGGTTCAGCAGAGAAGAGGCTTACGCCAAAGCTATGCTCCCTATGCCCACAAACAAGGTCGAAGGCGGAAAACCAGGCCCCAAAAGGCAGAGGTCGGACGAACAAACACATCCAGAGGCCACATATAAAAAGCGGCTAAGGGATGATCAACCCTCCACCTCCAAGGCCGTAGCAGCAGCAGCAGCACCGGCTATTAAAACAGCACAAGCAGCAACCTCTGCAGCAGACGAAAATACATCCAAGAAGAGGCAGCCCACTGCCTCCTACAAGGATGTGGTGACAGGCATCAAAATGGCAGTACTCGCAAGAGACTATCCCAATACGCCCCTAACAACGGAGCAAATGGACTCCATCCAGAAACTCATCCTGGATAAAATCATAGCCGGAAAACAACAGGCTACAAAACCAGCGTTCCTGGGCGCTATCTACAAAGCAGGATACATGGTTCTGCACTGTAAAGATAGCGCGTCAACAGACTGGCTAAAAGCGGCCATCACCAACGCGTCGCCTTGGGAGGGTGCTTCACTGTGGGTCACAGAGGAGTCCAAGATACCTCACTCGCGGATCGCTGTGGGGTACTTTCCCAACTCCCAGTCCCTGGAGACCGCTAGGATCCTGGACTTTTTGCAGGGGCAGAACAAAGGCCTCCACGTCGAGTCGTGGCGCACACTACGAAGAGCTGAAAGAGGCTCTAACGTAACTCTGGTCCTAGCAGTAGACCAGAAATCAGCAGCCAACCTTGTGGAATCCGGTGATAAGGTCAACTTTAGATTTGGCCAAGTGAGTCTCAGGTTAAAGGCTGCATCCCCCAATGCTGATGAGCTGGCGGATAAAATGGATGCTGTGGAGTTGGAAGAAGAGGACGAAAGTACTCCATCCAATCCCAACTCAGTAGCACCAACATGAAGTGCATCCAGGCAAATCTTCACCATGCTAAGGCTGCAACGGCCGAACTTAGCAGAAGGTTTGCCTGTGGAAGCACCAACATAGGACTTATCCAGGAGCCCTGGATACATAGAGGCAAGATAGTAGGCCTCAAGACACCAAACACACAGGTAATCTATGACGTGGGTGCAGTCAAACCAAGGGCTGCACTTATCATTGATACCAACATTAAATATCTGCCATTTATAGAGTTTATGAATGGCGACACAGCAGCAGCACTCGTCGAAGTGGATGCAAATGGGAAGAAAATAGAGGCTGTCGTAGCCTCAGCTTACTTTCCAGGAGACACCAACGAAGCACCACCACCGAATATCATAGGTCTAGTGAACTACTGCAAGACACACAACAAGACGTTAATCATTGGTTGCGATGCAAATGCGCACAATACAATCTGGGGCAGTACAGATACAAACACAAGAGGTGAGTCGCTCCTAGAATATTTACTACAAACTAACATAGCTATCGTAAACAGGGGCAATAAACCCACCTTTGAAAATGCCATACGACAAGAGGTTCTTGACTTAACACTCATAACAAATAATTCACTTGATATGATCACGAACTGGAGAGTCTCTGATGAGGACTCAATGTCTGATCATAAACATATTCTCTTTGAAATCATGGTGTTAAATAAGAGCGTAATGCTCTATAGAAGCCCTAAATCAACAAACTGGGATAAATACTCAGAGTGCTTAGAAACTAAGCTAACCAGAAGCATGCTTCACATAAGATCGACAGAGGAATTGGATGCATCAGTTGAAGCTCTGACTGACTCCATTATATCCTCATATCACGAATGTTGTCCACTCAAGACAAAAACCTCAACGAAGAGGGTCCCTTGGTGGAACAAAGAACTAGCTAATTTGCGTCAAATAGCAAGGTCTAAATTCAATGTCGCAAAGAAATACAAAACATGGGACGAATATAAAAAATCCCTGACACTATACAACAAGGAACTGAGGAAATCAAAAAGGAACTCATGGAAAAACTTCTGTGAAGAACTTAAAGATGTCCCAACGACAGCCAGAATACAAAAATCACTGTCCAAGGGGGTAATTAATCCAATTGGCACTCTAAAGGCACCGGATGGTACTTAACAAACACTTTTAAGGATACACTAGAGCTTCTTCTTAAAACTCATTTCCCTGATTGCCGGCCTAACACAACCAGCGACAACGATCATGGGGTGTCAGCGTACAATCGCTACAGGGCAAGAAACTCTACTATCTTCAGAATAGTAAAATTTGAAAGGGTTGAATGGGCAATCAACTCGTTTAAACCCTACAAATCACCTGGACCTGATGGTATATTTCCAGCCCTACTTTCAAAAGGGACCAGGAGATTAATACAAATTTTGGTTCAAATCTTTAGATCTACTTTAATATTGGGATATGTTCCTAAGGTTTGGCGGGAGGTTAAGGCTATATTCCTACCAAAGGGTGGAAATAAACCCCCGAATCTCCCAAATCCTACAGGCCAATCAGTCTAACGTCCTTCATGTTAAAAACCATGGAAAAGATATTGGACTGCTACCTAAGAGAGGAGGTAATCTCTGATACTCCACTACATAAGCTACAATTTGCCTATCAAAAAGGGAAATCAACAGTCACAGCACTGCACACAATTGTTCGTGATATTGAAAAGGCACTAGGCCTAAAGGAGGTAGCCCTCTGTGCATTCATGGACATTGAGGGTGCTTTCAACAATGCGAACTTTCAAGCAATAGAACTGGCACTCTCCAACAGGGGAGCAGATCCAGCAATAGTAAAATGGGTAAGCAATATGCTAAACCAAAGAATAATCACAGCCTCTTTAGGGCAAGTTAACATGAGTGTTACAGCGGTAAAGGGATGTCCGCAGGGGGGAGTACTATCACCACTGCTATGGTCCATACTAGTTGATAACCTAATACAGATCCTTAATAATAAAGGATACAAAACAATTGGATATGCAGATGACATATCTATAATAATCCAAGGCAATCATGAAAGGACTATTGGAGACCTGATGCAAGATGCCTTAGACACAACATGGGAGTGGTGCAGGAAAGAGGGGCTATCAATCAACCCCACCAAAACCACTATTGTCCCCTTCACCAGGAAAAGGACATTTGATATCCCAACATTAAAAATAAATGGAATAGAGGTACCCTTACATGAAGAGGTAAAATATCTAGGTATCATCCTGGATAAAAAACTCACCTGGGAGGCACACCTTAACTCGGTAATAAAAAAAGCCACGAAAAACCTTTGGACTACAAACCAACTTCTGGGAAAATCCTGGGGTCTGAGCCCCAAAATGAGCTTCTGGATATACACCCAAATGGTTAAACCCATCATACTATATGGGGCATTGGTATGGTGGGGAAAAACAAAACAAACAACAGCCAAATTAAAACTGTGCAAATTACAAAGGCTGGCATGCCTAAGCATCACAGGGGCTATGAGAACTACCCCAACTGCTGGCATGGAAGCGCTGTTAAATTTACCACCGCTACACCTAGCAATACAAGAGGAAGCTGCAAGGCAAGCACTCTCAATCCATGCAAATGAAAAATTCAAACCAGCAAATCTCACTGGACACCTAGAAATCCTAAATTTGGTCAAAGATGCTATGCACATGACCCAGGTAAGTGACCACACAGACTCAGTACTCAATTTCACCAAGAGGTACAATGTCATATTCCCATCAAGGGAGGAGTGGAACGATAGCCCAACATGGCTACACGATGATTCGCAAAAATGGTATACAGATGGATCCAAAACGCTCAAGGGGGTAGGAGCAGGAATAGTGGGACCTAGAGCACACAAATCAATAACCCTAAGTGCAGATACCACGATTTTCCATGCGGAGCTCTATGCTATAATGGAAACAGTGGAAATCTTATCTAAAAGAGGACTTAAAGGAGTAAACATTAAAATACTCTCAGACAGTCAATCAGTCCTCAAAGCTCTTAAAAGCTACACATTTACATCAAAAGTCCTTATAGAGTGTAACAACGCACTCAACGAACTGGCCATCCACAATCAGGTCTCTCTGGTTTGGGTGCCAGGACACGAAGGACACGAAGGTAACGAAAAGGCAGACCTTTATGCCAAAAAAGGGGCTGAAGGATCATTTATTGGACCCACCCCCTTCTTTGGCTTTAATAAAAACAACATAAAACAAGAGACCAAAAAATGGATCCAACATAAAATCAGCGAATATTGGAATGGCATTGACGGCCTCGATCACTCCAAAAAATTCCTGAGCTTTGACGCTAATAGAGCAAAAATCGCTCTTACCTTAAACAAAAAATGCCTTAGATCACTCTCTGGAGCATTAACAGGCCACTTCGCCTGCAGCAAACACCTACACAAAATAGGTATATCTAGCACGAGCACTTGCAGATTCTGCTGTGATGAAGAGGAGTCTGTGGGACACTTAATCACCAACTGTGATGCATTAGGCCACAGGAGACACAGGATCTTAGGTTCCTATATACTAGAAGATGAAGACCTTCAAATGCTCTGTCCAAAGGAGCTGGTCCGATTCCTTGATATACTAAGTATACTAAATAATTAAGTACGAAGGGGCGCACAATAGATCAAGTTGGTCGCAGTGCATAAAGGCCTTAGCCTAACCCCTACAATCATTACATTACATTACATTACATGAGAGTGGGAGACAGAGAATGAGAGAGAGAAAGAGAGACAGAGAAACAGAGAAAAAGAGAGTCAAATACAGAAAAATAAAGCAAAAGAGAGAGGGAGAGAGAGTGTGAGAGTGAGAGTGGAAGAGAGGAAGGGTGGGAGAGAGTGTGAGAGTGGAAGGGTGGGAGAGAGTGTAAGAGTTGGAAGAGTAGGAGAGAGTATTAGAGTGGGAGACAGAGAATGAGAGAGAGAGAAATAGAGAAAAGAGAGTAAAATACAGAAAAATAAAGAGAGATGAAGAGATATTGTGACAGTAGGAAAGAGGGTGAGAGAGTGGAAGCGTGTGAGAGTGGTAGAGACAGTATGAGAGTGGGAGAGAAACAGAGAAAGAAACCAAAGGAGAAAGAAAAAGAAGGAAATAAAGATAAATAGAGAGAAAAAGAGAGAGAGAGATATAGAAATAGAGATAAAAAGAGATAAAGGGAGCAAAAGAAAGAGAGAACGAGAAAGAGAGATAGAAAAAGAGTATGAGTGGGAGTGGGAGATAGTGGAGCGGGAAAGAAAGAGAAAAACAGAGAAAAATAGAGAGTAAACCAGAAAACAAGGAGAGATAGAAGGAAAGCGGGAGAGGGGGTGGGAGCAAGAGATGGACTAAGAGAGTGGGAGGGAGAGAGTGAGAGTGAGAGAGAGAGATAGAAAAAAGGAGAGAAATAGAGATAAAAGTCAAACAATAAAGAGATAGATAGATAGAAGGAGACAAAGTTTGTGAGTGGGAGAAAGCGTAGGAGTGGAAGAGTGGGAAAGGGCGAGTGTGAGAGTAAGTGTGAGAGAGAATGTGAGAGAGTGAGGAAGAGAATATGAGAGTGGGAGACAGAGAGTGTGAGAAAGAGAAAGAAACAAAGAAAAAAATAGATAAAAATAGAACAATAAAGTGATAGAAAGAGAAAGGCCGAGAGAGAGTGTGAGAGTGGAAGAGAAGGAGAAAGAGTGGAAGAGTGTGAGAGTGGTAGAGGGAGTATGAGAGAGGGAGACAGAGATTGAGAGAGAGAGCAAGAGAGAAAAAGAGAGTAAAATACAGAAAAATAAAGAGAGAGTGTGAGAGTGGAAGATTTGAAGGGTGGGAGAGAGTGTGAGAGTGGAAGAGTAGGAGAGAGAGTATTAGAGTGGGAGACATAGAGAGAGAGAGAGAGAGAGAATGAGAGAAAAATATAGTAAAAGACACAAAAAAAGAGATAGAGAGAAAGGAGGAGATAGTCTGGGAGTGGGAAAGAGGGAGGGAAAGTGGAAGGGTGTGAGAGCGGTAGAGAGAGTTTGAGAGTGGGAGAGAAATAGAGAAAGGAAATGTGGGAAATAGAAAAAAATAGAGAGAAATAGAGAGAAACAGAGAGAAAGAGAGAAAAAGAGAGATATGGAAATAGATCGAAAAAAAGTTAAAGAGAGAGAAATTCCCGATTATACCCCAGGAAATAAATTTCCATACACATTTTATATACAATCATTTGAAGGACAATGCTTCCAAGTGTGATTGATAATCAATCCATATTCCCATCGGTGGCTCAACTCCCATTCCGCCACCTACAAAACTGGGCTTTGCACACACTGTCAGCTTCAGTCTTCTTTTCGCAATCGGCCAACTAGAATACCGAATCCAATGTGGCTGATATTATCAGTGATTTAACCAGCCTGGAAAGTTGGAAAGCGCACAAGTAATGCTCTTAAATGTGCTCTAAAAACTGTTCTTCTTTTACATAAGTGAAGCTCATTACTTATGCACTTGGCGAGCGGCAGGGGAGCTTTGTACTAGCAGGGCGCACTCAACGCCGACTCAGCGAGCGCATGAAGAAGGAAGGACCTTCCTATACATGAGTGGAGCAACAGGACAAAAAAAATGCGATAGCACAACAAATTTAAAGGGTAGCACTGCGCAAGTGGCAGGAGGCAATAATAGTGTGTCTACTCAATCACACACACATACACCCACACACATACACGTGGGCACGAGCACGAGCACGAGCATGGGCACAGAAAATACATTCACACTAAATTGAAAGGCTCAGCTGCGCAAAAATAGATCAAAAAGCAAAAATAATAATAAAAGGGAAAAATGTGTGCAGCACAGACGAAGGAACCAATTTCCTTGGAGGCAAAATATTCAACTCCATTAGAAATGCAGTTTGTATGGCGCACCCAGCCAGTGCCAGAGTCATTGGCAGAGCCGGTATCGGTGCGGCATCGAGCCAAACACAATTGCAGGGATTTTCTATTTCACCGAAAGGCGTTTAATATTTTAATCCAGAGCAGAAGCTGATGCAGAAACCGAAGCCGAAGGAGAGGCAGAGCACGTGCATTCACCTGCAGCTGGCGTTACGGGGACAATGGAGCGGCTTTGCAAATTTATTGATTTCTCTCCGCTTCACGTTAATTTTGCGGCTCAATAGCAGGTTCTTTTATATGTCCGCCACGATTCTATGTATATGGAAGGATAGGCGGAGTTTCCTCAGCGAATGCAGGAAGAGGCGATTCGTGCTGCACTCACCTGCGGAAAAGGGGGAAGGGGTGAGCATCAAAGCCCATAATTTAGCTCCTAAATCTACTCAACCTGATTTATAAAGGCTATAAAACTAGCTCCTAAATTTACTCGCAAGGCAGTTTTAAGGCATTTCCCTTACAAAGACTACAAAGCTATAAAAAACTGTCCAAAAATAAACACCATGAAAACCTTTATAACGCCTTCAAAGCCTTTAATGGTGCACTATAAGGCCAAACATATTTCCCGCTGTTCTATTATACTCGTCGAAAAAAACTCGTGCATACTTTTAGGCGGCATTTGTACTTGAGCTAATTTTCTACAAATTTGTTTACGAGTATTTTAACTATTCCCAAAGTTTCAATTAAACTTTTTATTCGCGTTGTGTGGCGTCATTTCTAATATTGCCGAATTGTCAGAAACGCGACTGTCGTGCTGAATTCTCTCAGGCGACATATCAACACCACACACAAACACACACACACAGACACACGGCATACAGCACATACATACACGATATACAGCTCTCACACAAGCACAGGGAATACAACACACGGCTCACTAAGTGCAGCGCATTTGGGCACTTCCAGTGAGCTTGACACATTTCATTGCACAATTTCACAATTTCAGAATGTCGTCTGCTCCGGCAACTTGGCAAATGATGCTTCTCTGTCGTCGTGTCACATTGAATGCGACTAATGTCACATGTGGCAATCACACTGGACGACGCCGGGGCCTACAAGACTCGCCGTACTCATTGGGAAAGCATGCAAGAATATTCCGGACTGGAAACACAGCTGCAACGTAAAAAGTGCACCGCCAGCCAAAGAGGAGCAAATTAAACAAATTAAAAATTAAATTGCTATGCAGATTAAAAACGAAATTGCGTGGAGCAGCAAAATGGCAAGAATTGATACGGAAACTGAACGTCACTGTTCGGCCGGCAATTCACTGTGGCCGTTATCGTTGTGCGCTTTTAGGCGTTCATTCTTTCTGCACTAATTAGCCGGCCAATTAGTGCAGAAACAGTCCATCTAGTTGCCAATTTGTAGCTTGCTTGGCTATCATCCCAGCAATAACCTCCTTCCTTTCCACTTTGCCGCGTTGGTGGACTCGTGTAACTCACACTCTCAGCAAAGAGCACACGTATTGTTGCAGTGGCGTGTGCAGTGAATTATGCAGTGCCGGAAAGTATGCTTTTATATGTTTGGTAAGGGGGGAGCACACCTTGCCCGGTAAAGTTTGCTGGGGTTTAGTGTACTATTGGTAGCCGTGCGGAATTTGATTGGTTACATGATGGGTATCCAAAAGGGATGGTGCTTGAGTGAACCTGAAGTGGTGAGAGTTGAGGGTTGATATAGGGAACCAGCTTATAAGTTTGATACGGGGGAGAGTCGAGGGTTGATATAGGAAACCAGCTTATAAGTTTGATACGGGGGAGAGTCGAGGGTTGATATAGGGAACCAGCTTATAAGCTTGATACGGGGGAGAGTTGAGTGTTGATATAGGGAACCAGCTTATAAGTTTGATACGGGGGAGAGTCGAGGGTTGATATAAGGAACCAGCTTATAAGTTTGATACGGGGGAGAGTCGAGGGTTGATATAGGAAACCAGCTTATAAGTTTGATACGGGGGAGAGTCCAGGGTTGATATAGGGAACCAGCTTATAAGTTTGATACGGGGGAGAGTCGAGGGTTGATATAGGGAACCAGCTTATAAGCTTGATACGGGGGAGAGTTGAGTGTTGATATAGGGAACCAGCTTATAAGTTTGATACGGGGGAGAGTCGAGGGTTGATATAAGGAACCAGCTTATAAGTTTGATGCAAGTATGTATAGCATTGAGGTCTTCAGCCTGGACCCCCACTGGTATGTGAGTATATCCTCTGCCAATTAGACGAATTGTTATATTATTAGATTTATTTATTTAGATTTATTTTCAGGGAGTTATACTTCGCGACCTGAAAGGTCTATTGTGAAGCCCCTATTTCTATAAAAGATGAGGATAGTCTCATGTATAGATCTTTCGTCAGAATTATTTCCTACAGAAATTCAGGTATTTTGGAAGAATCAGGTTGAGAGAACTTGCTAATATCTAAGATATATTCTAAAAAACACCTGTTCTCAGTCTGTCATCAGGGGTAGAGCGGTTTCATCACCACCAGAGAATCTACAAATGTCATCTGAAGATAGAGCCAACTTATTCATTTGATAGTTGAGTCTACAGTGTCTTTTAAAACGCCTGTGATGATTTTCCATTTACTCCGAGGCATGTTTGTTAACTATTTAGCTCATTTAGGATTAAAGTCCCCCAGAAGAGAAGGACTCTCTTAAACCCAGAGGATTTTTCCAGATTTGAATTCTGTGCACTTCTGCAGCAGACCTGTTTTATAATTTTAATATAAAGGAGAGCAGAAATTCACAGGAAGCTGGGGGGTCTTAAGTTTTCTAATTGTCGTAAGCATCTTCTGCCCTGAACTAATAAACTGAAAATCACAATTGACGAATTTTTCATAATTGAAATCTTGTTAATATAAATAAAATCAAATGAAAATTTTAATAAATTTAAATGGATGAGAATTTAAACGCAATTTTTGTGTTGGTCCTTGTAGCACAGAAGTGTATCTAGTCAATTCTCAGAGGCTGTCAAGAAAGCTTCCAAAATAGTCTGTGTGAACTTTGCTAAAGAAATGTTTGCATGAAATCATGTAATCTCTGCTGTTGCTTCATAGGATTCCTGTTACGCACTGTCAACTGTTTGTGGTTGTTTCGTGAGTTCCTCCTGTCGGCTCTCAATTCAATGGAGCTCCCTCCGAGAGAAAGTGTAGCTCCCATGGTGTACAAGAAATCTAACCCTAAAATAACTTGTCCAGATGCACGTGGGAAGATGAGAAACGGCATTCGGCAACATTTATCACCTATTCGCACGTCCAGCATAAGGGCTTCCTTGCTTGTGCATTCACCGCCGTTTGCTAGTTGTGCCCTCACGTATACTGCGACTACGTTGTTCGGACTTCGATGTTGTTTGGCAAAATTTCCATTGATGAAGCTCTTTGTAGCCCCGGTGTCTATCGTCGCATTTATTTGTTCTCCGTCCACCGTAACTGTGGCGAAGATATGGTTACGCTCGCAACGTAACAACTTTACTGTTGGCGGAACGGGTTGCGATTTGACGGCCCCACTCGTCCCCGGTTCTGAGGGGGTCCTTGCTCGTTTCCCGCTTGCTGTTGACAGCACTCAATTGTTCGGATATTCGTCTGGCCGCACTCCCAGCAGAACAGTACCTGTGGGTTCCGACAATTGCGTTGAATGTGTCCTTCTTGACCGCAGCGTCGACATGCGGTTTTGGGACTTATTTTGATGCCCATTGTTTGTGCTCGACCACGTCGAGGTTCCGGTTGGTATCGTGGTAGCTGCTCACGTGGGTTTGTTGTCGGCTGTGTTATGGTTCTTCACGCAGTGTTTCCTGATCCGCTCTGATACTTTCGTATTCTTGCGCACGAGTGATCAGTTCATCCAGCGAAGAGAAATCGTCAAGCCGTATGTATAGGCGGTAGTCGGGCAAACTATTGCGGAAGATACGTTCGTTCTGTCGGTCTTGGTCATACTGCGCACGTCCCATCAGATTTTGCAGGGTGATGGTATAATCCTTAAAGGCCTCTCTTGGATTTTGCACCCGTTTTCTGATCTCATCGTCTAGATCTTCAAAATATCGGCTGGGGAGGAAAAATTTCAGAAAGTCTCGTTCGAATGCTTCAAACGTGACCCACTGCTTTTTGTTGTTCCAGTGCCAGGTTAATGCCTTGTCTGTGAGAAGCTGTGGCATTGTGCGAGGGAGTAAGTCCCGGTTGAGACCATACATGTGTGCCAGTTCCTTTACGCGCTCTATAAATCCCAACGGATCCTTATCGCCGTTGTATTTTACTGGCCACTTACGAACTTGTTCAATAACGGTAACACATTGAGTTGACACAAAGGCGTTCATGTTATCTGCGCCGACAGATGGTTGTTCCTTGTGTCGTACCATTTCCTCTACGTGGACGTGAGATGGTTGACTTCGATGTTTTTGGTAATGTGGTGCTTGCTGTCCCTTGCGTGTGCTTTATTTCTAATTCCTCCAGTCGTTTGCGGAATTCCGGGTCAGTGGTGCTATCAACTATGAAAGCTGCGAACCTTTTTCGCAGTTCGTCCACACTTCCAGTATCGTCAAATTTAAATTCTACCGCGTATTGTTCTAGCTGGTCTTTGCGTAGGGTATAGATCCACCCTGACTTCGGCTTCATATCGATTCGTTGTGTTAAGGTCCCTGCTCGAGCGCCATGTAAGGAATCTCTAGCTGGGGTACGCTCAGTTTTCCCAGAGTCCTGTACAATATTTATATTATTGACCTTAACACAACACGTTTGATGTATTTTGTTTTACTTTCTTTTATTATTCAGTAAATTATAACTTCATCTTAAACTAATTATAACTAAATCCTGTATACTCTCCGCTTCGTCTAATTGCGGTGAAGTGGGGTAGTGGCAGACGTAGAAGCAATAGCTGCTTTGAAGTGAAACGCCGGTTAAAACCTCGCGTTTACTTCGTCTAGGGGGGAGCACTCTCTTACGTGGTAGTGATGTCGGTTAAAACCTCACGCCACCAATCACGTAAGAAGTCTCAAAAGTCAGGAACTGTCTGCCGTGGTCGCCACTGTGCGAATACTATACCCACTTACTCGCCTGCTCGTTCGCTGTTGTCGCCGCCGCTGTTGAAATCACAAGAGAGCCTGCTCGTCCGCTGTTGTCGCCGCCGCTGTTGAAATCACAAGACAGAGCCTGCTCGTTCGCTGTTGTCGCCGCTACTGTTGAAATCGCAAGAGAGACAGCCTGCTCGTCCGCTGTTGTCGCCGCATGTTCGCATTTTTTTTTCTGTTATGTTGGTACACATGTCTGTTATATATGTTGGCAATACCAACCATTTTGGATTGTCAGTTTGTTTTTGACAGATAAAAAGGTTTGTCGTGTTTTGGTGTGCTCTTCGATATTGTACTATTCGAAAAAATGGATCAAAGAAACTGTATTCAGTTTTGTGTAAAAAATGAAATTAAATGCGCAAGGACATTTGAAATGTTTACTGTGGCCTTTGGCGAGTCTACTTTGAGCAGAACACAAGTTCAATTGTGGTATAACCAGTTTAAGGAAGGCCGAGAAGATGTCAATGACGATGCTCGTCCTGGTCGCCCGAGCACGTCAACAACCGATGAAAACATTGACGCAGTGAAGAAAATGATTTTGGATAATCGTCGAATCACTATCAGAGAGCTTGCTGGTGATGTTGGCATATCGTTCGGCTCATGCCAAGCAATTTTTACGGATGTTTTAAGCATGAAACGTGCGGCAGCGAAGATTGTTCCAAAATTGCTAAATTTTGAGCAAAAACAACGTCGCATGGACATCGCTCAGGAGCTGTTGAACATCGTCAACGACGATCCAGATTTCCTCAAAAAGATCATAACTGGTGACGAATCGTGGGTGTATGGCTATGACATTGAAACCAAAGCCCAATCATCCCAATGGAAACGTCCAGATGAGCCAAGACCGAAAAAAGCACGTCAAGTTCGGTCGAACGTAAAGGTTTTGCTGACAGTTTTCTTTGATTGCAATGGCGTGGTGCATCATGAATTCTTGCCACAAGGTCGTACGGTCAACAAGGAATACTACCTTGAAACCAATCATGGATTTTGCACCATGATAACGCACCAGCTCACACATCGATGCTTCTGCGTAATTTTTTGGCCAAAAACAAAACCGTTATCATGCCTCAACCACCGTATTCACCGGACTTGGCCCCCGCTGACTTTTTCCTCCTTCCAAAACTGAAGACACCGATGAAAGGAAAGCGTTTTGCTACGATTGAGGAGATAAAAGAAAAATCGAAACAGGAGCTGTTGGCGATACCAAAAAAAGCGTTTCGAGGATTGGAAAAAACGCTGGCATAAGTATATTATATCTGAGGGGAATTACTTTGAAGGGGACAAGATAGTTGTTGATGAATAAATAAATACTTTATTTTTTGATCACACAATAACGGATATTTTTTGATCACACCTCGTATAAAATAAAACACTGAAACACTTCTCGGTTTTAAACCATTCTCAGGTTCAAACTCAGTCTCATGCTTCATGAGTATTCAGCTAATAATTGGGGTGTAGGGTGTTGTGGGTAGGGTGTAGAGTGCGAATGTGTCTAATTAAAATTCCCGTCGCGTTAAGTAAAAGGCGCAGAAATTCCTCCTCTGCATTGAATTACATGAAATGGGAGCTTAACAACAGTTTTGCATACTTTTAGGGGCAGGCATTTTCATTACAAATTCCTGTGTGTACGTTAATACAGTTGTCAGTGTGTTGGTGTGTGTGTGTGTGTGTGTTTTTAATGCATTTATGCAACTATGCACTTTTATGCAAATGCGAACCACTGAGCCAGTCAGCAAGAAAGGCAGTGGGGCAGTGAGGCAGTGGGGCAGTGAGGCAGTGAGGCAGTTAGGGAGTGAGGCAGCTAGGGAGTAAGGCAGTGAGGTAGTGAGGCAGTTAGGGAGTGAGGCAGTGAGGTAGTGAGGCAGTTAGGTAGTGAAGCCACGCGACAGGGAGGCAACTAGGGAGTAACGCAGTGACGTAGCGTGGCAGGGAGGCAGCTAGGGAGTGACGCAGTGACGCAGCGTGTCAATGAGATAGTGAGGTACTGAGGTATTGAAACAGCGAGGCAATGAGGTAGTGAAGCAGTGAAGTAGTGGGATAGTGAGGCAGTGAGGTAGTGAAGCCGTGCGACAGGAAGGCAACTAGGGGGTGACGCAGTGACGCAGCGAAATATTGAAACAGAGAGGCAATGAGGTAGTGAAGAAGTGAAGTAGTGGGATAGTGAGGCTGTGAGGCTGTTAAGAAGTGAAGCAGCGCCACAGTGACGCAGCTAGATAGTGAAACAGGGAGGCAGTGAGGAACTGAAGCACTGAAGTAGTGGGGAAGTGAGGCAGTGATGCTGGGAGGTAGTGAAGCAGCGCAACAGTAATGCAGCTAGATAGTAAAACAGCTAGGCAGTGAGGCACTGCGGTAGTGAAACATCGCGACACTGAGGCATTGA
Source organism: Clusia tigrina (assembly GCA_920105625.2). Taxonomy (NCBI): domain Eukaryota; kingdom Metazoa; phylum Arthropoda; class Insecta; order Diptera; family Clusiidae; genus Clusia; species Clusia tigrina. The sequence goes on from OV050032.1 coordinate 177,998,474, forward strand.
GGTAGTGAAGTAGCGCCATAGTGAGGCAGTCAGCAAGAGAGGTAGTGAACCAGCCTACATGTGCAACATGCAATAATGCCACAAGGCAGCCACACATTTGCATATGCAATTGAGGAGAGAAAAAACCACGCAACGGGACAGAAGGATACACCAGGCGATGGTAAGAGAGAGAGAGGCGGTTGTGGGGGATGCAGAGGCACAAGCAGCGGTACAAGCAGCACCACAAGCAGAGGCAAAGTGCGAGGTAGTCAGAGTCAGGGCGTGGAAAGCCATGCAAAAAGAAGCAACTATGCGCGCTGGCTTTATAAATTGTTGCATTCGACAGCAGCTGCACACATTGTGGGACATTTAACGAAATGAATTTCCGCATAAATTAGCTCAGAAAAAGAAAAACAGTCAAGCAGGAATACAACAACAACAACAACAACAGCAGCAGCAATGAAACAAAAAATAAGAGCAACAAAAAGAAAATAAACAAATAAATGAAAATGAAAATGAAGGGGAGAAAAAAACATTTATAATTATGTGCAAAAGAACGTCAAAAGGGGAATTAAAATGTATCCGCCACGAATTAGCTTAATACCAAACGCAATTACGGACGCCAACAACAACAACCATGACAACAACAACACTCAGAACCATCCCCACAACGCTCAGAGCAACAGCAACCAGGATTTAAAGTTTTAAATTGCGAAAGATGCGAATTCAGGAAAATTAACCGCAACAGTGACGTCAGCAGATTTCTTCAGCTGTACGCTGCAACAGCCAGCAAAGGGTTGTGCGCCACTCCCAGAATGCGGTAGTTAAACAGCGTTAAAGGAGCCCCAAAAGTCGCTCAAGTGCACGAGTGCATGGGGAGCGGCAGGGACAGTGCCCAACCATAGCGATCCTGGAGCTCACTCAACAATGCGCCCGATTGTGTGTGTTTCCCGGGAGATTTCCACAACAATTGCTTAAATAATCCACACACACACACAAACTTACCTACTCCAATCCGAAGCGGCTCGCAGTGGTTCGCTGCGGCGCACACTCCTTCCAAATTGGAGACTAATGACATACTCCACGTAGAGTCAAGCACGGACCCAACCGCAGTGCACGCAGCGAATGCAGGGAACGCAGCCTGCAATAGTCTCTCGGGTGGCTCATATCGTAGCGTGAGGAGCGTACCCCAGCTGGCATCAAGGTGAATGTGCAGGCAATTCACTACTGCCAACTGTGACCATGATAATGATAGTGTCTCTCCCAAGTTTAGTGGTCAGTCTGTCTCCTTGCTATCTTCAAGGCCATTCTAGTACGTTCTGGTGACTTTCCGCATTCAAAGTGCATACGCACGTGTGTGCCACAGCGTAATAATAGGGTACAAAATATTAGCCAGCAAAGTGAATTGATAATGACGGATTGCTGATACTCGAACGCCTTAATTGACTTGATGTAACAGTAAGTGGCATGCATGATGAAATAATCGCTGACCATATGCAAAACGCAATAAAAAATCACACGGAACTGGCAACGACAGCAGGGGAGCGATTCAACTTTGCTGCAAGGCCGCCAATAATCCTTTCGCGGAAGCAAGGGGTTGAGAATTATCGATATTCTCTCCTAAAGTGGAAACTCTCACGGGAAATTACGTTAATTGCTACAAATACAAGGCCACAAAGTCAAATTAAACTAATTGACCACTCTTAATAGTCTCACGCAAGACGAGGTGGTTTGCTGGGCCCCGCATTCCCGTTTGCTGGGGTCTCAGCCTGAAACTGTTGCGACTTAGTTTTCAAAACGAAGTTCCTCTATTCTCACTTAAGGGGGCAACAAAATGATGGTGCCAACGCGAATCTGACAGAAACTTCCATTCAGCAGAAACTTAAGAGACTGCAAGGAGTGACTGAAGAGACTGAAGATAAGTTCCAGATTGGGAATGGTGGCGTAAATACAACAATGCGCAAGGAGCACCTCTGTACATGCAAGAGCCATATAATAAAACCCCAAAAGCATTGCAGTTTCCATGTTTCAAGAAAAGTGTGTTCCAGATTAGTAGTGAATCCTCCCATTAGTAAGGAGGGGCACCGAACGAAACTTAGAAGAGCTTTACAATTCCAATATCTCAGGAGAAGAGGCATCTAGATTAGAAATGGGGCCTGCTTTAAATAAGGAGAAGAGCCTAAAGAACCCCACAAAAGCAGTGCAGCTTCAATATGTTAGGAGAAGAGGGTTCCAGATAAACAATGAAGCCTTTTATTAATAAGGAGGGGCACCGAACGAAACTTAGAAGAGCTTTACAATTCCAATATCTCAGGAGAAGAGGCATCTAGATTAGAAATGGGGCCTGCCTTAAATAAGGAGAAGAGACTAATGAAACCCACAAAAGCATAGCAGCTTCAATATCTTAGGAGAAGATAGTTGTAGATTAGAAATGAAGCCTCCCATAAATGAGGAGAGGCATATAGCGAGACCTATTAAAGCATTGCAGCTTAAATATAGCATGAAAATAGGCTTCCAGATTCGAAATGGAGGAGAGGCATCTTATGAAAATTAAAAATCTGCAAACCAGGCAATCAGGAAGAATTTGCTAGATACTGAATAAGACAGGACTAAGATCCTGAATGAGTAGAATCTGCAAAGAGTGTGAAGCTTAATCAGCGCTCAAATGAATAGTGAAGTTTGACTGCATTCTCTCTTAAGACACCTATTTACTCTTATGTCCCAGAATAGAATGAATCGCAAAGGAGTCACTTGGATACTCGCCAACTGGTTTGATGGATTTCTAAACCCTTATTTATATAATAATTAATTTAATGATTTAATATTTTAATCATATTTAGTTTAATAATTACATGGATTTAATAATTCACCGAGTTATGTGAACCCAAATACGCCACAGCGCTAAGAGAAAATGCATATTTGAATTTACCCTGCTCGCTTTGACTTTCCTCTGTCTTCAGATGAATCCTTGTTCCTACGCCACAGAGTGGACTGAACAAAAAAAACGAGTTATTTTACTGGTTTTAAACTGAAGGAAAGAATGACTATTTATGTCATAAGGAGAGTCCAACGTAGTTTCCACCGAAGACTGTGAAATCAAAGACACAATGAAATCCTCTGAAATGCGCTTACAACGCGAAGCAAACGAAATTAGCTGGACAAAATTGCATGGATTGGTCAAAGAGAAAGAAAACCTCAAAGAAAGGAGGAGAGCACAAAAAAGTTCAAAAGAAAAATTCCGGGAACAACAGAAAAGTTAAAACTGTGTAAATTGAAGTGGCATTTAGAGCATCCTAAGCAAACAGGGGCAATCAGGAGGCAATCAGGACAAACGCGTAAAGGAAAAACGAAAAAAACTTAGTAAAGAGAAAGTTGCAAGCATCCTTTGAATACTCGTAACTGCGCACACCGGTGCGTATACGTAACTCTGTCCCCCAACACTCTCCAAACAATATTTTAGAGAGAAAAAAACTTAATTATTAATTAAAGAACAGAATCCTTTAAGTAGGATACCGAAGCCGAAGTAATCTGAATTGTCAGTTCCAGCAAATGCCTGTGACGGTTGATCAGGGAAATTAGAGTGACCTCACTTCAAGTGCCGCCCAAAAGGTGAGCGTCTAACGTTGCTCAAGTCATGCTTTCAATTAGTTTCGTACAAATACAACAACAAGAATATAAATAATAATAAGAATAATGGCGAGAAGGATAAATTCGCTTGACAACGCCGCAGTGCAAAGGGTCAAGCGCGCAACCGGCGAGAAAAAGGCTTAAAAATAAGTTTTGATTATAATTGCGCTGAAAAGTATGCTACGAACGTGTTCAAACCGCAGCTACTGCAGTAAAGCGTTTTGCATAAATTATTGCACGAAGTGAGCCTTGGTGCAGGGTACAGAGTAGCTGGGTGCAGGGAGCATAGTAGCTGGGTTCAGGGTGCTGGGTGCTAAGTAGCTGAGTGCAGAATAGCTGGCTACAGAGTAGCTGGGTGCAGGGTGCTCTGTGCAGATGGTTAGGTGCAGGGTGCAGGGTACAGAGTAGCTGGGTGTAGATGGGCGAGTGCTGGGTGCAGACTGCTGGGGGCGAAGAGTGCGAAAAGATATTACAGACCGACCACTAAAGTGGTTTAATACACGCTCACTTTGGCATAGCAGCGGCGCTTTTCCGGTTTCGATGCGGGTTATTTTTCTGCCAAGGCATTCAGTGGCCGCGCCACTGGTTCGGTTGCCAGGCACGTGCGCCGGAAGCAGCAGGAAGCCACTGGAGGATTTGTGCAGTATTAGCACTGCAAACTGACGCAATATACACGTAGTCAGCTACGTATTCGAGGCATATTTACATATTTGTGTTTCTGAGTGTATTTACGTTATTCAGAGTGTTTGACTGTCTGAGAGTGTGTTTGTAGGTAGTCTACTTTTAGTCGCTCAGTTTGCGCACTTCTTTTCTTGTCTTGCATGGCTTCCATAGCAAAACTTACGAGAGTTTTGTTAACAATTGGCGCTTGATGGTATTCTCCACGCACCAATGCAAGTGTAATTTAGTTCAATCGACTATTTCAGCGCCTAAAAACATGCTACATTTTCACTAGAATTAATCAATCATGTCTCTGGCTGAGCACGAAAATGAAAACGATAACAAAAACAAAAACAAATAACAAAAAAATAACTTTTCAGGCATGGCACACAATCAACGAGCTGCGAATGACATTTACACCAACACCAACACCAACACTAACACCGACACCGACACCAGCAACAACGCCAACAACAGCACCAACACCAGCACAGCCTGCAAGAGTATCCTTCAGCAAGGATGGAAGTGAGAATTTCCGATTGCAATTAGACAAATACGAGTATGGCAAAAAAAAAAAATTCAAAAAATTAAAATAGAAGCAAAAAAAAAATGGCACACAAAAAATGAAACTATCACAAAAGCAGCTGAAAGCAACTGAAAGAAATGAATGAGTGCAGACTATAATGAAAAGTAGCGCGGCACGAATGGGTGCGAGTGGGAATGGCCCACTGCCAACATGGCCGGCCAGCACGTCCAGGCAGCGTCGGGATTAATGCGATTATGTGAGAGCAAAGGCAGCGCCGGCAGATTGAGAAATGAGCACCGAGCGGAAGAGAGGCGGTATAAAATAATTGCCACACCAAATCAACTAAAATGGGGGCAAAAAACGACTCCAGCCGCCGGTGTCAGCAATCATGGAGCTTTTCTGCCGGTCGTGCACGTAGGTGTGCTGGCAAATGTGCCATGACGAATGTGAACAGGCTCGAGTTGAGACGCTTGTGCTGCACACAAGGAAATGCTCAATTATGCATAACTTACGTAACACGCTTCTCGCAGAACAAGTGTACAAGTGCTCTTATGCAAAGTTCTCGTCCGTAGCAAGTGGCCCCCAGTGGACGGACCGAAAGACTGCTCGCACTATGTTGAGTGGAAAATTGAGATTGCGGAAAACGAAGTGAACATTCGTAGAGGGCGTCCTCAAAGGAGACGTTTTTTACGGAATGATTTTAACACTTCAACTTTTTACCTTCTTTGAGAGAGTAACATTAACAATTGTTCACTGCAAGGATGCCAAAAAGTGGGCTTCATCTCTTTGAATCGAGAGCGACATTGTGAAGAACACCAACCACAGTAAACAAATATGAAAACTTCACGTAAATCTGCTGCCTACTCTTAAGATGCCATTTTAAATAAGACGAAATTCTCAATTCTGGTACAGTTCCGTCCTAAGTATAACTTGTTCAAGATATCCCAGAGTACTTGAAGCTAAATCGATCGATACCACGTCTATACTGACACTGCCACAGAACAATTACAGATTGATTATAAGTATACTGACAGGCAATTACCTAACGACAGTACAAGCGAATAGGATGTGGCTCTCGAGCAATGATAGGTGTAGGAAATGCGGAGAAGCAGACTCCAAGGAAACCTTGGAGCATCTCCTATACTTCTCTCCCTTAATCGCTAGAGCTCGCGTGAATAATTGGGGGCTCCCTGGTTTTGGGAACTAAAAGAGGCTTCAACCCTGAAGATGGCGCCACTCATAAAGCTAGCAAAAAACGCTTCCCTATTCAATTATCTCTACTTCCGCGAACCCTAAATGGACACTCACTTGGAATCGCTAAGGACCACACAGGTCAATGCGTGGCCTATTCGGTCAGCAGTCGCACCTAAGCTAAGCTTCCATTTCTGGACACAAGAGTATGTTTATAGTATTATTATCTGAGTCCAGCACAAAGTTATTGTGTGCTATTATTGTCAAAAAATTGCTGCCTACTTGTAGGGTGCATCAGTAATTTGTATTAAACGGCAGGGAATTCATTGCGCTTTACAAAAAAATGATGGCAGTCATCAATTAAATTCAATTCTACAGAGTATGTTCATTTTTTAATTCTACGGTCGTGTTTTGAGACTCCCACAGATCATAACTAGCTTGCAAGACCGCTCTCTACTACTCTTTTTATCTGTTTGACTCTCTGAAACACTCTCTATTGCATTATCTGGCTGTTAATATATGCAGCACTGCACGTAGCTCTGGTGCTTTCCACAGCTGCACCTCCATCCCCAAGCTTTCTCTCTATGTTTTTATCCATATCCACTTCTATTTCCATCTTTATCTCGGTGTCCAGTTCTATTTCTATATCCACTTCTATCGCCATCTCCACTTCTATCTCCATCTTTATCACCATTTCTATTTCCATCTCTATCTCCATCTCTATCTCCACTTCTTTCTCCATCACCACTTCTATCTCCATCTTTATTTCCAACAACACTTCTATCTCGATCTCTATCTCCACTTCTGTCTCCACTTTTGTCTTCATCTTTATCTCCATCTGCATCTCCATCTCCACTTCTATCTCCATCTTTATCACCATCTCTATTTCCACTCTATCTCCATCTCTATCTCCACCTCTTTCTCCATCTCCACTTCTATCTCCATCTTTATCTCCAATAACGTTTCTATCTCCATCTCTATCTCCACTTCTGTCTCCACTTTTGTCTTCATCTTTATCTCCATTTGCATCTCCATCTCCACTTCTATCTCCATCTTTATCACCATCTCTATTTCCATCTCTATCTCCATCGCTATCTCCACCTCTTTCTCCATCACCACTTCTATATCCACCTTTATCTCCAACAACACTTCTATCTCGATCTCTATCTCCACTTCTGTCACCACTTTTGTCTTCATCTTTATCTCCATCTGCATCTCCTTCTCCACTTCTATCTCCATCTTTATCACCATCTCTATTTCCATCTCTATCTCCATCTCTATCTCCACCTCTTTCTCCATCTCCACTTCTATCTCCATCTTTATCTCCAACAACACTTCTATCTCGATCTCTATCTCCACTTCTGTCACCACTTTTGTCTTCATCTTTATCTCCATCTGCATCTCCATCTCCACTTCTATCTCCATCTTTATCACCATCTCTATTTCCATCTCTATCTCCACCTCTTTCTCCATCACCACTTCTATATCCACCTTTATCTCCAACAACACTTCTATCTCGATCTCTATCTCCACTTCTGTCACCACTTTTGTCTTCATCTTTATCTCCATCTGCATCTCCTTCTCCACTTCTATCTCCATCTTTATCACCATCTCTATTTCCATCTCTATCTCCATCTCTATCTCCACTTCTTTCTCCATCACCACTTCTATCTCCATCTTTATTTCCAACAACACTTCTATCTCGATCTCTATCTCCACTTCTGTCTCCACTTTTGTCTTCATCTTTATCTCCATCTGCATCTCCATCTCCACTTCTATCTCCATCTTTATCACCATCTCTATTTCCATCTCTATCTCCATCTCTATCTCCACCTCTTTCTCCATCTCCACTTCTATCTCCATCTTTATCTCCAATAACGTTTCTATCTCCATCTCTATCTCCACTTCTGTCTCCACTTTTGTCTTCATCTTTATCTCCATCTGCATCTCCATCTCCACTTCTATCTCCATCTTTATCACCATCTCTATCTCCATCGCTATCTCCACCTCTTTCTCCATCACCACTTCTATATCCACCTTTATCTCCAACAACACTTCTATCTCGATCTCTATCTCCACTTCTGTCACCACTTTTGTCTTCATCTTTATCTCCATCTGCATCTCCTTCTCCACTTCTATCTCCATCTTTATCACCATCTCTATTTCCATCTCTATCTCCATCTCTATCTCCACCTCTTTCTCCATCTCCACTTCTATCTCCATCTTTATCTCCAACAACACTTCTATCTCGATCTCTATCTCCACTTCTGTCACCACTTTTGTCTTCATCTTTATCTCCATCTGCATCTCCTTCTCCACTTCTATCTCCATCTTTATCACCATCTCTATTTCCATCTCTATCTCCATCTCTATCTCCACCTCTTTCTCCATCTCCACTTCTATCTCCATCTTTATCTCCAACAACACTTCTATCTCCATCTCTATCTCCATCTCTATCTCCACTTCTATCTCCGTCTCCACTTATATTTCCATCTCTATCTGCATCTCTCGATCTATCTTCGCCCCTCTGTATATCTCCTTGTTGTTTATATATATCTAAATATTCCCATCTATATATGCATGTTATCTTTATATATATAATATATATAGGAAAAACAGCCTTTATTGAGAGATTTATAGATCTATAAATCTATAAATCTCTCAATAACCCCTTCTCTTTCCTTTTCTCCCCCGCTAACCTTCCAACTTACTGCATTGCTTGCTATGTGGGTCTCGTGCCTCTTGCGCCGCTTGGGCTCCGCGTCCGTGGGGCAGCATTGCCGCCGGGCCGGGCATATCGACAACTTTCCGTAGCATACATTGCAGCGCCTGACATTCGGTCCGTGCACACAAAACAAGTGTGCGGCGCAACTGCCGAGCAAATTTCCATGTTTTCCACGTTCACAAATTAGCATGTCTCAAAGTCATGAAAGAAAAATCAATTTTTTGCCTTTGCCGCTTCACTTTTTTCACCTTTTTTGCGCTTAATTTTGTTTTTTTTATTGTTTCATTTTTTTCTGTTTGTTTTGCGAGTGTGTTTTGTGTTCAGGAAGTGGCCAAACCCCTGAACTGAAGTGGTAACCGGCTGTGCCTACCGAAGGTAACCAACCCAAACAAACCAACCAACCAACCAACGAACGAACGAACAGACAGAACCGTATTGAAGGCTGCTCACATTTGTCATTTTGTTGTTGTGGTTGTTGTTGGTGGTGGTGTTACATGTGTTTTGGGTGTTTTTGTTGTTGTTTTTGTCATTGTCATTATTGGCTTCGTTTTGTGCTGCTTTCAGCTGGTTCCGGCGTTTGGTCTTTTAGCGCTCCTCGCTGGCGACTCCAGCCCGTTTATTCAAAACTCTGTGAGTTTCTTTTTGGCTTTTTTTTAATATTAGTTTTTTTTTTTGGGGCTATTATTAATGGTGTTGTTGTTGTTGTTGGCGGTGTTATTGGTGGTGTTGTTGTTGTTGGTGGTGTTATTGGTGGTGTTATTGTTGTTGTTGTATGTGTTGTTGTTGTAGGTGTTGTTGTTGTTGTATGTGTTCTTGTTGCTACTCTTATTATTTTTGGTGTTCTTGTTGATGTTTTCGTTGGTGTTAGTGTTGTTGTTGTTGTTGTTGTTCCTGTTGTTGTTGTTGTTAGCGCTCCTAGTGAATTCTTGCACGATTGTTGTACGTGTTGTTACGGTATTCGACCATGCCATTTGCTTATTACCACGTTTATTCGCCGATTGTTGTTGTCGTAGCTAGTGCTGCTCTTTGTTATCCCTGATGTTGTACTTGTAGGTGGTTGGTTGGTTGTTGTTGTTGTTGTTGGCACGTATTTGACCATTGCTGTAGGTCGTGATAAATGCTGTCATAACGGTAAATGGTAAATGCCAACCATATTGTGTGGAGACGATTATCTGCAATTATCTTTCAATTTGCCTGAGACCGACTGCGGAGTACGGACGCGGATGGTGCGGCTTAACGTGCCACCGAGTTAGCGAGCGACAGAGAGTGAGGCAGGGAAATAGCGGCGGAGATAAGTACACTGTAAGTATATATCTTGACACTGACAATGAAGGCACATTTCTCATAATGCTGTAACTACGCCGTGCAATACGGCGACGCGGCTCATCCAACGGAATGACGCAGTTGTTAAAGCCGACAATATTGCCTATGCCCAGGTGTCCTTCACCCAACGAACGCAGCGATTTGCTGACATTATTCGAAGGCCGACGTGGCTAAATTGTTGAAGTCAATCGATATAGCATGTTATGGTTTGTGATCCTGCAGAGCATGTCCTTGGCTTCATCTACTGAAATTACTGGTTGCTTATATGCATCCAGGTTTTGTGCTTCCAGTTCTCCTTTTCTCCTAGTACTAGGAATAGGAGAACTGGTAACACAAAACATGGAATTCTACTAGTACTTAGAATAGTAGTGGAATAGTTCGGCTGTAAACTGTTGCTCACACTTCATCTCTAAGTGGGTTCTCCTTAATTATTATCCGCGGAAATTAGTTCTGGCCTTCAGTCGTCAAGGCTCACCTTTCTTCAGAACGTTCCTAAGTAAACTGGTGTTCACACTTCATCTCTAAGTGGGTTCTCCTTAATTATTATCCCCGGAAATTATTTCTGGCCTTCAGTCGTCAAGGCTCACCTTTCTTCAGAACGTTCCTAAGTGAACTGCTGTTCACACTTCATCTCTAAGTGGGTTCTCCTTAATTATTATCCCCGGAAATTGTTTCTGGTCTTCAGTCAACACAAAATTCACTCCTGCCAAATTGCAGCATTTACTTAATGCCTGCTCTTGATCGACCTTCATCATGATCTCCACAAATTTCTCATCGCTTTCAATCCTCATTGTTCAGTGCATCCGCGCCTACCGTATTTCCATCACTGTACGTGTACGTCCATCACTAAGCTTCTGAACGCTGCCAGTGTTTCGAGTTCTAGAAATAGTTTTTAGTGGCCTAAGGGCTGCAGTTCTAAAGTCCTTGACTCTACAAGAACTTCTCTTCATCTCTCTGTAGGTTTATCTCTAATCTTATTTGCTACGAGCTCAACTCCACTGTTCGGTGACTCCAGCACTCGTATTTAAGAGTTCACTTCTTTCACAACTTCCCTCTCTGGTGCCAGTAAGATACCTTTCATTCGGTCTGGAAGCCCTTCTAGTGGAGACACAAAGGATGACATTTAACATGCTGAATGGCGAGCCTTCCTTTGTTACTTGGAATAATATTTGTCTCTTTCTTTCTCAAACAGTTTTCGTTACAAGAAAGTTTTCCTCCCTAATGAAATGAAAGAAAGGCAGCCATCGTAGGCACCCACGTAGAGTTTGAAATGACAAGATCCTACGATGATTCTCGGTATGGGAAAATTTGAGTTCATGAACATTTTGTGGAGTTTGTGGTCACTGGAGAATCCGAAGATTATTGAGATCTGCATTACGGCATTTAGATTGGTGTCAACTGAAAATCAAGCTTTGATAATGCCAGTATAATTCATGAGGGAACTTAGAGTTAAGCTGATTTCCTTCTGTTCCACAGTTCATGCCCCCTGTTCCACAATTATTTCCCTCTGTCCTACAGTTCGTTCTCTCTGTTCCAAATATCTTCCCTCTGTCCCACATTCCTTTCCCTCTGTGCCACATTCCTTTCCCTCTGTCCCACATTCCTTTCCCTCTGTCCCACAGTTATTTCCCTCTATTCTTTATTCTCCGACTTCCTTAATCTCCCAGTAGCTCCAATTAAGTTCAAAAATACGTGAAGTGATTTCCACTGCCGCTGAATAAAATCCTTTACAAATCGCAGATTTAAACTTTCTGCGCGCAATTGCTCCGGATCCCGTCAGGATAATAGTTAAGAGTCTACGCTATGCTTCACGAGTAAATGACCATAATGAACGGCAACAATTTCTCGGACGCTTGAGCTGCTGAAGTTTTAATTGCGCCACTCAATCGTATTTAATTGAGAGTTACAGCTGCTGCTGTTGCCGTGGAGGCGCTGCCACTATTTACGAGTGATCTGCCTTTAGGCTCATTAAAAATTTAGCACCTGCTTTGCCGGCTTTTAGCCACCATTAACCTTGGCAATAATTCAGCGTATGATTTAAAGCGCTTGCCTACGTTGCTTACATACCAGAGTTGGCCGAGTTGGTCGAGTTGGTCGAGTTGGTCGAGTTGGTGGGATGTTGGGCTGGTGGGCTGTTGGGTTGCTGGGCTGTTGGGTTGTTGGCTTGTTGGCCTGTTGGGTTGTTGGTCTGTTGGGCTGCTCGACTTTTGGACTGTTGGGATGTTCGATTGGCTTGATAGCTTCTTACCAGAGAACGGCTGCGAACCATTTTACCTGGTCACTGATGGCAAGTTGCCCGCTTCGCCACTTGGCAACTTGGCAGCTCATTCAACTCGTGAGTGGCATAGAAATTAAGTTGTTTCCTTTTTCGATGTTGTCGTTGTTGTTGTTATTGTTCTGTGGTGGAGCGAGACATCTGGGGGAGTGGAATTACACACAATTTAGTTAAGTCACTACGCAATGCAAGTCCGTGACCACTGGACTGGCAAAGCGGCGAGGAAGATAAGGGAAACCTAGAAACAAACACACACCAATACACACACACACGCGCAAAGGCTGAGGCAAGTTGCGGAACGTGACTGCTTCTACGCGGCCGGGCCTCGAATAGCGGCGCTCATAAATGAACGGAAGCGGGTACGCGTATCCGCTCCCAGCCAGTAGCAAAAAAACGACATTGCGAGCAGCTGAAAACAGAAATTTCGCGGCGATTGCAAGGAAATGTTTACGTTTCATGGTCATGTTTATATGGATGTTCATGTTGTTGTTGTAGTTGTAGCTGTTTTCTGTAGTTATTTTGATTGTTGTTGGCGTTATTATGGTTGTTGTTGGTGTATTTCGACTTTTTGTTTTAATAATTTCCCTGCTGGTTGGTCGGTTGCTCGGTTGGTTGGGGTGGTCACAAATTCATTTCCTATACAGGGCAGTCGGTTTTTTGCTCAGCCACTTGTTCCGTCAGCAACCAGCACCAGCAGAAACATCAACACCACCACCACCACCTCCGTTTCCGCCCTTCTGCCAGCACTCACCCACATCCGTTGTTCGGTTTACCAAGTCGCAATTGTCACGTTTCCACCATAAAATACTGGCCCTGGCCCAGGCCCAGACTCAAGCACCGGCACAGGCGCAGGCACGAATACGGACACGAATATGAACGTGTTTGCGTGTAGCTGTGTGTGGGTATGTCTGTGCAAGTATTGGTGTAAAATTGATATTTCACATTTTCTCGGATTTAAGGGCTCAACTTTGAGGTAGTTAACTGTGTAAGAAATGACAGGCATTTGTTTTCATTTTTATTGTCGTGCAGCAGAGCGGAGTTTCTAATGGGTTGAGGGAGTTGTAATCCGCAAACTGAAGAAAGGTGCCTCACTGCTAGAGTGGCCAGCAGAGTCGAACAGTTCAATAGAAATTAGATGTACTCCCATCTCTGTCTGTGTTTCTGTGAAAGTGTTTGCCTTAAGAACTGGTAAACTGATTTTTTTATATAACCAAATATTTAACAATTTGGAGTTAGTATAATTTTTGATCTTTGAGGTTGAAGTTCGGGAGGCAGTTGTCGCATGTCGACTGTTGCTGATTTGTAAAAGTATAAATCAACAATAGACGCCCTCTGATAACTTTCGACAACAGCAGAAAGCATTAGGCAATCAACCAAGATAAAGCAGTATCAGATAATCAATCAACATCAAAAATTACCGTCAATCTCCAACAACGGCAGCCCACATCAATCTACATTACCAATTACCGACAATCTCCAACAGCGGCAGGCTACATCAATCAACGTCATTCGCCATCAATGACATCCGACAACATCAATCAAAACAACAACAGTAGTCAACATCAGTCAATATTAGACATAAGCTAACATCAATTAACATCTGATAATATCCAATAACGGCAATCAAAATAAGTCGACATACTATATAATCAGTGAACATCAGACATAAACAGGCAACATTAGATATCACGAAATAAAAGTCAATATCAGACACAGTCAATATTAAACAACATCAGCCATCATCAGTCAAGGTAAAATATCATCAGTGCATACAAGTCAACATCAGTTGATATCGAACAACATCAATCAAAATTCACAAACAGGCAACATCAATAATTACCTGATAATATCAGAGAGTGTCAGTCAAGAGCAGTTAACATCATTCACCAGCCATCAATATCTAACAATATTAGCTAACATCAGTTACCATCCAATAATTAAGGTCAACATCAGACAACAACAGTTAAGATAAGTAAACATAAAACAACACCAGTTAAATATTCAACATGTGGTAACATCATTTAACATCAATTATCAGAGAATGTTAGTCAATATCTGAGAACTCAGTCCCCATCCGTCGCCATCTGAAGTCGACAGTTACCATCAGTCACCATCAGTTAACATCAGTTACCAACAATCAATATCCGAGAATATTAGTCAATATCAGTCAAGCATCGATCAACATCAATCAATGTCAGTCAACTTTAATAAACGTCTGTCAACATAAGTCACCATTGCCACCATCAGTTATCATCAGTCACCATCAGTCAACATTAATCACCATCAGCCTTCATGAGGCACCGGAAGTCACCATTTGTGACCGTCAGTTACCATCACTCACCATTTGTGAGAGTCAATTACAATCAATCCGATAATTTTAGTCAATATCAGGCAAGCATCGATCAACATCAATCAATGTCAGTCAACATTAGTTACCATCATCACCATGAGTTACCAACAGCCCACATCAATGAACATCAGCCATCATTAGTCACTGTCACTGACCATCAGCCATCATCAGTCACCAACAATCAATACCCGAGAGTATTAATCAATATCAGATGAACAGCACTCAACATCAATCAACATCTGTTACCATCAGTTACCATCAGTCACTTTCAATCAACATCAATCCACATCAGTCAGCATCAGTTACCATCAGTCACCATCAGTTACCATCAGTCACCATCAATCAGCATCAAGGGAACATCAGTCACCATTAATTTACATCTGATTACATCAGTTAAAGTCTGACACCATCAATCAACATTCGAGACTATTCATCAATATCAGTCAAACATAAATCAATGTCAATCAAAGTCAATCGACTGCAGTTGTCAATACAAATTAGGTAATATCAGTCAAGATAAGTCCACATCAGACCACGTCAGATAATATCTGAAAGATGGGAAATCGACGACTGCCCTTCAACACTCGTTTAGCAGATCATGGTGACGTGGTATCCGACTTAATGTGGTTCACAAATAGAATGGAAACAAAGTCCATGATATTGGACCAATTGCATCCAATGTAAATATAGGGTCGTAAGAAATCCAAATTCAGTTCTTATCAAAAATGCACTTTGGCAAATCTAAACACGGTCAATCACTTAGTTATGGGTTGACTAAAAGCAAGTCAGTCATTATAAAAATGAGTCACAAAGAAATCTGGTGACTTGATGTGACGTGATGTGATCTGATGTGTACGGATGTGATATAATGTGATATAATGGAAGACCCTGTACGAGGAATAGATTGGAAAAACAGCACGACCCCACTCGAACAACCATCAATAATTTATCATTACTACAAATCATTCCGATTGAGTAAAAATATAAAAAAAGGAACTTTTGACGGAGTCTGTAAAAGCTCCTCCTAAAGAATTTAAGGATTAATTCGGCACCTGAACTCGTTCTTAATTCTATACGCAAGCATAACACTCAATATGTGAGATTGCACAATTCCTCCCACTATCGCTTGATGCTTCTACCTACGTTCATTTATATTGCCATCACTCTCCCTCAGCATCAGCATCTCTCAAAGCAACCTTTTCGACTTTAATTATTTTTTCAATTTTCACTGGCTTCCGGTGCAGTTGTGTCACTTCACAATCGCAGCCATTGTCGGGATGCAATTAAATGTCAATTTCCAATCGCAGAGAACGAAGTGCCAATAGCAGCGTAGGAGTACCATCTTCATTCGCTTTGAGAACTGCAATTGGGCACTAAGTTGCCGCTGTCAATTAAGCAGGCAATTAAAGCTTCACTTGGCAACTGCCACGTGGGTCTTCCATATTATTTTTCATCTGCCCACGCTGCCCAATACGGCCACTCAGTCTTCCCACATGGCATGACCAACTTGGCCATGAGTTTCGCCAACACAGTGTCAGCAGTTACAGCAACTTAACCC
Source organism: Clusia tigrina (assembly GCA_920105625.2). NCBI lineage: Eukaryota > Metazoa > Arthropoda > Insecta > Diptera > Clusiidae > Clusia > Clusia tigrina. The sequence goes on from OV050032.1 coordinate 178,014,688, forward strand.
GTGCAATTTCAGCGACTTACTCGTATCTGGCAATGGCGAGTAAGGGTAATTCCTGCTGTTCAGTTTTTCTCTCACACAAATCAACCGTAGGCGTAGGAATTGGCGATATCTCGTCGCCACTCCAAAGTCATTTATATTATAAAAAAATTTAGGCGACCTACTCAATGAGAATGGAAACTCCTGAAGGTCTGTTGAGGATTCGACAGTGGAAGAAATATGTTTTGTGTTCCGTGTAAGGAAACTATAAAACGATGGCGTGTCAAAGATAGGTACATATGAGTGAGGTACATATGAGTGCGACTCTATAAAGCGACAAAGTCCTTGACGTGACTAACGCTGTCTCAATTGTTGTAGTGCTGAGCACAGCAGTGTGCTATGAAACCCTGGTGTGGGTCGCACCTAAGTTTGTTCTCTGCGTGAGTTGCTAGTCGTTAATCTGCGACTGTTTACTCGGAACTTCTCTGTTGTTTTAATTCCTACAAAGAAATATCACAAATTTGCTTCTCCTTTTCACATGCCACTGCGGACATCAGCGCTCAGGTAACAGAACCTACTTCAGCCATTCCCAACCTAACTCAAATGTGAGCTCTTCTGTAAGCAGCACTGCACACGCTCATCTTGGCCCACATTGAATGATGTGGTATGATGATGGACATAACCAGACTGCCATTAGTTTTCGTATTTGCCATAATGTCACAGCAATACATGGAAAATACTGTCCTCCTCAGTATGAGAGACGAGTATACATATATACACATCCATTAATATGATGGCCCGCAAGGCAAGCTCTGAAATTGAAAGCGCATCTGCAACAGTGGCTTTTTTCCTGCAATTCTCCTCCAGCACTGGGTCACAAAAGGATGAGCTTATGTAGCTCAAAGGATGTTGTGGCCCGTTCGTTATTATTCCTTGGCTACTGACACTGGATCACAATGTCCTGTGGCTGCAACGACAAACTAACAAAAATAAATGCACTTTGACCCTCTTAAGCAAGCGACAAACAGCAAACAACAAGCAGAATTGTGCTACGAGTATTCTGCTCCTTTTTTCCTTTGGTTTAACTTGGCTTCTTATCAGCCCGTACTTGGGTTGGGTTGGGTGACTGGGGCGCTCAAGTGGGCACGTTTTAAATTATACAAATTGCACTTTTCCACTTGAATTGCTGCCATATTGACCGAAAAATGTCGACAATCTTTCATTTTACAAAAATATTGAATTTCACTCTTAAGTCTCACACACTCCAAGGAAGCCTCGCACGGAAAACAACAGCGCCAGCGGCAGCGTCAGCGCCTACGCAATCAAATATTTCTCTGCTAATCTGTGTACGGTGGCCAATATAAATTTAGTTCTCTTTTTTCTGTGGCTTTTTTTTCAAGTCAATATCTTTTTTGCCGGCGCAAAATTATTTACACATCAACACACAAGTCACAAATTTCGTAGCATGCTCTCAGGCGCAAATGAAATATTCATAAGTACAGACAGCCACACTACCTGCCGCCGCTCGGCACTTGAAGTGAACGCAAAAGCGAAACGCCAACCAACAACGGACAGCACACTCCAGAATCTCCCAGTTTTTAGCGCCATTGTGTGGTTGCCTGTGTGCCTGGGTGGGTGTACAGGTGTTGGTGCCAGTGTGTGCGGCCTGCTTGGGCCTGAGTGCGGTGTGTGCTTGTATGCATATATGCAGATTTTAGCAGTTTAGCAACACTAAAACTTTGTGTGACCGAACTATTATGACCAAAGTTAGCTAGGAACCAGACTGAACACAAACAAACATCACGGTCAGTCGCCTGAACATATGCAATAAATATTTAAATTTATTTATTTGTTTGTTTGTTGTCTTTAGCAGCACGGATGTAACTTTAAAATAATCGCATGAACACCGAAACTGTTGTGTCGATCGTTAAAATGCATGCAAACGTTTCTGACATTTGCGATAGTCGTTAAGTTTTTATTGGTGATTGTGTTGAGTTAGTTTAGTAAGTCACATAAGAAACTCAGAGTGTCTATTGTAATCATATCAATTATTAAAATCGTCTCCGAACTCATTTAATATAATTTAATGTAAGAGCCTGAAAGTAGACAATATTTTTAAGTGATTTCTTTGCGAGATACTGATGAAAGAGTAATTGCGAGTGTTCCAACTCGCCCACATAGAGCTTACCTCTATAACAATTGTAGTCTCAAATATGGCACTAAATCGGTGAAATTAAAAGGATCACTTTGTACAATAAACACAACAACAAATACGAAAGTGTTGCATTCGAAAAGTCCACCGTTTATTATGTGAAATTTTAAAGTTATTGTGAAAACAATTGTTGGGAAAACTCTTCACATAAATTGAGTCTACTTTTAGGGTTCTAGTTATCATCAAGCAACAGTGTTGCACCCTAAAAGTGTGCATTGATTTAATGCGACTTATTTTTATCTCACTTCATCGAGATACTTGATTTCACATCAGGACATAAATGCACTTCAATTCACATCTCTGCATCGAGGTGCTTGAATTCATCTAATTATATCGCGGTACTTGAATTGATCTCACTCTATCGAGACACTTGAACTCGCCGCACTACATAAATACACTTAAATTCGACTCATTATATAAAGGTAGTTCAATTCACCTCACTTCATCCAAGTATTTAAATTCACTTCCTTATATCAAGGTACTTGAATTTATCGCATTTCATTGAGGTACTTGGATTCACACGATTAGATCTTGAATTCACCTCACTATATCAAGGTACTTGAGTTCACCTCATATCATCCAAGTACTTGAAATGAGCTCAATACATTGAGGTGCTGGAACTCATTCCACCACAAAAAAGTACTTGAATTCACCTCATCATATGAAGGTACTTGAATTCAACTTATTATATAAAGGTACTTCAATTTACCTCACTTCATCCAAGTATTTGAATTCACCTCACTATATCAAGGTACTTGAATTTATCTCACTTCATTGAGGTACTTGAATTCACACGATTATATCAATGTACTTCAATTCACCTCACTTGATCCAAGTATTTGAATTCACTTCCTTATATCAAGGTACTTGAATTTATCGCATTTCATTGAGGTACTTGGATTCACACGATTAGATCTTGAATTCACCTCACTATATCAAGGTACTTGAGTTCACCTCATATCATCCAAGTACTTGAAATGAGCTCAATACATTGAGGTGCTGGAACTCATTCCACCACAAAAAAGTACTTGAATTCACCTCATCATATGAAGGTACTTGAATTCAACTTATTATATAAAGGAACTTCAATTTACCTCACTTCATCCAAGTATTTGAATTCACCTCACTATATCAAGGTACTTGAATTTATCTCACTTCATTGAGGTACTTGAATTCACACGATTAGATCAATGTACTTGAATTCACCTCACAATATCAAGGTACTTGAAGTCATCAAATTATATCACGGTACTTGAATTAATCTCACTCTATCGGGACAGTTGAACTCGCCGCACTACATAAATATACTTGAATTCGCCTCACTATATTAAGGTACTTGATTTCACCTCATATCATCCAAGTACTTGAAATGATCTCTGAGGTACTGCAACTCATTCCACCACAAAAGATACTTGAATTCACCTCATCAAATGAAGGTACTTGAATTCACCTCATTATATATAGGTTATTGAATTGATCACACTACATTGAGGTACTTAAGCCAACCTCACCACAAAAATATACTTGAATTCACCTCATCATATCAAGGTAGTTGAATTCACCTCACTTCATTCAATTACTTGAATTAGCCTGACTTTCTCACCGAGGTATTGAATTCACCTCAATATATCAAGGTTATTAGGTCCATCCACGACATTATATCAAGGTAATTGAATTCACCTCACTTGAACTCACCTCAACTCATCGAAGTTTGGTGAACTGGTCTAAAGAACAATCAAATATTACTCTTATATAATTCATTTTGCTCCAGATTTTTCTGCAAGAAAATAATACGAGTAGTTTATCACGTGGCGTGGTTAATGACCCACAATTAGATATACTCTCATATATTACCCCTTGAAAATATTTGATTTGTGCACAGATCAGACACTTAGGCAAATTTCCTGCCTATTCCAATGATACCAAAATATGGGAAATTATTTTCCAATTTGGGTTGAAACCGAAAGCGAACGTAGAAGAAGCCTACTTTCAGGGGAGACCATTATTGTACTATAGACGGTACGAATGTTCGTTGAGTTTCACGTTACACCATAATGGGAGGAGGCGCAGTTCGTGAGTAACGAAACGTTACTTTTCTGTTATCGCTGCGGCACTGTTGCTGAGGCAGTTTGTCATTTTCGAGTATACAACGCGAGCGCCCATTATTCATCGCACACTTCCGAGTGGAGCGGGAATCCCAAACAAAGCCAAGGATACAATGACAGTGAAATTTACATAGAAGTACGCCCAGTCAGTTGGCGCGGCACACGATGCACAGAGCAATGTAACCAACTTTTCTGTTTTGTGATTGCGTGTAAATTGAATTAACTCTGGAATGAGGCATGAAGCACGCATAGGAACAGGCACTGGCATACTGAGGACTACCGACACAGCCAAGCACACAGACATACATACACAAATAGAGGGAGTCACATGGGCACACCCCCAACAGGTGGAGATAAAAGTTTTTTAACCACAACGGCTTCACAAAGTTTGTTTATTGACTTATGCAGATTTGAGCTGTTATTTTGTTCTTGTTGTTGTTATTGTTGTTGTTGTTGCACAACCGAGCTCTCTCACCCATAGCGGCTGCGGCTCCGCCAACCCCTTGCAGTCTGTCATCGTTAAGCCGGCAGCTATAGTCTGTGCGCCTAAAATGCTTTAAGCGAAGTTTTTCAGCGAATTTCTCCCCGCTGCAGACGTGGAGTCATAGTTTGTGTACGAATGCCGAGCGGGCCACTTGTGACCTTTGCACACAGAGCGTTCTCACAGGCCCCCATTAAAGACATTTATAATTTTTTGTTGATATATTAGCCACGCTCCTCTGCAGCAGAAATTTAAGGGCGCCTAAAACACCAACAACAACACAACGAGTGCAATAATCAAAACAAACTTCCACTCGAAAGTCTAATTGCAATTTAAAATTTGTGTCACGCCAGAAAACGTAACTAAATACACACCCCTGTACTGGGCCATCACCACACCCCCTGTAATCCCCCCACTCCATCGACAACCAACGCGAGCCGCTTGTTACAAGTGAGGCACTTCAAGGACAACGGCACCAGCGAAGACGCTACCGACGTCACAAATGCTAAAATATGGCGACACTTAAGCACTTCCAGCTGGCTGGAGAAAGACAGCGGCGCATCGCAGCACGCCAAGGTTGTTGGGAAATAAACATGCGAAGCTAAGTGATGAAGACGCTGTGAGACACGGTTCGAGTTTCGTAAAAATGTTGGCGACCAGCAGCAAAAGACACGAAAAAGCCACAACAAATGGAAAACATATGTCAGGAATAATGGCTGATAAGGGACCATCCGGAAGTTGACAAGGCAGGGAAATTAGTTAACGTCCGAGAGGAGTGTCAACGAAGCATCAGTAACACAGCCCACTGCAGTGTTCCAGTTTATGAAGTGGCCAGAAACACCGCTGGGTGTTCACATTGGTCGTTGAGCATATGTGGCATCTGCCGCACCCTTCTGGGCCTGGACACTCACTCGTCGAGTCGCATATGTTATTTTAAGTACTGCTGGGAGCGGTTTAGCTTTTCAAGGATGCTCACGTGAATAGACAACAAGGAAGACACACGTGAATAGACACAATTTAGATTTGAAAGAAAAATGTGAACTCATGTATATAGCTGAGATGTCTGTGTGCGTTTGTGATTCACAGTGGAAGGATGCGCCAATCCAATCCACACAAAAATTAGCACAATTAAACAGAACCAAGAGATAATTGCAAGTAATCGAGTCGGGCAACGAGAGAAATAATTGGAATGAATGGAATTTCGAGGCCAGTATTAAAGCAGATCAAGTCTCATAGCACAGCATCGGAATAATGTTGAGGGCTAGTGAGCTCACGAAGGTGCTAATGACGATTTCAATTGGCATGAACAATTTATTGGCAATGAAGAGAACGATTGAAATGTGAATAGTATGGGGAAACTGATATTGATTACACAATAAAGTAACTTATTCATGGATGAAGTGGCTCATTACTCGATTAAGTGACTGATTCATCAATAAAGAGACTGATTCATCGATGAAGTGCCTGATTCCTCGATTAAGTGACTGATTCATCGATGAAGTGACTGATTCATCAATAAAGTGACTGATTCATCGATGAAGTGCCTGATTCCTCGATAAAGTGACTGATTCCTCGAATAAGTGACTGATTCCTCGAATAAGTGACTGATTCATCGATGAAGTGACTGATTCCTCCATGAAGTGACTGATTCATCGGTGAAGTGACAGATTCGTCCATGAAGTGACTGATTCATCAATAAAGTGACTGATTCATCGATGAAGTGCCTGATTCCTCGATTAAGTGACTGATTCCCCGCTTAAGTGACAGATTCCTCGAATAAGTGACTGATTCATCGATGAAGTGACTAAGTTATCGATGAAGTGACTGATTCAACGATGAAGTGACTGAGTCAACGGTGAAGTAACTGGGTTATCGATTAAGTGACCGATTCATGGATAAAGTGACTGATTCATCGATGAAGTGACTGGGTTATCGATTAAGTGACCGATTCATGGATAAAGTGACTGATTCAACGATGAAGTGACTGAGTCAACGGTGAAGTGACTGGGTTATCGATTAAGTGACCGATTCATGGATAAAGTGACTGATTCATCTATGAAGTGTTTGATTCATCGATGTAGTTCCTGATTCCTCGATAAAGTGACTGATTCCTCGAATAAGTGACTGATTCATCGATGAAGTGACTGATTCAACGATGAAGTGACTGAGTCAACGGTGAAGTGACTGGGTTATCGATTAAGTGACCCATCCATGGATAAAGTGACCGATTCATGGATAAAGTGACTGATTCAACGATGAAGTGACTGATTCGTCCATGAAGTGACTGCTTCATCCATGAAGTGACTGATTCATCAATAAAGTGACTGATTCATCGATGAAGTGCCTGATTCCTCGATAAAGTGACTGATTCCTCGAATAAGTGACTGATTCCTCGAATAAGTGACTGATTCATCGATGAAGTGACTGATTCGTCCATGAAGTGACTGATTCATCGGTGAAGTGACAGATTCGTCCATGAAGTGACTGATTCATCGGTGAAGTGACAGATTCGTCCATGAAGTGACTGATTCATCAATAAAGTGACTGATTCATCGATGAAGTGCCTGATTCCTCGATTAAGTGACTGATTCCCCGCTTAAGTGACAGATTCCTCGAATAAGTGACTGATTCATCGATGAAGTGACTAAGTTATCGATGAAGTGACTGATTCAACGATGAAGTGACTGATTCAACGATGAAGTGACTGAGTCAACGGTGAAGTAACTGGGTTATCGATTAAGTGACCGATTCATGGATAAAGTGACTGATTCATCGATGAAGTGACTAAGTTATCGATGAAGTGACTGATTCAACGATGAAGTGACTGGGTTATCGATTAAGTGACCGATTCATGGATAAAGTGACTGATTCAACGATGAAGTGACTGAGTCAACGGTGAAGTGACTGGGTTATCGATTAGGTGACCGATTCATGGATAAAGTGACTGATTCATCTATGAAGTGTTTGATTCATCGATGTAGTTCCTGATTCCTCGATAAAGTGACTGATTCCTCGAATAAGTGACTGATTCATCGATGAAGTGACTGATTCAACGATGAAGTGACTGAGTCAACGGTGAAGTGACTGGGTTATCGATTAAGTGTCCCATCCATGGATAAAGTGACTGATTCATGGATAAAGTGACTGATTCATCGATGAAGTGACTAAATTATCGATGAAGTGACTGATTCAACGATGAAGTGACTGATTCATCTATGAAGTGTTTGATTCATCGATGTAGTTCCTGATTCCTCGATAAAGTGACTGATTCCTCGAATAAGTGACTAATTCATCGATGAAGTGACTGATTCAACGATGAAGTGACTGAGTCAACGGTGAAGTGACTGGGTTATCGATTAAGTGACCCATCCATGGATAAAGTGACCGATTCATGGATAAAGTGACTGATTCAACGATGAAGTGACTGAGTCAACGGTGAAGTGACTGGGTTATCGATTAAGTGACCGATTCATGGATTAAGTGACTGATTCATGGATAAAGTGACTGATTCATCGATGAAGTGACTAAGTTATCGACGAAGTGACTGAGTCAACGATGAAGTGACTGATTCAACGATGAAGTGACTGAGTCAATGATGAAGTGGCTGGGTTATCGATTAAGTGACCGATTCATGGATGAAGTGACTGATTCATCGATGAGGTGACTAAGTTATCGATGAAGTGACTGATTCAACGATGAAGTGACTGGGTTATCGATTAAGTGACCGATTCATGGATAAAGTGACTGATTCAACGAAGAAGTGACTGAGCAAACGGTGAAGTGACTGGGTTATCGATTAAGTAACCGATCCATGGATAAAGTGACGGATTCATGGATAAAGTGACTGATTCATCGATGAAGTGACTAAGTTATCGGTGAAGTGACTAAGTTATCGATGAAGTGACTAAGTTATCGATGAAGTGACTGATTCAACGATGAAGTGACTGAGTCAACGGTGAAGTGACTGGGTTATCGATTAAGTGACCGATTCAGGGATAAAGTGACTGATTCAACGATGAAGTGACTGATTCAACGATGAAGTGACTGGGTTATCGATTAAGTGACTAAATTATCGATGAAGTGACTGATTCAACGATGAAGTGACTGGGTTATCGATTAAGTGACCGATTCATGGATAAAGTGACTGATTCATCGATGAAGTGACTGAGTTATCGATGAAGTGCCTGATTCCTCGATTAAGTGACTGATTCGTCAATACAGTGACTGTTTCATCGATGAAGTGACTGAATCAATGATGAAGTGACTGATTTATCGATGAAGTGACTGAATCAACGATGAAGTGACTGAGTCAACGGTGAAGTAACTGGGTTATCGATTAAGTGACCGATTCATGGATAAAGGGACTGATTCATCGATGAAGTGACTAAATTATCGATGAAGTGACTGATTCAACGATGAAGTGACTGGGTTATCGATTAAGTTACCGATTCATGGATAAAGTGACTGATTCAACGATGAAGTGACTGAGTCAACGGTGAAGTGACTGGGTTATCGATTAGGTGACCGATTCATGGATAAAGTGACTGATTCATCTATGAAGTGTTTGATTCATCGATGTAGTTCCTGATTCCTCGATAAAGTGACTGATTCCTCGAATAAGTGACTGATTCATCGATGAAGTGACTGATTCAACGATGAAGTGACTGAGTCAACGGTGAAGTGACTGGGTAATCGATTAAGTGACCCATCCATGGATAAAGTGACTGATTCATGGATAAAGTGACTGATTCATCGATGAAGTGACTAAGTTATCGATGAAGTGACTGATTCAACGATGAAGTGACTGATTCAACGATGAAGTGACTGATTCAACGATGAAGTGACTGATTCAACGATGAAGTGACTGAGTCAACGGTGAAGTAACTGGGTTATCGATTAAGTGACCGATCCATGGATAAAGTGACTGATTCATGGATAAAGTGACTGATTCATCGATGAAGTGACTAAGTTATCGGTGAAGTGACTAAGTTATCGATGAAGTGACTGATTCAACGATGAAGTGACTGGGTTATCGATTAAGTGACCGATTCAGGGATAAAGTGACTGATTCAACGATAAAGTGACTGATTCAACGATGAAGTGACTGGGTTATCGATTAAGTGACCGATTCATGGATAAAGTGCCTGATTCATCGATGAAGTGACTAAGTTATCGATTAAGTGACCGATTCATGGATAAAGTGACTGATTCAACGATGAAGTGACTGAGTCAACGGTGAAGTGACTGTGTTATCGATTAAGTGACCGATCCATGGATAAAGTGACTGATTCATGGATAAAGTGACTGATTCATCGATGAGGTGACTAAGTTATCGGTGAAGTGACTAAGGTATCGATGAAGTGACTGATTCAACGATGAAGTTACTGAGTCAACGGTGAAGTGACTGGGTTATCGATTAAGGACCGATCCATGGATAAAGTGACTGATTCATGGATAAAGTCACTGATTCATCGATGAAGTGACTAGGTTATCGATAAAGTGACTAAGTTATCGATGAAGTGACTGATTCAACGATGAAGGCGACTGGGTTATCGATTAAGTGACCGATCCATGGATAAAGTGACTGATTCATGGATAAAGTCACTGATTCATCGATGAAGTGACTAAGTTATCGATGAAGTGACTGAGTTAACGATGAAGTGACTGATTCAACGATGAAGTTACTGAGTCATCGATGAAGTGACTGAGTTATCGATGAAGTGCCTGATTCCTCGATTAAGTGACTGATTCCCCGCTTAAGTGACAGATCCCTCGAATAAGTGACTGATTCATCGATGAAGTGACTGAATCAACGATGAAGTGGCTGAGCCAACGATGAAGTGACTGATTCGTCCATGATGTGACTGATTCGTCAATACAGTGACTGATTCAGCGATGAAGTGACTGAATCAACGATGAAGTGACTGATTCATCGATGAAGTGACTGAATCAACGATGAAGTGACTGAGTCAACGGTAAAGTGACTGGGTTATCGATTAAGTGACCGATTCATGGATAAAGTGACTGATTCAACGATGAAGTGACTGAGTCAACGGTGAAGTGACTGGGTTATCGATTAAGTGACCGATCCATGGATAAAGTGACTGATTCATGGACAAAGTGACTGATTCATCGATGAAGTGACTAAGTTATCGGTGAAGTGACTAAGTTATCGATGAAGTGACTGAGTTAACGATGAAGTGACTGATTCAACGATGAAGTGACTGGATTATCGATGAAATGACCGATCCATGGATAAAGTGACTGATTCATGGACAAAGTGACTGATTCATCGACGAAGTGACTAAGTTATCGGTGAAGTGACTAAGTTATCGATGAAGTGACTGAGTTAACGATGAAGTGACTGATTCATCGATGAAGTGACTAAGTTATCGATGAAGTGACTGAGTCAACGATGAAGTGACTGATTCAACGATGAAGTGACTGAGTCAACGATGAAGTGGCTGGGTTATCGATTAAGTGACCGATTCATGGATGAAGTGACTGATTCATCGATGAAGTGACTAAGTTATCGATGAAGTGACTGATTCAACGATGAAGTGACTGGGTTATCGATTAAGTGACCGATTCATGGATAAAGTGACTGATTCAACGAAGAAGTGACTGAGCCAACGGTGAAGTGACTGATTCAACGATGAAGTGACTGAGTCAACGATGAAGTGGCTGGGTTATCGATTAAGTGACCGATTCATGGATGAAGTGACTGATTCATCGATGAAGTGACTAAGTAATCGATGAAGTGACTGATTAAACGATGAAGTGACTGGGTTATCGATTGAGTAACCGATCCATGGATAAAGTGACGGATTCATGGATAAAGTGACTGATTCATCGATGAAGTGACTAAGTTATCGGTGAAGTGACTAAGTTATCGATGAAGTGACTGATTCAACGATGAAGTGACTGGGTTATCGATTAAGTGACCGATTCAGGGATAAAGTGACTGATTCAACGATGAAGTGACTGATTCAACGATGAAGTGACTGGGTTATCGATTAAGTGACTAAATTATCGATGAAGTGACTGATTCAACGATGAAATGACTGGGGTATCGATTAAGTGACCGATTCATGGATAAAGTGACTGATTCATCGATGAAGTGACTGAGTTATCGATGAAGTGCCTGATTCCTCGATTAAGTGACTGACTCGTCAATACAGTGACTGATTCATCGATGAAGTGACTGAATCAATGATGAAGTGACTGATTCATCGATGAAGTGACTGAATCAACGATGAAGTGACTGAGTCAACGGTGAAGTGACTGGGTTATCGATTAAGTGACCGATTCATGGATAAAGTGACTGATTCATCGATGAAGTGACTAAGTTATCGATGAAGTGATTGATTCAACGATGAAGTGACTGATTCAACGATGAAGTGACTGAGTCAACGCTGAAGTGACTGGGTTATCGATTAAGTGACCGATTCATGGATTAAGTGACTTCTTCATCAATGAAGTGACTGATTTATCAATGAAGTGACTAAGTTATCGATGAAGTGACTGAGTCAACGATGAAGTGACTGATTCAACGATGAAGTGACTGAGTCAACGATGAAGTGGCTGGGTTATCGATTAAGTGACCGATTCATGGATAAAGTGACTGATTCAACGATGAAGTGACTGAGTCAACGGTGAAGTGACTGAGTCAACGATGAAGTGGCTGGGTTATCGATTAAGTGACCGATTCATGGATGAAGTGACTGATTCATCGATGAAGTGACTAAGTTATCGATGAAGTGACTGATGCAACGATGAAGTGACTGGGTTATCGATTAAGTGACCGATTCATGGATAAAGTGACTGATTCAACGATGAAGTGACTGAGTCAACGGTGAAGTGACTTGGTTATCGATTAAGTAACCGATCCATGGATAAAGTGACTGATTCATGGATAAAGTGACTGATTCATCGATGAAGTGACTAAATTATCGATGAAGTGACTGATTCAACGAGAAGTGACTGGGTTATAGATTAAGTGACCGATTCATGGATAAAGTGACTAAGTTATCGATGAAGTGACTGATTCAACGATGAAGTGACTGAGTCAACGGTGAAGTGACTGGGTTATCGATTAAGTGACCGATTCATGGATTAAGTGACTTCTTCATCAATGAAGTGACTGATTTATCAATGAAGTGACTAAGTTATCGATTAAGTGACTGATTCAGCGATTAAGTGACTGATTCAACGATGAAGTGACTGAGTCAACGGTGAAGTAACTGGGTTATCGATTAAGTGACCGATTCATGGATAAAGTGACTAAGTTATCGATGAAGTGACTGATTCAACGATGCAGTGACTGAGTCAACGGTGAAGTGACTGGGTTATCGATTAAGTGACCGATTCATGGATTAAGTGACTTCTTCATCAATGAAGTGACTGATTTATCAATGAAGTGACTAAGTTATCGATGAAGTGACTGAGTCAACGATGAAGTGACTGATTCAACGATAAAGTGACTGAGTCAACGATGAAGTGGCTGGGTTATCGATTAAGTGACCGATTCATGAATGAAGTGACTGATTCATCGATGAAGTGACTAAGTTAGTGATGAAGTGACTGATTCAACGATGAAGTGACTGGGTTTTCGATTAAGTGACCGATTCATGGATAAAGTGACTGATTCAACGATGAAGTGACTGAGTCAACGGTGAAGTGACTGGGTTATCGATTAAGTGGCCGATTCATGGATTAAGTGACTTCTTCATCAATGAAGTGACTGATTTATCAATGAAGTGACTAAGTTATCGATGAAGTGACTGATTCCACGATGAAGTTACTGAATCAACGGTGAAGTGACTGGGTTATCGATTAAGGACCGATCTATGGATAAAGTGACTGATTCATGGATAAAGTCACTGATTCATCGATGAAGTGACTAAGTTATCGATGAAGTGACTGAGTTAACGATGAAGTGACTGATTCAACGGTGAAGTAACTGGGTTATCGATTAAGTGACCGATTCATGGATAAAGTGACTGATTCATCGATGAAGTGACTGAGTTATCGATGAAGTGCCTGATTCCTCGATTAAGTGACTGATTCCCCGCTTAAGTGACAGATTCCTCGAATAAGTGACTGATTAATCGATGAAGTGACTGAATCAACGATGAAGTGGCTGAGCCAACGATGAAGTGACTGATTCGTCCATGATGTGACTGATTCGTCAATACAGTGACTGATTCAGCGATGAAGTGACTGAATCAACGATGAAGTGACTGATTCATCGATGAAGTGACTGAATCAACGATGAAGTGACTGAGTCAACGGTGAAGTGACTGGGTTATCGATTAAGTGACCGATTCATGGATAAAGTGACTGATTCAACGATGAAGTGACTGTGTCAACGGTGAAGTGACTGGGTTATCGATTAAGTGACCGATCCATGGATAAAGTGCCTGATTCATGGATAAAGTGACTGATTCATCGATGAAGTGACTAAGTTATCGATGAAGTGACTGATTCAACGATGAAGTGACTTAGTTAACGATGAAGTGACTGATTCAACGATGAAGTGACTGAGTCAACGGTGAAGTGACTGGGTTATCGATTAAGTGACCGATCCATGGATAAAGTGACTGATTCATGGACAAAGTGACTGATTCATCGATGAAGTGACTAAGTTATCGGTGAAGTGACTAAGTTATCGATGAAGTGACTGAGTTAACGATGAAGTGACTGATTCAACGATGAAGTGACTGGATTATCGATTAAGTGGCCGATCCATGGATAAAGTGACTGATTCATGGACAAAGTGACTGATTCATCGACGAAGTGACTAAGTTATCGGTGAAGTGACTAAGTTATCGATGAAGTGACTGAGTTAACGATGAAGTGACTGATTCATCGATGAAGTGACTAAGTTATCGATGAAGTGACTGAGTCAACGATGAAGTGACTGATTCAACGATGAAGTGACTGAGTCAACGATGAAGTGGCTGGGTTATCGATTAAGTGACCGATTCATGGATGAAGTGACTGATTCATCGATGAAGTGACTAACTTATCGATGAAGTGACTGATTCAACGATGAAGTGACTGGGTTATCGATTAAGTGACCGATTCAGGGATAAAGTGACTGATTCAACGATGAAGTGACTGATTCAACGATGAAGTGACTGGGTTATCGATTAAGTGACTAAATTATCGATGAAGTGACTGATTCAACGATGAAATGACTGGGGTATCGATTAAGTGACCGATTCATGGATAAAGTGACTGATTCATCGATGAAGTGACTGAGTTATCGATGAAGTGCCTGATTCCTCGATTAAGTGACTGACTCGTCAATACAGTGACTGATTCATCGATGAAGTGACTGAATCAATGATGAAGTGACTGATTCATCGATGAAGTGACTGAATCAACGATGAAGTGACTGAGTCAACGGTGAAGTGACTGGGTTATCGATTAAGTGACCGATTCATGGATAAAGTGACTGATTCATCGATGAAGTGACTAAGTTATCGATGAAGTGATTGATTCAACGATGAAGTGACTGATTCAACGATGAAGTGACTGAGTCAACGCTGAAGTGACTGGGTTATCGATTAAGTGACCGATTCATGGATTAAGTGACTTCTTCATCAATGAAGTGACTGATTTATCAATGAAGTGACTAAGTAATCGATGAAGTGACTGATTAAACGATGAAGTGACTGGGTTATCGATTGAGTAACCGATCCATGGATAAAGTGACGGATTCATGGATAAAGTGACTGATTCATCGATGAAGTGACTAAGTTATCGGTGAAGTGACTAAGTTATCGATGAAGTGACTGATTCAACGATGAAGTGACTGGGTTATCGATTAAGTGACCGATTCAGGGATAAAGTGACTGATTCAACGATGAAGTGACTGATTCAACGATGAAGTGACTGGGTTATCGATTAAGTGACTAAATTATCGATGAAGTGACTGATTCAACGATGAAATGACTGGGGTATCGATTAAGTGACCGATTCATGGATAAAGTGACTGATTCATCGATGAAGTGACTGAGTTATCGATGAAGTGCCTGATTCCTCGATTAAGTGACTGACTCGTCAATACAGTGACTGATTCATCGATGAAGTGACTGAATCAATGATGAAGTGACTGATTCATCGATGAAGTGACTGAATCAACGATGAAGTGACTGAGTCAACGGTGAAGTGACTGGGTTATCGATTAAGTGACCGATTCATGGATAAAGTGACTGATTCATCGATGAAGTGACTAAGTTATCGATGAAGTGATTGATTCAACGATGAAGTGACTGATTCAACGATGAAGTGACTGAGTCAACGCTGAAGTGACTGGGTTATCGATTAAGTGACCGATTCATGGATTAAGTGACTTCTTCATCAATGAAGTGACTGATTTATCAATGAAGTGACTAAGTTATCGATGAAGTGACTGAGTCAACGATGAAGTGACTGATTCAACGATGAAGTGACTGAGTCAACGATGAAGTGGCTGGGTTATCGATTAAGTGACCGATTCATGGATAAAGTGACTGATTCAACGATGAAGTGACTGAGTCAACGGTGAAGTGACTGAGTCAACGATGAAGTGGCTGGGTTATCGATTAAGTGACCGATTCATGGATGAAGTGACTGATTCATCGATGAAGTGACTAAGTTATCGATGAAGTGACTGATGCAACGATGAAGTGACTGGGTTATCGATTAAGTGACCGATTCATGGATAAAGTGACTGATTCAACGATGAAGTGACTGAGTCAACGGTGAAGTGACTTGGTTATCGATTAAGTAACCGATCCATGGATAAAGTGACTGATTCATGGATAAAGTGACTGATTCATCGATGAAGTGACTAAATTATCGATGAAGTGACTGATTCAACGAGAAGTGACTGGGTTATAGATTAAGTGACCGATTCATGGATAAAGTGACTAAGTTATCGATGAAGTGACTGATTCAACGATGAAGTGACTGAGTCAACGGTGAAGTGACTGGGTTATCGATTAAGTGACCGATTCATGGATTAAGTGACTTCTTCATCAATGAAGTGACTGATTTATCAATGAAGTGACTAAGTTATCGATTAAGTGACTGATTCAGCGATTAAGTGACTGATTCAACGATGAAGTGACTGAGTCAACGGTGAAGTAACTGGGTTATCGATTAAGTGACCGATTCATGGATAAAGTGACTAAGTTATCGATGAAGTGACTGATTCAACGATGCAGTGACTGAGTCAACGGTGAAGTGACTGGGTTATCGATTAAGTGACCGATTCATGGATTAAGTGACTTCTTCATCAATGAAGTGACTGATTTATCAATGAAGTGACTAAGTTATCGATGAAGTGACTGAGTCAACGATGAAGTGACTGATTCAACGATAAAGTGACTGAGTCAACGATGAAGTGGCTGGGTTATCGATTAAGTGACCGATTCATGAATGAAGTGACTGATTCATCGATGAAGTGACTAAGTTAGTGATGAAGTGACTGATTCAACGATGAAGTGACTGGGTTTTCGATTAAGTGACCGATTCATGGATAAAGTGACTGATTCAACGATGAAGTGACTGAGTCAACGGTGAAGTGACTGGGTTATCGATTAAGTGGCCGATTCATGGATTAAGTGACTTCTTCATCAATGAAGTGACTGATTTATCAATGAAGTGACTAAGTTATCGATGAAGTGACTGATTCCACGATGAAGTTACTGAATCAACGGTGAAGTGACTGGGTTATCGATTAAGGACCGATCCATGGATAAAGTGACTGATTCATGGATAAAGTCACTGATTCATCGATGAAGTGACTAAGTTATCGATGAAGTGACTGAGTTAACGATGAAGTGACTGATTCAACGGTGAAGTAACTGGGTTATCGATTAAGTGACCGATTCATGGATAAAGTGACTGATTCATCGATGAAGTGACTGAGTTATCGATGAAGTGCCTGATTCCTCGATTAAGTGACTGATTCCCCGCTTAAGTGACAGATTCCTCGAATAAGTGACTGATTAATCGATGAAGTGACTGAATCAACGATGAAGTGGCTGAGCCAACGATGAAGTGACTGATTCGTCCATGATGTGACTGATTCGTCAATACAGTGACTGATTCAGCGATGAAGTGACTGAATCAACGATGAAGTGACTGATTCATCGATGAAGTGACTGAATCAACGATGAAGTGACTGAGTCAACGGTGAAGTGACTGGGTTATCGATTAAGTGACCGATTCATGGATAAAGTGACTGATTCAACGATGAAGTGACTGAGTCAACGGTGAAGTGACTGGGTTATCGATTAAGTGACCGATCCATGGATAAAGTGCCTGATTCATGGATAAAGTGACTGATTCATCGATGAAGTGACTAAGTTATCGATGAAGTGACTGATTCAACGATGAAGTGACTTAGTTAACGATGAAGTGACTGATTCAACGATGAAGTGACTGAGTCAACGGTGAAGTGACTGGGTTATCGATTAACTGACCGATCCATGGATAAAGTGACTGATTCATGGATAAAGTGACTGATTCATCGATGAAGTGACTAAGTTATCGGTGAAGTGACTAAGTTATCGATGAAGTGACTGAGTTAACGATGAAGTGACTGATTCAACGATGAAGTGACTGGATTATCGATTAAGTGGCCGATCCATGGATAAAGTGACTGATTCATGGACAAAGTGACTGATTCATCGACGAAGTGACTAAGTTATCGGTGAAGTGACTAAGTTATCGATGAAGTGACTGAGTTAACGATGAAGTGACTGATTCATCGATGAAGTGACTAAGTTATCGATGAAGTGACTGAGTCAACGATGAAGTGACTGATTCAACGATGAAGTGACTGAGTCAACGATGAAGTGGCTGGGTTATCGATTAAGTGACCGATTCATGGATGAAGTGACTGATTCATCGATGAAGTGACTAACTTATCGATGAAGTGACTGATTCAACGATGAAGTGACTGGGTTATCGATTAAGTGACCGATAAATGGATAAAGTGACTGATTCAACGAAGAAGTGACTGAGCCAACGGTGAAGTGACTGATTCAACGATGAAGTGACTGAGTCAACGATGAAGTGGCTGGGTTATCGATTAAGTGACCGATTCATGGATGAAGTGACTGATTCATCGATGAAATGACTAAGTTATCGATGAAGTGACTGATTCAGCGATGAAGTGACTGGGTTATCGATTAAGTAACCGATCCATGGATAAAGTGACGGATTCATGGATAAAGTGACTGATTCATCGATGAAGTGACTAAGTTATCGGTGAAGTGACTAAGTTATCGATGAAGTGACTGATTCAACGATGAAGTGACTGGGTTATCGATTAAGTGACCGATTCAGGGATAAAGTGACTGATTCAACGATGAAGTGACTGATTCAACGATGAAGTGACTGGGTTATCGATTAAGTGACCGATTCATGGATAAAGGGACTGATTCATCGATGAAGTGACTAAATTATCGATGAGGTGACTGATACAACGATGAAGTGACTGGGTTATCGATTAAGTGACCGATTCATTGATAAAGTGACTGATTCATCGATGAAGTGACTAAGTTATCGATGAAGTGACTGATTCAACGATGAAATGACTGATTCAACGATGAAGTGACTGATTCAACGATGAAGTGACTGGGCTATCGATTAAGTGACCGATTCATGAATAAACTGACTGATTCAACGATGAATTGACTGAGTCAACGGTGAAGTGACTGGGTTATCGATTAAGTGACCGATCCATGGATAAAATGACTGATTCATGGATAAAATGACTGATTCATCGATGAAGTGACTAAGTTATCGGTGAAGTGACTAAGTTATCGATGAAGTGACTGAGTTAACGATGAAGTGACTGATTCAACGATGAAGTGACAGGGTTATCGATTAAGTGACCGATTCAAGGATAAAGTGACTGATTCATCTATGAAGTGTTTGATTCATCGATGAAGTTCCTGATTCCTCGATAAAGTGACTGATTCCTCGAATAAGTGACTTATTCATCGATGAAGTGACTGATTCAACGATGAAGTGACTGAGTCAACGGTGAAGTGACTGGGTTATCGATTAAGTGACCGATTCATGGATTAAGTGACTTCTTCATCAATGAAGTGACTGATTTATCAATGAAGTGACTAAGTTATCGATGAAGTGACTGAGTCAACGATGAAGTGACTGATTCAACGATGAAGTGAATGAGTCAACGGTGAAGTGACTGGGTTATCGATTAAGTGACCGATCCATGGATAAAGTGACTGATTCATGGATAAAGTGACTGATTCATCGATGAAGTGACTAAGTTATCGATGAAGCGACTGAGTTAACTATGAAGTGACTGATTCAACGGTGAAGTAACTGGGTTATCGATTAAGTGACCGATTCATGGATAAAGTGACTGATTCATCGATGAAGTGACTGAGTTATCGATGAAGTTATACAAATTTATTGCTTATTTAATTGTTCGATTAATGTTGATTCTGAGTATTTTGTCTCATGTGTATGACTATCTTAACGAGGGGAAGGGCATCCGTTGGACCGGCGCGAAATGCAGGCCCACTGCTGTTAGACTTGTTAAATTGTTTCGCCAAACAAAAGCGGCAGATGTCGGAGATGTCCATTGGCCATTGTCCTTCCTTTTAGCTAAATTCCAGCACTTCGTCTTCGCCAATCTCTAAAAAGAAAAAACCCTTAACCCGGTCATCGGCGAAACGGAATGGTGCTTCAACAAATATTCCCCCAGAGATAGATAATCTGCCAAGCACTCCAACCTTCTTGCAGAGCGCAGCTATACTGGTCAGTGAAGCCAGATCTCCCCAATCTAGTGCTGTGGGGCCATCCTCTGTTACATTTGTTACTTCTGTCGCATCTGTTGCCTCTGCTCCAAGCTTACCCAGGCAGTTAGTGGTAGTCCCTCCAAGAAGGACTCTATTTATTTCCAGACTTTCTTCTGAAACATCAGTGGACGACATAAATTGCTTTATCAGATCTAAGAAGGGATCAACTGATTTTTCTGTTTTCAAGTTTAACTTCAGCTACGAGCGGAAGAAAGCTTCTTTTAAATTACAGTTAGATAATAATTTGATAATTTTCTGAATATGATTGATAAGAACTTTTGTCCAAATGGGGTTGTTGTTAAGGAATTTACCTATATGCAGAAGGCGAATGATTCTGATGTTGTAAGTACTCCTCGCCTTTCTGTTTCTTTATACTTGTTTTGAGCTCGGTGTTCCTCATCAAAATATTCTTCTTTATGGTTCTTTATAGTCAACGAGGCAACTTCAGAAATGGAAAAATTTTAAACATTACAAGGAATGGGGAAGTGGAGTTGATTACGCTAAATATGCGATTCTCACAACTAGTTATCAAACTTCAAATGCATCATGCTACAAAGCTTACATAAGCAATTTGAAATGTGAAATTCACAATAGTAGCAATGGGTGTTATAGCTTCGCTAATTTCAAGAGTAAAACCTCTGATTTTCCTTCAACAATGAATTGGAAAGTATCCGAATCCACTAATGATCTGGATATATCCAATTTATTTGCTGACTTCTTTAAATCTACCTATTCAGGTGACTGTACGATGGAAATTCCGCTTATTCATATCCTTTGACTTCATTAAATTATGGTTTTATGCTTTCCACTTTACCTGAAGATGTTCTTTATAATCTTAAATCTTTAAAAATGTCATTCCTACCTGGCCCAGGCAAAATTCCCAGCTGTATTTTAAAAGTGTGTGCTGAGTGCATACCCCTTTCTTGTATTTTGAACGCTTCACTTGAGTTAGGTTACTTTGCTGTTTGTGGCAAAGAGTCTTATTTGATTCCGCTCCATAAGAGTGGATCTAAGTCTGATGTATCCAATTACCGTGGAAGAACTAAACTAAGTATTCTTCCTAAATTGTTTGAGCCCCTCATTACCTCTCATTTAGCATTCTCAGTAAAGTCTGTAATTTTCCAATATCAACATAGTTTTCTCAAAGGAAGATCCACTGTTACAAATCTTTTTAAATTCTCTTCTTCAGTTATTCAGGGTTTCTCTGCAGGTCTGCAACCTAATGTAATTTATACAGACTTCGGTAAGGCCTTGGACTACCACAACCTGCTAGTGAAGAAACTGAATTGTATTGGCATTTCTAGTAAACTTGTTTTTTGGATTACATCCTATTCAAGTGGTCGCACACAAAGAGTTTTATTCAAGGATGCTTTGTCAGAGAAAATTGATGCTACATCCGGCGTTCCCCAGGGAAGTCATATAGGTCCAGTTCTTTCTTACTTTTTATAAATGATCTTCCATCTGCCATTGAATTTTCTAACATTGTAATGTTCGCTAACGATGTCAAGCTTTATTTATCCCACCTGCTCTTCAGGAAATGTTACAGGATGATATTTCTTCATTGTCGTCTTAGTGCCCAGCAAATTTGATGACACTAAATCATGACAAATGTAAATGGTTTTCTCTAGAAGAGACCCTTTTCGTCATCCATATACTATTTGTAAGAAGTCTCTACCAAAAGTTTCCAGTTCAAGTTTCCTTGGGATACGTTGAAAGAAAAGGTTAATAAAATTAGGATAACAATGATCTATCATCATCATCTTAGATAAAGTTATTATATAATCAAAATAAAGGCATGGGGACATTGTCAATATAGACGGTTAAGTTAAAAAATATCATAAAATTGATAATGTTGTCGCCTCTGATCATGAGAATGATAATAAATAATCATAATAACATTGGCGATAGAAATATTGACAGTATTATTAATCATAATATTGATGGAAAACTTACTGATAATGATGAATATGGTGATGTTAAAAACGACGTTGCTTGATGTAGGCGAAGATGAAGATGTTGATAGGAAGGTAGGTAGGTAGGTACGGCGGCCGCCCGAAGGGTGCACTTGGGCCAACATTGAACATTTGTGATACCACATGAGACATCAGGTCCATTCCCTTTCAAAGGTCCAGCCATTTGGAGATTTTAATGAAGCAGTTGATGGAGCTAATCTTTTTATTTGAGATATCCCCCAAAGAGTCCAGCAAAGTAGTCACCTAAAAAAGTGCGCCACCTTCTGGACAGCGCTGGACACGTGCATAGCAGGTGCGCAATGGACTCTTCCGGCTCCTGGTCCATGCAACTCCTGCAGAAGAAGTTGATAATCTCCATGAAGTTTGTGTTGTTGCGAAGCATGCCGCCGAAAATAAAGATGATGTTGTTGATTCTGGTGAAGGCAGAGATGAACACGTTGTACCTTGACAGTTACTGCAAATAAAGATGTTAATCGTGATGATGATGGTGCTGGTAAGAAAGAATGAAAACAATGTTAATTACGTTAAGAAATGTTAATATTGAGAAATATAAAGCAACCTTTTACGATACCAACGAAGACAAGTTGGTATTTGGAATGGTGCTGGTGAAGGAACATGATGACAATACCGCTTATGTTTGCATATATTATGAATATTAGGGTAGCAGCATTATTTTGGCGTCAGCTGTTATGTAATTCTAATGCCGTTACTGCTGATGACTCAATTCTTTCAATCTATAGAATGGGCATTAGTGCCTGAGTACTGGGCGACCTCCTTATTCGGCGGTTCTCCGGGAAACCCCACTGAAATTCCTTCAAAATCGTGGAACATCTAAAAAAAGGAATGAAAGACTTGTTGGTTAGTTTTAATATGGAAGCTTTCTTTGTTGTAAGTATACTCAAAAGTATCCTCTGGGCATCTTTTAATTATAATACAAACCACCTCCTTTATTCGAGTACTGGGAATACTGTTTCGAAGGAAGATTGCCACATGTGTCAGTCGGTCAAATCCAAAAATTCCTCGAATGGAAACATTTTAAATATGAAAATGTAATAATGAAATAAATATCTTCAAACAATTCTAGAACGTTTTGAGTACAATGATGAAGAAGAGGATCATGTTCAGAGTGCTCCTTTTTAACCTGGTTCGATGACCTTCTCTGAAATCTCCCTTAAACTAACCTTTCGTCTTATATTGAAGAAATGGAAATATTACTGCGGAATTAAGCTAAGAATTATTTCCAAGTTCCTTAGAGAAGACATGGAAGAGACAATAGTCCAAGCTTCTATTCGATTCTGTGACCAGAGTGCAACTTGTTCCTATTTTTCTCATCAAGGAAAAAATTCATAAAAATGACACAGTGTGAACGTGTCCCAAAACTTCACTTGTGACTCGAAATCATGTCAGTTAGTGTGACTTTTCAGTATTTTTATCGTTTATTTCCAATAAAAGGAGTCTGTAAGATCCACAACACTGTCACTATTGTCAAATAGTGTGAACATCTCTTGTGACTTGAAATCATGCCAGTTACTTGCATGTCCTTCTAACCCAACAAACATGAAAGGGCTGTTCGCAACACTCATTGGCCGGGCCACTCATCGTAATTGACCGCCGCAGATGTAGACAAATAACTCGAATTTGTCAATGTAGGAAGGAAGGAAGGAAGGAAGGAAATGTAGTCGTTGCCATCAAGGACATCAAAGTGCACTTAACTGAACAAGCAGTTGTTTGACGTTGGCAAAGTGGCAAGTCATTCCTCGAACTGTCCCAGCTGCAAGCAACAGATTCACCACGTGCCTCCGAGTGCTCCGATTGGCGTACTCCCGAGGGGCCACAGGAATGCATAACACGATTGGCAGAACTGGCAGCATTACCGGCTGCAGTCGTGAACACGTGCATTAAGTCACCCCACACCCCAAATACACTCCTGCAAAATTACGTTCGTAAAGTTTTAACAACTTATTTTAAATTAACGCGCAAGGGAAGGTTTTTTAATTAAATTTTATACCTGCTCATATCCTTGTTTTAAGCGCCGTCGCCTTCGCGTGTGTGTGTGATGCCGCGGTGCAGTGGTGCAGCGTTGCTGCCTGCAGCACTTGCAAATTGACGGCAAATGCCGTCGACAAATTGCCCCATAAAAAATTGCAATGAAGCTGCCACCACTGCCGCCACCGTCACCGCTGCCGCCACCGCTGCCGCTGCCGCTACGGCACCGCCGTGGCGGGGGTCGCCGCGGCATGCAACAGTTTATGACTAGGCCATCCTTGTCAACCGCAATGACAGCCATTAACATGTACAAACGCCTTGACATTGAATGGCCACATCGATTGACAGCCAGGACCGCAGGCGAGGCGACATCCTTGACGGAGGCAATCGCCACTGCGGGCGCTCCATTGTAGGTACACGAGGTAAATAAAAGCAAACATAAATAAAAACAGAAATAAAACTGACATGAAAAAAGGGAACATGGACATGAACATGGAAATGAAAACGAAAATAAAGCGGCAAAACTGTGTTTAGGGCCACAGGAGTTTAATGACAACATCAGCAATGTTAGCAACAACAACAACAACAGCGGCAATTGTAATAGCAGCTGGAAATGACCGTCATAAAAATGCAAAAACCACGTTGCAAGGCAGCAAGGATCTTTGTCGGTTGTTTATCCAAGCGGCCACTCCGAAGGTAAACACATTCATCAAGCGTCACTTTGCATTGACAGCGCCAAGTGGCAGAGTATTGAGTGTTGAGTGCTGAGTGCCAGGTGCACCCTCTCACCCCCTGGGGAGCGCGGGTAAGACGGAGGGGGTCCAGACCGGCTCAGAGTGTGTGCACAGCCACCTATTTCAATACAAATGCAATTGAAAGCTTTCTGCTGTAACGGGGCTGCAAACTATCACGACCTTGTTAGACGTTAATATCAGTGTCCTTGCAGCAGCTGAACATATGAGTATGTTTATGTTTGAGGGTGTAAGTATGTTTGTTTGGGGTTGTGAGTGTATTTCCTTGTGGGTAGATGTGTGCTTGTGTATGTGTTTAAGGCACTTTGTTCCTTTGTGTATGTATTTGTGTGTGTGGCGGCTTACAGTGGCATCATTCAACTAAACACAGAACCGGAGCTAGAAATGCGGTAATTTCACTTGTAATTCATTCATTGACATATTTACATTTAAGCGCCGACCGTCAGGACGATTATTAAAGGAACCACCCTCGCCGAGCACGTCCATGCCATTTACCAGCTCAATTATACGACTGCATGCAAAGATAAACCAAGCAGGTTACAAGGCAATCATTAGCACATTACTGCATTGTAATGGCAACCACCTACAAACGCAAACAGAAGTTCTCTTTAAGGGCAGTTGTATGTGACTCACCCACCACCACACTCGATATTCATGGGACTGATTTCTGAAGTCTCCAAATTGTCGTAGTTCCTGAAAATTCTGAATTTGGTGTATTCTGTAACAAGAGAGCATTTCATGGCGATATTTCATAGTGTTGTTTCATTCCATATAAGATTGTTCCCGTCTCTGATTCGGTAAGATTCCGAGGAACTGCAGAGGTGGCTTCAATATTGCCCGAAGAATAACAAAAGGCAGAAGAAGATACAAATAAGGATGAGAAATATGTGATTATGTTTATAATGATGGTGGTGGTTGTATATACAATGATGAAGGTAGAAATTGTGGTGATTACTCTGACTCGAAGAGGTAATTGAAGCATATCTTCATAGAGGAAACATAGCAAATGAAGAACCGAAGACGGGTTCGCGTGGAAGCAGTAGATGAGTCAGATGAAGAGGTTAGTAGGGATGATGGTGATTATGACGAACATGGCTCAGATGTTGCTAATAATGATGATAGTGATCATGACGAATATAGTTCATATGTTAGTAATAATGATGGTGACGATCATGACGAACATGCTTCAGATGTTGTTAATAATGATAATGGTGATTACGACGAACATAGTTGAAGTCGTGGTAATAATGATAATGGTGATTATGATGAGCAGTGTAGATAATAATGATGATGACGGTGATTATGACGAACAGTGCGGATGGTGTTAATGAAAATCATAAAGTTCTCATTGATATATTGTGCAGGCAGCGTAGGGGTCTCAATATTGTGCATCTTAATGCTAGGAGTCTGAATTCAGAGAAATTAGATTACTTGAGATATATATTTGAGGGCTCTTTAGTGGATGTTATATGTGTCTCGGAAACATGGTTTCAGGATGATGTTTTGGATGCCCATTATGGCATTAAAGACTACAAGTTTGTAAGGAGTGATAGGCTGAATAAGAGAGGGGGTGGTGTAGCAATATATTGCAAAACTTACCTAAATATTGAGTTGTTAAGCTTGTCTAATGGGTGTGACATTGAATTTTTGAATGTTAAAATTTGTAGTGGGGGTACAAAAATGTTTCTATCTTTTGTATATAACCCTAATAAAACATGTCAACTTGAACCTTATTTTTCTGAGCTGTCCAATAATTTGGCTGATTATGATCGCTTTGTGATTTGTGGAGATTTCAATGTGAATCTGCTGTTTGATAGTAGTGCTAGCAATAAATTATATGAGCTCGTAGCGACTGCTGGATTATCTGTGGTAAGCTCGGGTGTACCTACTCGTTACGGAAATAATGCCAATCCTAATTTGCTTGATTTCTTTCTGGTATCTGATGTTTCATTGATTTGTTTTGTTGATCGAATGTCTCTTATTTCCGATCATGATTTCATTTGTTGTACCTTAAACATAACACTGTGCCGTGATGCTCTGCCGGATTTTTTTCATATCGTGACTTTAATGCTATTGATTATGAACCACTATTCTGTGAAATGAGTTCAGTACATTGGGATTATGGTGTCAGGTCTCTGTGGATGATAATTTGGACTTGTTTGCAGGTTGCATTGACAGGATTTTTAATCAATATGTCCCGATTCGTTCAGTGGCAATTCAGAATGCTTCTTGTCGATGGTACTCTAAGCACATTAAATTGGCCATTAGGGTGCGAAATAAATTGCATTCTAAATGGAAAAATAAGCCTACTGTGGATAATTGGAATCGATTTAGGATTGCTCGAAATAAAACTGTATTTATTGTTCGTCAATCCAAAAGAAATTTTTACAATTTCAAGTTGAAAAGTTGCCTTCCTACCAAGCTACTTTGAGGAACCTTGGAGTGCGTAGTAATGATAATACTATCTGCAAGTTGGATCCCAGAATTATTTGTGATGCCTTTGCTTCTCCGGGATCATGTGGCTCGGTTTTTCAGCCTGCTCTTGGAATATTTTGTTCTGCCACGTCTACTTTTCAGTTCTGGTGTGTCCGTGAGGCT
The DNA here is from genome assembly GCA_920105625.2 of Clusia tigrina. NCBI lineage: Eukaryota > Metazoa > Arthropoda > Insecta > Diptera > Clusiidae > Clusia > Clusia tigrina. The sequence goes on from OV050032.1 coordinate 178,042,610, forward strand.
GATGTGGGGCGATGTCTGATGAGGGTTAAGTCAAATGCAATTGGTGAGGATGGCTTGCCGGTTAAGTTTCTTAAGATTATATTACCATTTATTCTTAGTCCCTTGACCCACATTGTTTTACGACTTCGTGCTTTCCTAGTGCTTGGTAGTTGGTATCGATATTCCAGTAGCTAAGAAATCCTCTGCATTGGAGCCAGGTGATTTTAGACCTATTAGTATTTTACCTTCTCTATCAAAGGTTTGTGAATCACTCATGGCTGAGAAATCCTCTGCATTGGAAGCTAAGAAATCCTCTGCATTGGGGCCAGGTGATTTTAGACCTATTAGTATTTTGCCTTCTCTATCAAAGATTTGTGAATCACTCATGGCTGAGCAAATTTCAGGTTACTTTCATCAAAACAATCTTTTCTCTCCTTTGCAGTCTAGTTTTAGATCGGGGCACAGTTGTGCGACTGCTATGCTTAAGGTTATGGATGATGTTCGGGAAATGTATGACCAAAGTCTTCTTACTTTTCTATGTCTCGTGGATTTCTCAAAGGCTTTTGATAGCGTTAATCATTCGTTGCTTTGTTTAAAATTAAAGCGGTACTATGGGTTTTGTGACAGTGCAATTGGCCTTATAAATAGTTATTTAATAATGAGAATGCAGCGAGTAAAGGTGGGCAATATCTATTCTGATTATAGGCATGTTTTTTCGGGTGTTCCACAGGGATCGATTCTTGGCTCACTCCTGTTTACTATATTTTCAAATGACATATTCTCGGTGTGTAAATACGTAAATATACATGCATATGCTGATGACCTACAGATTTATCTTTCTCGGCGCATGGAGTATATTGATGACTTGAGTCTTAAAATTAACGAAGATCTACATTCTATATTTGATTGGTCAAAAACAAATGGACTCTTCCTAAATCCGTTAAAATCCTACGTTTTACCAATCTCGAAGAAGAAAGTAGAATTGGACAAACTTCCTTTGATATATATTGGTGGCGCTCAGCTGAAATTCGTTGAGAGATCATGTAGTTTGGGCTTTCATATTAATTCTTCTTTCACTTGCACTGATCAAGTAAATAGTATTGTGAAAAAAGTTTTTCTTTGTGCTGAGACAGTTACGGATGTCAGCAGAGTTTACCCCTGTCGAGACTAGGAGAATGTTGGTTAAGCAGCTGGTTGTACCGATAATTTGCTATTCAGAGCTTGTATATAGTAAGTTGGATTCAAACTCCCTACGTAAAATACAAGTTGTGTTTAACTATGCCACACGATATGTGTTTGGATTACGTAGGTTTGACCATATAACTTCCTGGAAGACAAGTGTTCTTGGATGCAGTATTGAGAACTACTTGCGGATCAGAAATTGTATTTTTCTTCACAAGCTGATTATCACGAGAACTCCTAATTATCTCTTTGAGAAACTTCAGCAGAGCCAATCAAAAAGAAGTCGGTGCATGATAATACCTAAGTTTGCCTATTCTAATTCAACTCGATACTTTTTCATTAATGCCATCAGGATCTGGAATTCGCTGCCTCCAGCTGTGAGAGGCGTGGCAGGGATTAGTGAGTTTAAGCATTTAGAGTTCCAGTACTTTTGTCGAGAGCTACCATAGAGCTCTCTAAATTTTTACCCTTGAAAATAACCAAATATCTCTTTTATTATTCTTTTCTGTCTGTATTCTTTTATTTATTATTGTATTAATTTATTTATTTATTTATTTATTATTTATTATTTATTTATTACTTATTTACTTATTCCTTTTTTTGTTTTTTTATTTATCTATTTAATTAGTTGCTAATTTAATTTAATATATATATATTAATAACTGATATATAGTTATATATTAAAAGACTTTGTCTTATGTTATAACTTAAAACAATAAATTGAAAATTGAAATTGAAATTGAAAATTGAAAGTAATTGTAATGTTGCTATGGACGATGAGTATAAATGAATGATTATTCTCTGCTGATAAAGATGACTATAACAACTTGAGTGACAGCCAAATAAATCAAGAAGGCAATCGTAACCATTCTTAAAATTCCTTCCAGGAAACCAGAAATGTCAAGCTCATTTCTTCATGATGATAGTGGAAGATGATCAAGATGAAGATATAAACAAATTATGATGTTGATTAACAAATAACGATGTTGATTAACAAATGTTGATGTTGACTAATACGTAATTATGTCAATTAACAAATGATGATGTTGATTAATAGATAATTATGTTCACTAAAAATGATGATGTTGACTAACAAATAATTATGTCGATTAAAAAATGATGATGTTAATTAACAAATAATGATGTTGACTAACAAATGATGATATTGACTAACACGTAATTATGTTAATTAACAAATGATGATGTCGGGTAACAAATAATTATGTCGATTAACAAATGATAATGTTGATTAATAGATAATTATGTTCACTAAAAATGATGATGTTGACTAACAAATGATCATGTTGATTAACAAATAACGATGCTGATTAACAAATGATGATATTGATTATGTTGAACATGACACTTAATACGTAATTATTGCTCATATTGATGCTGGTGACACAGATGCAGAAGAAACTGTAGTCGAGAAATATCTTTATGTTACCAACAATATTCCCTGCAAGAGCTCTTATCTAAGAAAAAAATTGGTACTCTCTTAACTTTGGTATTGCTTCGAAGATGTATGATACGAGTATCAGGCAAGGCTCCTGTACCATCCTCCAATTGGTGCCGTAACGCTAGCAATTCGTTTCGCATCTATTCAAATGCAGTCTAATGAACCGGAGTAATTAGTTTCCTTGCCGTTGTTCCTTTTTCTTTTCTTATTCCAAACAAAAGCAGTTGAAGTGTTGGACATACTCACACACTCCCAGCCGAAGGAACAGGTCCAATTTTTGTGCACATGTGTGTGTGGTGGTAGGAGCAATTTACAAAGCGCCTCATTTAACTCACATTTCCGTAGACTCTACGAGTAAGTTTAATTTATTTAGAAAACGGCAAACGAATATTTCTGTAAATGAGTGTGTTGGGAGCATGAGTGCACCATAACGTGGTGCATTAAATTACTTTTGGCAGTCATTATTCATAGACTTAAATTGCACAAACTCACACATACATACGCACACACATACATGCAACGACACATGCCCACATATATGCCCACAAACATCCTGGCGAGTCATTAAAGTCTCACCCAGCACAGCTGTTTAAACTCACTCCTTTGTGGGCACGCAAGTTTGTTGGTGTCTGCGTGCATGAGTGCGTATTTCAGTGTATCTGTGGGTGTGTTTGTGAGTTTATGCATTTTGTGTACTTGTATGTGTGTGTGTGTGTCCGTTTTGCGGTACAACATCCGCCGGAAGTGCTGTTTTAATTACTTTCAACTCACTTCGTTAAATGCGCACGAGTGAATCTCACGCTTTGCACAATTTTCCCTGCTCCTGCAGCTGTGTGGATGTAAGGGCGTGTGTGAATAGCTCTGTGAGTGAGTGGCTCTGTGTATGCGTAGCTCTGTGAGTGAGTGGCTCTGTGTGCGAGTGACTATGTGAGTGATTGATGCTATGTGTGTGTTTTATGCTGCTCTCAGCAATTCAATCCTGTGTAGTAGTAGTTTTATTGTAGTTGTCATTGTCGTTTCCGTTTGCGTTGTAGTTTTTGTTGTAGTTGATGCTGGGGCAGTGGTGCGAGTGGTCTTGGTTCATGTCTTAGATTGAAACAAAGAGCACGCATTTTTCTTTTTCACTCTTCTGCATGTTTACTTTTATTTTATTGCATTTGTGTAATTATTTTAATTGCTGTCTTCGCTGCTGTTATTGTTCTTATTTTTGTTCTCATACACTGAGCTCGTCGAGTGCTTTCTTGTGTATTTGCAATGAAACGTTGCTTCATGGATCCAGTAATCCAAGTAGACTACATAACATAGCCTCCACCGTAGAACTGATGGGGGTACCACCGACATTCAGGAATGAGGAAGGCACCTACTAATCCTATTGCGCTGAAAGCCTAATGTCTTTTTATATGAAGACTACCAAAAATGTTAGAAAGACGTAATTGTGGATTTACATAAATGCATCAAAGGGAACCTTCGTATTTCTTTCTGGTCTCAGTCCACTGCTCCAGAAAGTGAGCTTAGTGGACCCTCTTAATGGTTTTTTCAGACTGCAAATCTCATTGGTCACACTTGACCTCATGTTGCAGAACCTCAATACAATTTCCTATCATTCCCGATACTACAGATTACTGTAATCCTCTAATCCTGTAATAGAGTGGAATATAAGCAAATCCTTTACCACCATATTCCCCTGAAAGGAGGATTGGGATAATGGAATCATGATCAATAAGAACGAAATTAGCATTTACACTGACGGTTCAAAACTTAATGATCGGGTGGGTGGGGAGGTGTATATTCTGAAAAGCTAGGCGTCAGTTTATCCTTCACTTTGCGGGACCATTGTAGTGTGTTCAAAGCAGAAGAGAGGGTATGAATTGTCCTCCAGCCACGAGGGTATGAATTGTCTTCCAGCCACGAGTGATACATATATATATATCTACTCGAATAGCCAAGTGGCCATAAAATCACTGGATTACTGCCTCCAGACAATCGTCCAAACCCGTAATATTAATTGAATTGTCGGAATACTTTAACATAAACCAGGTCTGGGTGCCGGGCCACAGAGATATTGAGGGCAATTCCACGGCTGATGAGCTGGCTAGAGAGGGCACAACATTAACTATCCTCCTGGATAAAGGTCCATTACCAATGCATTTAGCAACATGCAAATTGCTAATAGACAGATACACTGTCGAAGTGGCAAATGATAGAAGGGGACAGTTATCATCCTGCCTAGCAAGTAGACAAACCTGGCCGGAATGGAGTCGCGGCCGTATAAAACTGCTGTTGAAATTTAATAGGAAGGATATTAAAAATGCGATAGGGGTACTGAGAGGTCACTGTTTGATTGCTAGGCATGTAAGTAGACTGGGGGTACCCCATTATGAATTTTGTAGGAGCTGTCAAGATGTCGAGGAAGAGGAAACAGTGGAACACATCCTGTGTGGGTGCGTTGCTCTATACAGAAAATGGTTCTCCACTCTTGGATTTGCTTTTCTTGACAGCATTGAGGAGGTTTCCCGGATGAAGCTACCGAAAGTGGCTGCTTTTATCAAATCCACAGGATGGTTTAAGGAGGATCAGCAAGTATAGGGAAACAGCTCTAGTGGCCACAATGGGCCTTGAACAGGCCTAAGTGAGTCTTAGGACAGCCATATAAACTACCTACCTACACAACCTCGTAGCCTGCCTACACCTAAGCTCTCCACCACTAAATTTCCTAGTGGGGTTTAACCAAAGGCTGTGAAATCCTGGTAGAAAAAAATGCGCATTCCTTACTCATATAATTCGAAGGAGTAAAGAAGCAGACCTCGTTCCCTAAAAGAAACCTATTTCAAAAACACAGCAATATGATCACAAATGGACTTGAGACTACACTTGAGAATACACATTTCCTACTGGTGGATTATGCATGAACATGAGTGTGCTATTAAACTAAGTAAAATTGCAATTTTTATTGCCAGAAATTGAGTCCACTTTGGAGTTGTAACACAAATCCTCACAATCACCCCACGACTTCATGCAGCTTCATGACCTCCCCACGCCCACATGTACAGAGCAGCTGCGGCCACAATCAACTGAAACCACTTAAGTCACTTTAAATACATGAACACTTCTCAGCAGTTTCCACTTTAGTTGCAAGTGCTTTAAAAATTACCTTTGGAATGCTTTGGGGAAAATAATTTTGGCGAACCTTGTGGCCAAGGATGCGAGCCAACTCGGAGCAGAGCTCATTAAAACAAATGATGAAATAACTCAACAGTGAATTGGCAGCATATCACTAATTAAACATAAACATACTCAGTCACAACAACCGAAACAACAACACAAACAACAACAATTACAAAGTAGCCAACTATACAAATACTAAGCAAAGCTTGTGGCGACTTCAAATGATTCAATTCCAGTAAATGTCAAAAGAGCGTTGACAAAACCACTCCAACATAGGCTGAACGAGGACAACAACAAAAACAAGAACAGCGTAAACAAACCAACACCCACACACACAGGCACACACGCGTTCACGTGTTTACGGCTGCATAGGCGCACACTCACGCACCGGCTGGCAACATTGATTGATGCCAACCATACGTCGACCACAAATGTAGTTAGCACCCACACCCGGCAGACGCATCAAGCAGCAGGCATGCGGCAGAGCCTCTGCTGTGTGAGAGGCACGTGTGCTGCTCGGGTGTGTGGTGTTTCAGACTCTCTCTCTACCCACACGGAAAATGGAGGACCACTGCTCTACAGCGTACAACGTTATTAATCCCGCTTATCTCTCGTGGCGCAAACAGTAGTGATGCAAAGAACTGCCGCAGGAGGCACGTGATGCAAGCAGAATTTCCTGAGCTGCGGTGAAACGATATTCAAGTCCCTTGTCGCCTCCTCCCTAGCGTACTCGTAATCCTCTCGAACCGAACAAGCGCAACACAGTCCCGTTATTTCTATTGAGTGACAGTACCCGTTGTGGATTTTGAGTACTTTCTGCGCTTCAAGTTCATTTGACTTAAACTTGAGTCGGAACGACGAAAGTGAGGTGTGTTGATGAATTAATATGCGATTGAACAGGAGCACTTAAGAGAGAACAAAACTCACTGATCACAGGATATGAATTAATGAATGAAAGTCAGTTAAATCCCACTGGAAGTCAGCAAATTATTTTGCTTAAAATTGAAAAGTGGGCTCTCAAGTCGCAGACACGCAACTCAATTACTTAAATTCAGTCAGAAAATTAAGTTCTTATATTAATAAAGAAAAAATGAGGTGAAAGCCAATTCAGCTATTGGCATTCAGTAATTCGATGACGGAAATTGGTCAATGCTGTGCCTACAATTTAGTAAATTAATTTCTAAATTTTAGAAATTAAATTTCTGGTCTTCAGAAAATGAAAATCAATTCTGAAGTTTCCTTAAATTTAGCATTTTAATTTTGCAAATTAGTAAATCAATCACAAAAATGTCTGTGCAATTTCTGAAATTCAGCAATTGCATTTCTGAATTCTAGTAATTCTGTTTCTAATATTCGGAAATTAAAAACTGGTTCTTAAATTTCTTGGAATTAGCAAATACATTTCTGTAAATTAGTAAATCAATTACTGAAGTAGGTCTGTGCAGTGCCTGAAATTCAGTAATGAAATTTTTGATATTCAACAATTGAAAATCAGTTGTACAATTTTATTAATTTTATCAAATTAGTAGATCGATTACTAAAATGAGTCCACATTTTCTGAACTTTAGTAATTAAATTTCTGAATTTTGGTAATTCAGTTTCTGATATTCTGAGTTTAAAAGTCATCTCTGAAATTTCCCAAAATTTACCAACTCAACTTCTTGAAACAAGAAATTCAATTACTGAAATATATCAATACACTTAATGAAGGTTCATAATTCAATCGCTAATATTCAGTAAATCAAAATCAGTTCTTCAATGAACTCAGCAATGCAACTTCGGAAATTCAGTTATATAAATCCTGATATGTGAAATTTCTAATTCTGAAATTACTTATTCAATTGCTGATATTCAGTAATCCAATTCAACTCCTCTGTTTCTCAAAATCGTCAGTCAACTGATGATAATAAAGTTCTACGGCAATGGGAATAGATTGCTGAAACTAAGTAATTAATTTCTCAAAACCAGTAATATCTTCTTTTTGTGTATAACTGGCGATACTGTGTTTGGTTGATGAATCTACTCAGCTTCTTAGATTGCCATTTATTTTAGCAGATATACTCTTCGGAGAGGAGGACAGAAAAATTTACCATGAGGACAGAAAGATTTACCATGGATAAATGGGCTGTGAAACTGATGCTCATCAGAAGAATTGTATTGATCCCCATACCCGCCCCGGATTTACCTATATCCAAGAAGGCCTCTTTGTAGTAGCTCTATCAATTTCAAATTGATACCTCAACGGAGTTGACAGGTCATTTAAATTAATATATCTTTACAATGAATATATCTTTACATTTGAGTTGAAACTTTATTTGAGTTGATACCTCATTTGAGTTGCTTGATTCATTTGAGTTGATATCTAATTTTTGTTAATACCTTATTTGGGTTATTACCTCATTGAGTTGATACTTCTTTGAGTTAATGCCTCATTTAAAATTTCAGCTGATACCTTATTCGAGTTAATACCTCCATTGAGTTAATAACGAATTTCAGTTGATACCTCATTTGAATTAATACCTCATTTGAGTTGATACCTCCTTTAAGTTAATACCTTATTTTGGTTGATACCTCATTTAAAATTTCAGCTGATACCTCATTCGAGTTAATACCTCCTTTGAGTTAATATCGAATTTCAGTAGATACCCCATTCGAATTAATACTTCATTTGAGTTCACACATCATTTGAGTTAACACCTCATTTCAGTTAATACCTCATTCGGTTTAATACCAAATTTCGGTTGATAATACCTCCTTTGAGTTAATACCGAATATCTGTTGATACCTCATTTATGATTATACCTCATTTGTGTTAAGAATTGATAGCTCATTTATGTTGATGCATCATTCGGGTGGATACCAAATTTTAGTTAATACCTCATTTAAATTGATAATACTACATTTAAGTTGATACCTCATTTGAGATATTATCTCTTTTGAGTTCACACATCAGTTGAGTTGATACCTCAGTTGAGTTGATACCTCAGTTGAGTTGATACCTCAGTTGAGTTGATACCGCAGTTGAGTTGATACCTCTTTTAAGATTATACCTAATTTGTGTTAACAATTGATAAATCATTTATGTTGATACATTATTCGGGTTGATACCCCATTTAAATTAATAACTCATTTAAATCGATATCGCATTTGTGTTAATACCTCATTTGTATTAGCACTTCATTCGAGTTGATACCTCATTTTTGTTGATACCTAATTTCAGTTGACACTTCATTTGAGTTAATACCTAATTTCAGTTAATACCTAATTTGAGTCCATGGTTCATTTGGACTGATACTTTATTTCATTTGATACCTCTTTTGAGATGATAACTCTTTGGAGTTGATCATTCCTCTCAGCGTGCCACCTTAATTGAGTACTTCAAATCTGCGCGCTCAATTCTTCTCACAATTATGAGTTCCATTTATACACAGAGCTAAACTCTTCCATTGATCAGATTGTGAAGTTCGTTTGCTATTTCATACTGGGTGATTTTGGCAACTGATGCTTTTATTCGAACACACACACACACACATTCACACACACATGTATACATACAAGTGCACATGCTTCTTCACCTGGATCTCTCCTTGTGTACATATTTCTTCACATTTGTGTGAGTAGTTGAGTAGTTTGTGTTTAAATGTCTTTACTTTTACCTTGCAATGCTTTCTTTGGTTCTTTTAGTTTTTTCAACGCTCACATATTATCCCTTCCATTTGCGCCTCCTCAGCACTCCTTCGGCATTCCATTTTCGATTGCTTTATCAGCTTAAGTGCTTTGACATTTTGGCGCGTTCACATGGTGGCAATAAATCAAAGTGTGTGTATGCCATTTACTCCCGTTCTGTACCGCTCATGTAGAGTGTTCCTTCCGTCCTTCCAGTTGTCGCTGCCATGTCCAACTAAGCGGGAAGAAACCGTTTAACAAAAAACGGAACAAATAAATAAAAGCAAATATAAATAAATAGAAATTCAAAGAAAAATGTGAAACTAAAATATGTGGAGCTCTGCTGCGACTCACCGAATGAGGAGCGTGTGCGCTTGTCAGGCATTGATTGCGGCTTTGGCGGCATTAAACGCACAACGCAGCGGAAGATTGATGAATGGCGGTGCGCAACGGCACACCGCACACCGGTCGCTCAATAAGCGAGCAGCAATTGTGTTACAAATAAATGCCGCAACGCAGCATTGAGAGCCAATACGATTGGGTGTGTTTGTCGCCCCGCCGCTGATTGATTGCATATGACAACTGCGCAGCCTTTGGGGCAGTGACACAGTGTTTGATGTGCGGCACTGAGACCCTCCCGGCTAGGCCTGGAATTTATGGGCTCAGTGTGTCGCTTTAATAGACGACTGGAACAATGCTACATACGCTGCTTTATGCAATGCTCAGTTGATATTGACACTTTGACTGCAGCTGTATTCGTATGTAAGAGCAACACACAGTCCCCCGCCCTTTTCTCTTGCACGAAATGCGTGCCACAGTTGCCAGATCTTTTAATCAGGCCACATTTTCAATTAAAGTTCAATCCTTGAACTCGTTTGCGGTGTGTTTTGCTTGACTGAGTGTGTTCTGTTTTGTTGTCCTGCCCTCTGCCTACTGCTCCACTGCGAATTTTCATTTTACATGCGGCACACATCACTTCACAGCACAACCCTTTTGCCATCTGCTCCGCACCATACGTACACGTACACAGGCAGCTCCCCGCCGCTGTCGCCGCCACTGCCCCTTCAGTGCCGCTTTAATTTTGCGACATTTTGTCGCATGTCGTCATATTTTGCCGCATTACTTCCGCTTCAAGTGGAACATTTTTAATTCGTGTATTAATGCACTTGTGTGAGTGAGTGTGTGTCCATATATATATGTATGTGTGTGTGTGTGTGTGTGTGTGTGTGTGTATTTATGTGATGGTATGAACAGGAATGCTGTATGGGGGCGTCTGCTCGGTTGCTGTACTCGCATTTAAAATGTGGCACTTTGCTGCTCTCGCATAATTACGAGGGAAGTGCAAAATTAACTTTTCTCAACTTCCGTTTTCATCCTTCACCTTGGTGGGGTGTGAGAGTGGACGCATCCGGGAATTCTTATGTGAAAAAGTTAAAACTCAATATAATTCATTTCCTCTCTCGGCTTTTGCAGATTTCATGCGTTGCCAACAACAATTAAATTGATTTCGTGGCAGCAAGAAGAGACTGGTAATGAAAAAAACATACAATAAGGATTCAACACTTCAATATGCAGGTGAGTGTGCCTTTAATTACTCTCGTTTAGCACGGCACTTGGTGGCAGGATATCTCCACACAATTCCCGTAATTAATAAATAATTATCATCAGCACAAGGCGACTGTAAAAGTGCCTGCAACGCCCTTCACAGACAACCCTAATTCCAAAGGCTCTAAGGACACACGTATATCAGAGTAACTAATGATAGTGATACCAGACACACGCACTCCTCGAGTAGAGCATTAAACATTTATTAGCAGCAGTGCAAGCCCAAAGTCAGCTCCCATCCGGCCAAAGGAGAAGTTGGCAATTGCATTGAAGTTCCGTGAGTCACTCAAATAATGAAGCCAGAGGCATTTTTGAATGGGCCAACAATAATCACGCCCCAAGCCCAACTCAACTGCACTAAATTTGAATGTCCTTTTTCCCTTTTTAAGGACAAATGGTCAAAACAACCCATTTAAAATTTGCTTTTATGGTTTCCTGCAAACCCTGTAGAAACTGTATACGAACGCTGTAAGCACTTTGTAGCAGCATTTTGAAGCATTGTTCAAGTCTAATTAAAATTTAGTCCTACAAAGCTTAAGGACACTGGTATAAAGCCTGCAGAGCTTTTAGAGAGACGCTCGTTTATCCTCCTTCCGACAGGAAGACTTGTATAATGGCTGCACAGCTTTTGATAAGCACCGATAATCTCTATAGAAACTGTATGAAAGCTTTATAACGACTTATAATGTTTCTTATAGTCCTTTGAACTTTAATATGAAATTGTTTGTTGTCCTTTATACATAAGAAACACTTGTATAAAGGCTCCATGGTTTTAGATAAACACCGATAATCTCTATAGAAACTGTATGAAGGCCTTATACGACTTATAATATTTCTTGTAGTCATTGGACTTTCAAAAGAAACGCTGTTTTTTTTATATTTAACGAGGAGGAATACATCTAAAGTCCAATCCCCGTCAGTACGGGACTTCAACTCCGCTTAAACCTCCTCTCGTCTATACGGTTTTACCTCCCGGAGACACTGTTAGGTTTTAGGTCGGGAGAGCGAAGGAACATTTACTGCTCACTCATCCGTGATAGGTGTGTCATTGTGTCAGTCCTGTGTGTCTCAGTATCGGAGAGGCGTTGGCGGCTGCGTTCGGCGTTACGCGCTCGTTCTGCGATTCGCAGCGCCTTCACTGCCGAGCAAACTGCTTCCCAATTGACTAGCGTATCGCACATATGCATAATCAGGTAGTCCATTGCAGGTGGTTCATCGAGGACATCACTCAGTTCATCCCGGACACCTGTAAAGTGTGGGCAGTTGAAAAACACGTGCTGTGAGTTCTCGTGCATCCCCGGGCAGTACGGACAGTACGGGTTTTCCTCATACTTTGCTTAAAGCAGCCGTGACCAGTTAACAACTGTTTGACGTAGTAGTTAAGTTCCCCAGCTGTCCTTGTTACCCATGGTGTGATGTGAGGGATCAGCATGAAAGTCCATCGACCCTTTTCGGATTGCTCCCAACTCTGTTGCCACTCCGTAGTGGTGTTTGTTCTTTCCGCTGCTTTGACGATGTTTGTGGGTGTCGCCCTCTGCTTGTAGAGCCGGTGTACCTCATTCGCCAGCATGCTGCTTATTATCCCTATTGCTTCATCCGATACACTACGGAATGCGCTAGCGACGCGTAGTGCGCTCAGCCTATTTACTGACTGGATGCATTTAATGACAGCTTCCACCATAGTGGCTTCCATCCAGATTAGCGTGGCATATAAAATGATTGAGGTAGTCACCGTTCATATCCGTCAGATCCGTTGACTTGAGTGTGGGCCTCCTATATTCAGCATCATGCGTGTAACTGCTCCGTTAAGTCTCGTGACCTTTTCACAGACTACTCTCAGATGCTCTTTGAAGGTGAGCTTGGAGTCAATAACAACTCCCAGGCAACGAAGTTGTGGTTGGGATGAGATCTGATGACCTCCCACTGTGATGGTGAACCTCTTGCGTACTTGTCTCGTACTCAGTAGTACCTCATCTGTTTTTTGTGCGGCCAGTTCCAGCTTTGCACTAGTGTGCTACTTCATAACACACCCAATTGCATCGTTGCATCTCGTCTGCAGTGTATTTATGTGCTTTGCGACCGCCACCATCGCGATGTCGTCTGCGTACCCGATGAGCGTTACGTCCATTGGCAGGTCCAAGCGGAGAAAGCCATCATACATAATGTTCCACAGGATAGGGGCGAGGACTGATGCTTATGGGATGCCGCCCGTGACTGCAGTGCGACGAATGCCCTCAACAGCACTCTGTTCTGGAAATAGCTGAATATCAAGCGTTGTAAGTACACCGGAACGCAGAAACTCCGCAGTGCTTCCATAATTAGAGGCCAGCTCGCTGAGTTGAACGCATTTTTTACGTCCAGCGTGACCACCGCGGAATACTTCTTTGTGCCTCCTCTCCATCGCTTGCCACTTGTTGCTTCACGGCCTATGCCCATTACGGCCTGAATGACATCTACCATCGAAAGTCCCCTGCGGAACCCATATTGACAGTCGGAAAGCCCACCATGTTTTTCTACCGCCTCCTGGAGTCGTTCGCAGATAATCCGCTCCAAGACTTTGCCTATCGTGTCTAACATGCACAGCGGTCGGTATGCTGTGTGTCGGTCTGGTTGCTTTCCCGTCTTGAGCTACTGCTCACCACGGAAACCATGGAATCCAGTCGTTGCTGCTTCCATCTATCTGGGAATATCCCTTCCTTTATGCACGCATTGTACATCAAAGTAAAAGTTTCCGGCCTTGTCTCTATTGCCTCTTTTAGTGCCACATTTGGGATGCCATCTAGACCGAGAGCTTTGTTGTCGGCGATTCTCCTGAGGAGCAAGATTAAATCGGTGCTGGTAACAGCTGGGATGTTGCTAATTGGACCCTGGCTATGATTGGACATTCTATCCATCTGCAGTGGGAGGAGTGCAGCTACAATAGTTCTCATCAGGGCGGCGTCAGTTGGTTTCGCTAGCCTAGCCCCTTTCAGCTTGCTCATGACCACTTTGTAGGCTTTTCCCCATGGATCCACATCTACATTCCCACACACTGACTTAAATCACTTATTTTTACTGCTAGGGATGAGCACCTTCAATGCTTTTCGGCATTTTCTGTACTCCGCTCGTAGTATCCCACGACGAACGTTTTCGAGCCCTCTGATCCTTAGTAGGTCTTGGGCTGCCGCGCAGTGGTTGAAATTTAGTTGCACTTTTTCTTACCCGCCGCATGATTCCCCTTACATAGGTCACATTTTTCCTTGTTAGTGCACGTCACTGCCTTGTGGCTACTCCGCCACACTTCCCACTCGCATCGGTTCTATCTACCTCTTCCTTGCGTTGTTGAGGCACGTGTCTGTAGCCCCAACATTTGTAGTCGTGCTTGAGTGTCACCGATTCTCGGACCCTACAGGAAACCCGCCCAATGCGTGCCCGCTAGGCCTTCAATACCTTTTTTGCGTCGTCCACTGGCAGGCTGTTTGAGGGCCCTTATACCCGTTTCGCATACTTCGTACGGCTGGTCGCCAAATGCCCCATTCCTGGTGCAATGCATCACAAATCTCCGTTGGAGTAATCTCATCGAGATCTCTGCACTGGATGGTAAGCATGTGAGTCTTCGCTGCCACATTTGCCGCCTCCTTCAGCATCTCTGCGATCGCAGCTTGGTAACTCGTTATCTTGCGTTCCCCAGCACACAGTGTTGTTGGCATTCTTAACAGTGTTGTTGGCATTCTTAACAGGAATTGCTCCTATATTGTGGATTTTATGCACTCAGACCCTGCAATTTTTCCCATTTGGTGCAGATACTTGCAGAAGTATCCGTGACCAGACAGTAACTGCGTGAGGTAGAAATTGACGGTTCCGGCTGTTCCTCCTATCCAGCTCGCTCGATCGAGTATGAGTCTCGCTGTCCATATTCCGCGACTCTCCGGGGCCCATCGTTGTTGCCAGTGGTGCAAGGTTTGTTGCTTTATATCTTGCGCGGTTACTCTGCTATTTTTACTCATCTTGGCTTCTCGTAGGTGTTTGCGTTCGAGGGCCAAGAGATCGATAGGGGTTAAGCCGCTAATTACCAGATTTGCCGGCTCCGATGCAGTACGGTGCGCTGAAGCTACTCGCAGAGCTGCGGTTCGTTGCACGCAGGATAAAACTTTTCTTCGGGCGTGCACCTTCAGCTTGTCGACCCACAATTCGCTACCATACAGCAGAATAGAGTGCGTTGTCATTATCAGAAGCTTCATCTTGCTAGATGTCGGCCCTACGATATTTGCCATTAATCTGCTGAGAGAAGCCGTTACCCGTGCTGCCTTCGTCGCCGCATTTTGCATCTGCGCCCAGTAGGTGAGCTTGGATTCAAGCTGAATTCCCAGGTACTTTATCACCTTTTGTGTCCTGATGGTTTCGGAGCAAACTCTCAAGTCAATTTCGATTGGAATGTGTTTTCTCGTGAGGAATAGCAGTTCCGTCTTTTCCGTGGCCAACTTCAAACCGTGTGAATCGAGCCACCTCTGCGTTCTGATCATGACCTTGTTCAGCTTTCTTTGGGCATCTTCCGAGTCGCGTGCGGTAATGATAGCTGCAATATCGTCTGCGTATCCGACTAGATGAGTGTCATCTGGCATCTCTATGAGCAAAATGCCGTCGTAGCTTATATTCCAAAGGTCGGTCCGAGGATGGACCTTGCGCTGCCCCTGAAGTGATGGTTTTGGTTCGGGTGCCATTGTTGGTCTCGTATATCAGTATTCGATCATTAAGGTAGATCCGGATTATCTTCTTCAGATAAGCTGATATCTGAAAATGGCTTTCGAGTGCCTCGATCATGTCCACCCACCAAGCGCTGTTGAAAGCGTTTCTGACGTCGAATGTAATAAGGAGCAACACTCGCCTGGAGTAGGGATTTCCTTGCTGTGCCGCTGGCACAGTATCTATGACTTCTTCTACGGCGCCAATTGTGGGCCGAAAACCGTGTTGTCGAGTGGATAATCCCCCAGCGTGGCTGCTGTTAACCGGGGTTTGAGTAGTCGCTCCAAAAGTTTGCCCGCGGTGTCTATAATACACAGTGGTTGATGCTGACGGTGATTCGGAGTTTCCTTGTCCCTTACTGATGAGCACTACTCACTATCTTTTCCATACGTCTGGGAATATTCCTTCTGTCAGGCAGGCACTGTACATATCGAGAAGTACTTGGGCATGGCCATTTGATACTATTTTTAAGACTTCTGCTGGAATACCATCGATACCGGGTGCTTTGTTTCTTTGTAGGGTGGTGGCGGCTGCTTTAAGTTCATCTTCCGTGGAAGGAGGTGCGACTTCCTTGACCAGCACTTCCGATTCTTCTCTTAAAGCATGTATAGGGAATAGAGCGTTTACTGTGTTTTCCATAGGATGGCCTTCTAGTTGGGGTACCGATGCTCTTGCTCCAAGCTTTTCCATTACTGCTTTATATCCCAGTCCCCATGGGTTATTGTTTATGTCATTTCGGAGCTCCTCCCCCTTGTCTTCTCCTTGCTACTGCGAATAGCAGTTTATTAATAACTTAGTTGCTGAACTTTTATGCTTCTCACCTAATTGCAAATCCTCAACAAGCACTCAATGAGTATACTCTCTCCCCTGGTTCGTCGGGACTACCCTCCATCCTCTGTTGTGGCTGCTCCATCACATTTCCAGCCCCCTCCTTGCCTCTCCCTTGCTCTGCTGCTTGAAGCTCTTTAGTGTTTCGAATTAAAATCATCTGCCTAATTGTTTACTTTCCATAAATGCGAGTTTGCTGTAAATTTTGTATTTGTTTTTTTTTGCTTCCGGTTTTTTGCAAATCAATTAAACATATTTTCAGTCCTTTCAATTATTTGTGAGCACTTAATTTAGTTTTTTTTCTATAATATTTTTGTGGCCATTTTGTTGGTCTTTTTTGAAATTTATTTATTTTTTTGAGGGAGAAGCTGGAAACCAATTGAAAAAAGTTGCGGCAAAACACATTTCAACAAAGTCAATAAACACGAAACGCCGCAGCCAGCCGTGGGCGGTTTGCCAATCAGGCCCACCGCACTAGCTGCCTAAAATGTGCCAATTGTTGGAGTTGTTGGTGGTCTCGCGGTTATTGTTGTTGCGGTTGTTGATGGTGTTATTATTGTTGATGTTGCCAGCTGTTGCTTTCAGCACGCCTGCCGCCGACAAATAGAGAAAGCAGCGGTTTGTTAAAAATTTCCAACTCACACGGGCGCACAGGCACGGAGGCACTCAGCGACGCCGAGTGCCAATAGAACGGCAGCATATGTCGATAACAGTGGCAGCCACAATAACAACAAACAAAAATTATGACCAAAACCAACAATTATTACATCAACCAGCATCCGGCCAACAGGACTATCTCTGAGTCTGCCTGAGTGTAAGCGAAGTTGGTGGGGCGGGGGAATTGCCGGCAATATATCCGGGCGCTTGTACATTTTGCTGCTGCCGTTGTTGTTGTCGTTGTTAATCATAAAATTGAATTAAAGTTGTATGCCTCTTAATTTAGAAATAAGTGAAACAAACACAAATTCTCAACAGCCCACAAAAACTGTAGCCGCACGTTTAGGATCTGCTCCTTAGTTTAATCATGGAACTTCCCTGCGCCTGCTAATGGCATTTCTGACTACTGCGGCTTACTCACTTCCTCTAAGCCACTGTGTTTAGGTGTCAGCTGCGTGTTTTTGGCATAACGTTGCGGAAATGCGATTCAAATTCAATGCTGTTTAATAAGGAAGTGCGCCTTTTTGAGACAGAGGTGTGTGTTTATTTATAAATTACGAAGTGGAAGAATCCTTTCAAAAACATAGAAGTAGAGCAAAGTGCAAAGTAAACAGTCACCCACGGCACAGGACCAAACAATTCCACGCAGTGCCGTGGGGCGTATGAGTAACATTTGCAGGAAAACGATGATATAACGAAAAATCACTCAGTGGGTGGGGTGGAATCATACCTTCTAATCCTCAAAATAGATCCACACAGTCCATCACGAAGAAAACTGTTTTCACAACGTCTGTTTTACATCGCTCCCCTCCTTCTGTCTCCTTTCCACCATCTTTGACTCTCTTGCTCTCTCTTGCCCTCTCGTGCTCACTCTTGTCTTTTCTTGCTCTCTCTTGCCCTCTCGTGCTCACTCTTGTCTTTGCTTGCTCTCTCTTCCTCTCCCCTGCTCTCTCTCTTTTTCTCTTTCTCCCCATTTTTCTCTTTTTCTCCCTTTCTCTCTCTTCCTCTATATTTCTATCTTTCTATCTTTTTTCTCTCTTTTTATCTATTTTTCGCTATTTCTCTCTTTTTCTCCTTTTTTCTTTCTTTTTCTCCATCTTTATCTTCTCGCAATCTCTTTCTCTCTCTTTCTCTCTCTTTCTCCTTATTTCTCCTTCTTTCTCTTTCTTTCTCCTTCCTTCTTCTACTTTCTCCTTCTTTCTGTGTCGTTTTCTCTACGTTTCTCTTTTCTCTATCTCTTTCTCTCTCTTTCTCCTTCTTTCTCCTTCTTTCTCTTTTTTCTCCTTCTTTTTTCTACTTTCTACTTTTTTCTCTGTCTTTTTCTCTCTTTCTCTTCTCTCTATCTCTTTCTCCTTCTTTCTCATTCTTTCTCTTTCTTTCTTCTTGTTTCTTCTACTTTCTCCTTCTTTCTTCTACTTTCACCTTCTTTTTCTGTCTTTCTCCGTCTTCCTCCTTCTTTCTCCGTCTTCCTCCTTTTCTCTCCTTTTTTCTCCTTATTTCTCCTTCTATCTCCTTCTTTCTCCTTCTTTATCTTTCCTTCTCCTTCTTTATCTCTCTTTCTCTATATTTCTCTCTCTTTCTGTATCTTGCTCTATCTTGATCTCTCTCTTGCTCTCTCCTTCTGTCTCTTGCTCTCTCTTGATCTCTTCCTTTCTCCGTCTTCCTCCTTCTTTCTCCACCTTCCACCTTTTTTCTCCTCTTTTCTCCATTTTTCTCCTAATTTCTCCTTTTTTCTCCTTCTTTCACCTTTTTTCCCCTTATTTCTCCTTCTTTCTCGTTCTTTCTCATTCTTTCTCTTTCTTTCTCATTCCTTATCTCTCTTTCTCTCTATTTCTTTCTATGTCTCCCTCTTTCTGTCTCTTGCTCTCTCTTGATCTCTCTCTTGCTCTCATTTTCTCTCTCGTGCTCTCTCTTGCTCTCTCTCTCTCTCCTACTCTCTCTGGCGACTCTGGCTCTCTATTCGTCATTCATTCTAATTCTTTCTGACTCTTTCTCTATATTTCTCTCTCGCTTTCTCTTCCTCACTTTCTCATCCTCACTTTTTCTTCTCCAATTTCTTTTCCTCTCTTCCCTTCCTCTCTTTTTCTTCCTCATTTTCGCTTATTCACGTTCTCTTCCACAATTTCTCATCCTGACTATGTCTTCCTCACTATCTCTTCTTCACTTTTTCTTACTCATTTTCTGTCCCTCGCTTTTCCTTCCTCACTTTCTGTTCCTCTCTTTCTCTTCTTCTCTTATTCTTCCACACTTTTTCTTTTTCTTTCTTTTTTTCTCTTCCTCAATTTTTTCTTCCTCTTTTTCTTTTCCTTACTATTCGTTCGCATTCGAATATGAATATTGGGATTCCTGCCGATCCGCGAGAAACAATTCCCTGAGGTCTGCATGCGAAATAATTGCTACTCGTAGGCACGCAGTTCTTCTCAACAAACCTAAGTTGATCAGGAAATATGAACTGTTTCAAGGTCAAACACCAATGACTCAGTTTCAAAAAGTCCTTCAAGAAATCATTCAGGAAATTATTCAGGAAGTCCTTCAAGAAATATTTCAAGAAATCATTCAGGAAGTCCTTCAGGAAATCATTCAGGAAATCATTCAGGAAATCAAATGAGGAAAAAAATTTGTTAATAGTTCACTTTGTTGTCCTGAACTGTGAATAGAAATAAACTAAGATTTTTCCATCATCCCGAAAGTCTCCAATATCCGAGAACGATTAGAGCTGATTATCTGTGCTACAGTTATCGCCTCATAGCCAGTGCCAGTTGGAAGAAGGCCATGAATGCCCAGTACAGCGGCAACTTCAACTGGATGTGGCACCATTCTGTCGCTTCGCACATATTTCGTAAAATGTAATTATGCCACTTTTCCTTTTAAAAAGCAAATAAAACAATTTCTCTACTCGCCCGCTTCCTTTTATTCAGTTCTCCTGCGCAACAAGTCGCCAATAAAAGTTGTGCCTAGTGCCGAAGTGCCGCCGCCAAGAGCAAAGGCCAAAAGCCAAGACCCCTCAGAGCTCACAGCTCGGAGCCGACAGCGCAACTTGTGGGCACATTCAAAAATTAGTGCCACTAAAAAAGTTCCTCTAAATGATAATAAAGTTCTCGAACGTATCAGAAATGTTTACACTTGGTTGCTTTTTGTTGCTGTCGTTTTTTCCGTTCGTTTCTGACGATTTGTCCTTTTTCCTTTTTGTTTTCGATCTGGCTTCCCCGAAAACTTTGGCAGCAATTACACGCCTCGACAATTGCTGCTAACACGCGTGTGTATTGTCGACTTATGACAAACGAGGGTGCAGCCCACCCATGGGACAGGGAAGGAGCAGAACCGAAAAGTTGAGGAAAGGAAAGTGAAGAAAAAGGGATAAGAGCTCATAGCCCGGGGACAGAACGGACCGGGACAGGACACCCAGTCGAAAGTTTAAGTGGCTGCCAATAAAATACACAAACCAAAAAAATACAGCAAGAAATCTGATCTTCCAACAGAGCGACAGCGGCGAACTTTTGCTGAGCACACAACAATGTGAGGACTCTCAGCTATACCCGCAGCAGAGTTCCGCCCATCACCCCCAGCCCCCAGCGGAGCTGCCATTTAAATTCGAATACAAGTGCGGAGTACATTTCCAATAACAAGGATTACGAAACTTTGCTTTCGCTTCTAAGTTCCTTAGTCGTTGCTGGCGCTGCCCGCAAACTTTTCAGCGTTCGCAAATTTTTTAATAAAGTTTGCTTTAAGACAACAAAACAACAAATAAGAGCAAAAAAAACAGTAAACAACGAAAAGAAACCAAAACAACAACAAACCATAAAATGAAAACAGAGAAAGAAGCGCACGAGTATCAAGTTTGTTGGCTTGTTTGCTTACCCTCTTCGCAACCAGAGCGAGGCGCCGCTGTCCTTGCTGAGGTGGCGCTGTGGTTTCACTGCGGCTCGGCTGTGGTTTCGCTGTGGTGTTCCACGCCATCTCCGCACAATTTGGCACTTCTCAAACGGCTGCCAACACAGAGATACGCAATTCGCCATTGGGAGATATCAAATTTAACACCACAGTTAGATTAATGGCCGCCAATTGCCTGCAGTCCATTAAAAGGCTCTTTAACAACCATAAAAAAGTTCATTGTCGCTAAGAAAAATTCATTGAAATGAGATTGAAGAATGCCTTTATTTGACCAATTGAGCAACATGATAAACAAATTGTGGGTGCGTGGTTCAGAAAAGCATTACAGTAGCACTATAGCGACTTTATAGTTATAATACTTGAAACCTTATAAGTAATTTCCTATAAGCAGTTATTTTTATCTTTCATAATGCTTTGAAGAATTCATTTTAGAGTGCCAAATATAATGAGGTTTATTACAGCTAAGTCTTTATAAAAGTAAATTCGTTCATAACAAAAATGCAATTGAAATATTATATCAATAATCCACTAAAATGTTGTGAAGTGAGACGCTAAGAGAGCAACGTATATAAGCAGAGAGAAAATAATAAGCAAGTTCTATAACAGCATTATACAAGCATGTTCAAAATATTACATATACTGGGAAGCCCTATAACAGACTACAGCTTTAGAGATGCTTTAACAAATGCTACAAAATAGTCACCCAATTAAATTTAAACACACCATTTGAAAAGTTTTAAAGGTGTCGTTAGAAACATTTGAACTGTATAGAGAAACGCTGTAAACCCTTTCCAGCCTATGATGTGATTCGTTGCCTGGTGTTTCGCACTATTTTAGTCAGTTCATGAATGACTTAGTACTAGAATGACTTTGTTTGAGAATGCCTTAGTTCGAGAATGACTTTGTTCGAGACTGACTTTGTTCGAGAATGAACATGTTGGAATGCCCACGAAAACAGTGGCAATATATAAAAAGTAGATGAGTCATAACAATGGAGTGCAGTTGTGATTTGAAAGCATTAATAGTATAATAACAATCAAATGTGGCTAAACTAAATTTGTTTCATTTAAGTTTCTAGTTTTATAATATTCGTATTAAACGACTGTCGTATAAAGCATGTATTTGGATTTACTTGTCACAATCCAGTGATGGAAATGCAAATCTAATTTTCGGAACCTTTTCTACATGACTTGTTGACGTTTCCGTTACTAAACTTGTGTTTTGAAGATGATATCAACAGATTCTTTAAATTAGGTCTGCTTAAAACACATCTGGAAAATAAGTTTAATGCTAAAAGTGCAATCACTGAATTGTGTCAAATCCACATGTGCCGATTCCGATGCCAACAGAAATATGAAACAATTCTATAAAGCAGGAAACAAACACGCCAAAATGATGTGATGAGCTTCTGGTGTGATATTTTCAACGAATGAAACATACTCCTAATATCTGCGGAGACAGTGATAAAACCTCAATGTACCTGATCACTAACTGCGGACCTGTGGCACACAGAAGGCACAGGTGTTTGGGAGAATATATTTTAGATATGAGAAAGATCCCTCAACTTGATTCCTCCAAATTACATGAATTGCTGTAGGAAATAAATCTGTCAGAAGGTCTAGGACTATTCTCATCTTTTAACAAAATAGGAGCATCACAATCGATCTTTCAGGTCACGGTGTATAACACCCTTAAATAAATACATTCTAAACTACTCCTAATAGGATATCCACCTAACTGAAGTTCCTGAGGAGGGTGATGTTAGAAATCCATTTATAGTTTACTTATAGGAAGCAAGAATTATGAGTAGTTGTTAACGCTGAATCCCAAGGCTAGATGGTCTTCCGTCAGGTCATTCAAGATTTTTAAGTTCGACAAATCATCAGGATAACACATTGTTTAATTACTTCATTTAACTGAGATGGTTCTCATTCTTCTTTGATGACGCTACAACCGATGAACGGTCTTTGCCGCCTCAATAAAGCTTCGCGAGTCACCTGTGCTATGCGCGCGCTGCTGCCAGTTGGCACGACCAAGCGCTGACAGGTTCCCCAGCATCTGGTCTTTCCAGCAGAAATTGAGTCGCCCTCTTCTGCGCATTCCACGCCCATGTATCCAAGAAACACCCTCTTGGGGTAGTTTATCGTAAGTTTTTCGCTTTCTGATCTCGGAAGTAGTTCCCCCGGTTTGGTGTTGGTGCTCGTGTAGTCGTAAGTATCTCATCTTGCGAAGCTCTTTCGGGAGTTCGGGATACTTGTATTTTGCCTCTGTTTACACCCATGGCAACTTCTCTTCTCAGACAAATTAGATAACTCGATCTTTACGTCCACCACCTTGGTTTCTTTATGACTACTGATATTTTGCGAGAGATGCACATTCATATTCATAATCTAAGAAAAATTTACTATGAAACACGCACCCACTCGAATCTCCTATTGAAATCATTCCTGAGTATTAATTTCTTGGACTTTCTTTTCTTTCCAGAAACAAGAGAAAAGACGAGAATTGCGTCTAAAGAGATTCTGGCGTTCCCCCAAGACCACTTCATCGGACGATTCGACGGGCTACGAGAGTCCGCCGCGCTCCAAGCCGACGAGTGATGCGCACCGGTTCAACCATTTGCACTACAGCAGTCTAGCTCAGAGCGCCTTTACTGTGGCCGCGGGCTCCTCAGCGGCAGCGGCCATCAATAAACCGGCGTGCTCATTGCCATTGCTGCAAGTGTGGCCCAGTCAGGTGAGTTCGCATTATGCACTTTCGCTTTCGCTCTCTCTCTTTCTCTATCTGTATGTTTGCTCTCTCTATCTGAAGCGCTCTCGCTTTTCAAGATAAAAAGAGAATACGCAAAGAAGAAAAAGAAAACAAAAACAAAGCTAAAGCGAATAGTGACGCATTTGTTGTTGGTTTGAATTTCTTGCTAGTGTTATAGTGATTGTTGTTGTTGTGTTTGTAAGTGGACAAATATTGCTAGGCAAGTTTTTAATGCTCCCTTTATTTATTGTTAGCGAAAGCGAAAAATTATGATTTGCATTAAATACAATTTGTTTGTTGTTTCTATTGCTACTTTGGTTCGTGTTGTTTATCATCACGTTGATAATGGTGATGATGATAATGATGATGACACCGGTGATGATGGTGATGATTGATTGATGATGATGATGATGGTGATGATGTAAAGCCGCATTTGCGTCAGGAAGGTTTTGTGCATTTATTGCGCCGAAGCAGCGGCCCCGAGGGTCACCGGGTATGCGTATCCAACTACTTTTTGCCAAAAAACAACTGACCTCTGCCAACATAAACCCCCCACTCCCACTGTTGACAATCCCGCCTCACTCCTCAACAATTCCAGCGTATTGCATGCAATTTTTTATACTCGTACACAATACCACATAATTTTCCAGCCTCTTTCCTTCTGCCTACAAACATTTTTAAGTACTTTTTTCCTACTTCTGATTGGCAAATTATTTTCATTTACAAGGAAACTTCTGGGGATGTTCTAGGAGGGGGTTTCCTTTCATCTACAAATCGAACATTCATTTAGAGATCTGAAAAATTCCCACACTCTCTCTAATCAATATCGTTCGATTTATTGTAGTGTGGAGTGCATTCGCTCCATCTTCAAAATTTTTAAACTTACAATACTAAATTTGGCTTCTTTTTTACGAAATTCTTATATTTTAGTAGTGATGAAAGTACTTTTTTTAATAAAAATCATATCTGGAAATCGAAACCTTCCCGGTTAAACAACGGAACCAACGTTTTGGCGTATCTCCATTTTTGGTAGTCTTGGCCTGTTTTCAAGTTCGGTCGGTATCGGTGATTGGAATTTTCGAAGACCTCTCGAAAATTATGTGTTGGTTTGCCTCGCAGGTTTGACCGGAAAGGTGTCGATATCTAATTTATTCTTTACTGTATGCATATCACACAAAAACATTACCCTAAACTGTGCATGTGAACTTTTTTACTCTCTCATTTCTAACATCAAAACATAAAAGAATAGAGACACTTGCATTCATATGAATAGATACTGAGACCAAGCTTAGATATACTGAGACAACAGGGGCCCAATGGACCTAACATTAGAGCAGAATAGTTAACTCTGCTGGGATGTGTTGAAGGAGAAGTTGTACTGTGATGCAAGGGGTAGTCTAGCGAAATACTGAAGGGTCTCTTGCCGCACGAGCAGACTGTGACACCAGAGTAGGAGAAGTCAAACAAACTCCTGAAGACGTAGACAGAATCTGAAACTAAAGTACCGTAGCAAGAGAAATACGGACAGACTGTGACACCAAAGTACCGAATTAGGTGAAGTCAAACGAACTTCTATAAGGTTCCTTAAAGCATGGAGAGAATCTGACACCAAAGAACCAAATTTAAAGAACTTTAATGAAATCCTAAAGGATATGTTGAAGCACGGTCAGAATGTGACACCAGAGTAGGAGAAGTCACACGAAATCCTGAAAGATTCGTTAGATTACGGTCAGAATCTGCCACAAAAATACCAAAGTAGGAGAAGTCAAACGAAATGCTTGTTTAAGATCCACCATTCCATATACTACCACGGGTATCCTTGACTGACATAAACCGAACTCAACTGACCAGAACGAACGACAATTCATCCACTCTCTCCACGGAATCCATCAATTTTTTTCTACTATTCCACACTTTCTTTCATAAGCATCTCCATATACTACCACGAGTATCCTTGACTGACATAAACCGAACTCAACTGACCAGAACGAACGACAATTCATCCACTCTCTCCACGGAATCCATCAATTTTTTTCAACTATTCCACACTTTCTTTCATAAGCATCTCCTTATACTACCACGAGTATCCTTGACTGACATAAACCGAACTCAACTGACCAGAACGAACGACAATTCATCCACTCTCTCCACGGAATCCATCAATTTTTTTCTACTATTCCACACTTTCTTTCATAAGCATCTCATTTAACAGTCCTGCACATTTCTCATATAAAATTGGCACACCCAACTCACCTCAAGGGGAATCACCCATACTCAGTGTTTATGTTTCTTTCTTCCACAAGCAGGACTCACCACGCGGCGAGGCTGACGGTCAATCCTTCATCTTTCCCGCCATAGCCGAGACGAGCCTCGGCCGCAGAAGGGGCGGCGGCGGCGGTGGCAGCAGCAGTGCTGACGCCAGTGTTGCCGGCAGCAGCAGCACCACCGCCACTAGCAGCACCGCTCTCAGCAGCACCACCGCGCTCAGCAGCACCACCGCCACTAGCAGCACCGCGCTCAGCAGCTCCGCGCTCAGCAGCTCCGCGCTCAGCAGCTCCGCGCTCAGCAGCTCCGCGCTCAGCAGCACCGTACCCAGCACCTCCGCTGCCGTGGCCAGCAACGCCGAAAGCAGCGCAAACAGTAACAGCAACAGCAACAGCAACAGCAACATTAACACCAACGGCAACGACAACGTCAACAGTAACAGTGTCGACAACACCAACAGTATCGGCAACACTAACAATATCACCAACACTAACAATATCAGCCACACTATTAACATCAGCAACACCAACAGTATCAACGACATCCCGACTATCTGCAACACCAACAGTATGAACAACATCAGCAATATCTGTAATACCAACAATATCTGCAACACGAACAGTATGAACAACATCAACAATATCTGCAATACCAACAGCATCGACGCCATCAACAAAATCAGCATCGCCAAGCCTATCACCAATCATCTGACATTGGTCACCGAGGAGCGCCGCCACTCTCTCTATTGCGATACGTTGCACGCCGGCGACTCCGGCATCGATTCTGTGCAGGCCTCGCCCTCGCCGAATGCTCTGCCACCACCACCGGGCACCATAATATTGTCCGATATTGCCATGGGCGGCTCTTGCAATATATCGCAGGGCTCCACGCCCACCCAGGGCTCTCCCAGTTTGTCGCTGGACGCCGGGCGCAGCGCGGTTCGCTGCAACTTCAGCATGGCGGGGCCAAACTATCGGCGCAAGTCGAGCGCCTTGCTGCATCCTGACCATGCTCGGCTGTTTGCACTGCGCATGAAGCACGCCGCCGCTTTGGAGCGATCCCAAACCTCTCCCGACCAAACGTCCATCGAGGATGCGAATGAGTTCCATGACAACGGGCTTGCCACCAACTTACGTCTGTGCTCGGCTTCATCGTCAACAACGTCGTCGCTGACCTCCGTGGCAGCGGTGAGCCTAGGCAGAGGCTTGGGCGCCTGTTCGTCCTCCTCCGCGGTTGCTCTAGCAGCTGCCGCTGGCACGGGGTCGCAGCAACGCATGTCCGATCCCTGGCTGCAGGCGCAATCTGACCGAGAGCACGACTCCCGGTACGAGCGGCGTCGCTCCTCAACTCTGTCGGCTCAATACTCGCTCTTCGATGCATTGGACTTGGAGTATGCGTTGCTGCGGGCAGCGGCCCGCGGGTCCGTGGGCCCCTACTCGCTCAGCGAATCCATACACAAGCTCACATTTACACAGTCTTTGGCATTTCCGGCATTGGCGCGTGGACTCGCTACCAAGCGGCGGCGTTCTGCTACGCGCACAAGTTCGCGACCGCTGAACCCGGACGAATCCGGCCTGAACACCTGCGCCAAGGTCATGACCGCCGTCATCCTGGTCGCCATCTCATTCATGGTGTTCTTGATTGTGTACAAGTTTGTGCGCACGTGAGGTTTGCTCCTGGCCCCGACAGATTATCCCGGCCAGTATCAGAACGGGTATTCGCTCGAGACGGATCTCAGTGAAGTCTCCAAGCGTCTGTCGGGGTTCAGGAAAATGTTGGGGGTCAAGGAGCGTAATTGAGGAACAAAGCGGCGAATTGAAACGAACCAAAGTGGAAACTTGTGATAAAGCGTAGAACGGGCTGGCGTCAGGCGAGAGGCGAGAGGCAACAACAAAGATAGCAAGCGCAGAGAAGACAGAGCAGAGAGGACAAGGCAAGTACAAGTGCGGGTAAAGGGGTAAAAATGAAGAAAGCATAATTGGAACAGTTTGTTTCGTAGTTAATTTTATGGGTAGCAATGCAGGATAATGTCGAAAAGACATTCAATTTTAAATAAAAGTATTCGATCCTTAAGCAAATAAAAGAATTTAACATAAAAACAAACGAAACCAAAACAAAATGAAAATGAAAACTAAAACAAAATAATTATTAAAATGAAAATTAACAACAAAATGATAATGAAAATGAACGAACATAAAAAAAACAAAAATGAAGAAAGGTAATGAAGAAGAAGAAAACACTTAAAGTCCTTTCGGAATTTTCATTTTTGTGTTTCCTGTACGGCTCGATTCCGTTCACTGCAACAAAAACGCGGAAATTTTATGCCAATTTAGTGAGAGTCCTTCATCCTTGCGCCACTTTCGCATAGAAAGAATCCTACTACTGCTCCTGTACTCAAGCCATGCACAGTAGTTTTATAAAAGTAGTTTTTTCCTAGCTGGAAATAGTTACATTGATAAAGGAAGTGATAAACTGAGACCTTTGGAGGTTCCTCCTTACGTAATAGTCAGCTTAAGACCCCAATCCATATCTTAGGCATGAATGTATTCGTCCTGTTTGCCAACTGCTGAATGCTTATGATGCTTCAAGAATCTTTAAAGCTTAACTCTAACTGCAAGCTATAATAATGCAGCTACCAACTCACACCCATTCCAGCTTTGCCTGGACTGAAGCTCTCTTACTCCAGTGACTTCATTTGTTTGTTGATTTACGGAAAATTTGATTCCTGCGGCAAATTTGCCAATGAAGCATGTACCGCATGTTCTGCCTGTGTCACTTGTGTGGCATGTGCCGCCAACCGAGCTCAACACAGTCCAGTCCAACCCAGCCCAGCCAACACAATCTGGGGCAGCTCGAGGCTAGCGGCTGGGGTTGAAGCCATTGCTGCATTCTGTTAGCCTACCAAATTATGGCGTAGCCAGCTTAGTGTGTTCTTGGCACATTCCCTACGCCGGCATTATTTGAATGCGACGGTTCACAGTGCACTGCTCCGAGCTTAATTGCTCCGTGTTTAACTGCTTCGTGCTTAACTGCTCGGTGATGAAATACTCTGTGCAATTTTGACCTCTTCGCCGGCGCTCCTCTGCTATGGTATATTCTGCTCTGCTCCGCTCTACTCTGCTTTGCTCATTGTTCAAAGATAACTTTGAAATTAGCAAAATTGTTAGGCAGAATGCCAACACGTGCACGTGCGGCCGGCGTATGCCACCTGTAAAATGCGTGCCCACGAGCATACGTTCGCACGAACCTTGTATGAGCGCAAGTAAATTTTCATTAGCAGCGCTGCCAAACATACTCGCCTCAAAATGTCGCAATGTCGCTGCCAGGCATGTAAAATATGCGTGCATTCACAAAATTTCCTTCCGAAATAACTCTTTGATAATTCCTCTTTAAATGTTACTCATACGTCACGAATGCCGTAAAGGTTATGCGATAGATATGCTAAACAGACGCCGGCATTTGCTGCGTGAAGATGGTGGTCTAAGCAAAGGTTAACATACTTCTGTGCATTAAGTATATGCGTAGATGCCCGCAAGGTCATCTTTTGATACACTAGGAAGGTGAAAGGTCACTCAAAAGGAAAACAACCAAACTGAAATGTCATGAAGGTGATTTTCATGGATTTTATGCTGCATCACAGTAGCAATAACAACAGCAATAACAATACTAATAATTGTAATAATAATAGAAGAAGATAAACATGACCCCGCATAACCCAAGACCAACAATTTCTCTATCTCTCATTGGGCAGCAAAAACTGACCGCAATGGCATTCGAATGTCATGACGCACATATCCTGGCTGGTGCGTATTTGGGTACCCAGCTTACATACTCTGAAATAAGTCGGAATATTTATGCAAATTGGAATGCCGGAGTTAGCCGCCAATGTTTCCAAATGTATTGCATTTCAAATGAGCAATTTTAATTGCTCTGCTTTGATTGCATTTCAGCTGAGGCAGTAGCGCAAGGATGTAGCGAGAGCACTTAACTGGAATTAAATTGTTTAGCATTAAAAGTGAATGTCAGACGCATTACTCAGTGCCTGTGAGAATGGAGAAGCATAAAATTTCCAAGTGAATGCAATTGAAATTTCACAATGGGCACACCAAGAGGGGGCGGCCACTTGTACAGAACATTTGCATACAGGACCTTGAAGTAATATGGTATTTTTGTGTAACTATGAAATGATTTTGCAAAACATGTTTCCAACTTGCTAAAACAGGTAAGACTAGACCCTGGTATGACTGTTTAGTGAAAAGCCCGAATGCAAACGTTCTATACAGGCGGTGGGAGAATATGTGTGCCTCTATCGTAGCAACTCCCAACAACACGCCTCTGCCCTTTTCCAATACAATACTTCAAGGCCTTTAATTACAAATTGTGTCGCCTCTACAATATTGATGAAATTTTTGATTATTAAGTGGGGAAAAAGGGCTGATCAAAAATATGTGTTTGATTGAGTTTTTAGTTTGAGTCTTTCGTGCACTGAAATGCTCTTTTAATCCTCAACTGAGGAGTTTCTTCTGATATGAAATTCGGGCACTGAATTCGTTTGTTTCATACATGCATTACTTAAAATAACAGTCATGAAGCTGGATAATAAAATGCATTGACTTGTATGCAAAACGCCTCTCACATTTATGGCGCCCTACATTCCGCAATACAATCTCAATCTGAATTTGTATCTTCTCTAGCCAACAGTCAATATTTCATCATATTGGAAGAGGGAGCAAAGTTTGCATTTAAGAAACCACTTTACCACCACCACACACACACACACTCACACTCGTATATCCCACTAGAAGTGCCTCTATTCAACTAACAATCTTAAACTATACATAACATAAGCTTCGAATTTAAATTTAGCGCCCAACTGAGCAAACCGCTATCTACCGAAAAGATTTTCAACCATGGCTGATATTGTCACTGACTCTTTCTTTTGATTTTATACTCTTGGAATTTCTTATTTGCATATGAATATTTGTAAAGCCCTTTAAGTGGCGTAATTAATATTAAACATACATACTCGTATATCAAATACTAGTCACTCAATAATCACATCGATTAATTAAACTCAATAACAAGTAAAATGTAAACATAAATTTGTAGAAATTTATGTGTTTTGTTCCATATTCAACATAAATGTACCTACGCTAGCAGCAAGCGTAGAATAGAATGCTAAGTAAACATTCAGCATACGCAACCCTGCTTTGAAACTGATCCCAAGTAAATGTAAAATATAACTGAAATATATTCAATATTAATAAAATCGACCCACTGCATAGTCACTTGTCGTATGTGCTACGACTGCACATGGCATATGTGACAAGTCAATGTGCACATACACAAACTCTTTAGCATTTAAGCAATTATAAATGCATATTAAATACAATTAAACGAAACAATTCAATACTTTTTAATATATAAATATAAATATTAAGCTTAAGCCTAAATATCTGAAAGATTTTTCTGTTTTGGAACAAAAAAAAAGGATTTCATAAAAAAATTCTTTTCAATTGTTCAAATTGTTTTTCTATGAAATCGTTTTTGAAGAAAAAAACATTTTTTTTTTTAAATGTTTAAACGATATTAATTTTTTCTTCTCTATATTCGACTTTTGTCAAAGAAATCACTTTTTTATTTTAATGTGAGTAAATAACTTTAATTTTAAACAACTTCACTGAAACAATTTGCTTTCTTAAAAACAAATTTTTTCAATTAAAAAATAAAATTGAAACGAAATTATTTTTAGTGATACAAATTTTCATTACTTTCATTTAGATTTTTATTATTTCTTTTATTTCATATACAACAAAATAATTTTTATAAAATTTTTTTACAGAAATTTTTACATAAAAGAACTTAAAAATTTATGCAAAGATTTCATTAAAGAAATTTTTTTAATTAACACAAAATTCTATATGAAGAAAAAAAGGTTTGTTAAATTTAATTTACTAAAGAAAACAAAATTAAAGAAAAGAATTTTAATTAAAGAATTTTTTTCTACTTAACACAAAATTTAATATGAAGAAAAATATTTTTTAAATACAATTTTTGTAAATAATTCGCTAAATATATTTTTTTTAATCAACACAAAATTTTGTATGTTAAAAAAAATTGTTTAAATATATTTATATTATTTAAATTTAATTAAAGACATTTTTTTTAATAAGCTCATAAATTTATATGTTTAAAAAATTGTTTAAATATATTAATATTATTTATATTTAATTAAATACATTTTTTTAATTAAAACATAAATTTATATGTTAAAAAAATTGTGTAAATATATTAATATTATTTATATTTAATTAAATACATTTTTTTAATTAAAATATAAATTTATATGTTAAAAAAAAAATTTTTTTTAAATAATATGTAATTTTATATCATGAACAAAATTTTCTATGTATATTAAAATTATTTACATTTAATTAAAGACATTTTTTCAAATAACTCGAAATTTTATATGCATCAAAATGTGTGTTAAATATAATTTTGTGAACATTTCTTCAAATAATATTTTTTTAGTTTACACAAAATTGTATATTAAGAAAAATTGTTATTAAATATGTGTGTATTTCTTTAAATATTTTCTATTTATACTATAATAATTAAGAGTAAATAGTATAATAAATATATTTTCTGAACACTGTATGAAAAATTATGTTAAGGAAATTATTTTAAATAAAATGATTTTCCTTGAAAAATCAGTTATAAAATAACAAATTTAATAATAATAATTTTCTTAACAGATATATTTGTTTTTTATAACTTAATTTTATAAAAGCTTAAAAAATAATGATTTCATTCGTTTTAAAAAAATTTTTTTATTTAAATTTATTTCAAAAGTCGAAACAAATTTTATTTGAATTTTTTTTCTTTTATCAAAACCTTTTTATATAAATTTTTTACGGTAATTAAAAAAAATGTATTTAATTTCTTGAAAAACAATTTGTATTTCCATTTTGTTTTTTTTAAATTTTATTTAAATTCTCTTTCAAATTTATTTAAATTTTTGTTTGTCTTTAATAAAAATAATTTTATTAAAATTATTTTTTTAGTTCAATTTTTTTTTTTTTTTTTTATAAAAATATATAATTTTTTTTTAATTTTATTTAAATTTTGTTTCTTTTAAAAAAAAAAATTTTAATATAATTTTTTTTCTTTAATAAAAAAATATGTTTGATCAATTTTTTTATTTCTTCCAAGAATTTCATATAAAAATAAGAAAAAAAATTATTTTAATGAAAACATTTTTTCTCAAATAATATTTAAGGATAAATTATTAAATTGTAAGTGCCGGCAGCCAAATTTCATTAAAACGCTTTCTAATTAAATAGTTTTTAATTATTTTTTTCTTACTTAAAAAAATTCTTTAAGAAAAATCCCTTCCACTTCGTTTTGAAAAAATGTCAAAAAAGCATAAAATAATTAATTTTTTTTACAAAATTCCTTTCGTTTCTTTATAAAATTTCTTTTGTTTTTTTACTAACAAAACCAATTCTCTCGCTGATATTTTGAAATGAAATTTTTTTAGTTGCTGCTCTTTTTTATTTGAAATGCCTCTGCATTTATATTTTTATATTTTAGCAGAAATTGAAAAGGCAAACTTTTAATTAAGCAAAAAGCAAAGTCTCAATGAAACCGCTTAAAAAACAAACAAAAAACAATTTAAAAAAATAATTAAAAAAGTTAATTTAAAAAAAAAATAATTATTTAAAAAGTGTATAAACTTTTATAGCATTTAAGTTCTGATGAGCTGCCATAGCAAGAAAAGCAGCAACCGCAGCAGCGCACACACACACACTCACTCTCAACCCACACACCTACTCACACACACACACTTTGTAAATGCATGTGTGTGCAGCCAAATGCAGCGGTATTCAATGCCAGCGCATCCCTGAGTGCACACAATCGTTAACTTACACGGACCCAGCGTTTGTGCAGTTGTTCAGAACCTCGAATAGTCGAGTTCTGTTTGAATACAGGAGCGACCGGAAATACCGGCACTAATAATCAGACTACACAGAAACAATTGTAATTGATAAGAATGTATTTAATGAACAAAAACCTACTACTGTTACAACAACAACTACAACTACAATCTTAATAAATATTAGAATGAATTGGTATTTGTTTTCTTTAATCGAACCTGCAGCCAACCAAGAGGTGCAACCTAGAGGTGAGTATCTGTATGCTCAGTTATCTGAATTCAAGTGGGTGATATTTTTGAAGGCCCCCTAAAAGTATGCTACACAGTTCTCATATTAAGGAGTAGAGTAAATATTAATACGAAATAGCCAACCAATCAAGAAGTGCAGCCTAGAGGTGAGTTTCTGTATGCTCAGTTATCTGAATTCAAGTGGGTGATATTGTTGAAGGCCCTAAAACTATGCTACACACTTTTCGTATTTGTTGCAATCAACCAAGAAGTGCAGCCTAGACGTGTGTATGCTCAATTATCTGAATTCAAGTGGGTGGTATTTTTGAAGGCCCCCTAAAAGTATGCTACACACTTCTCATATTAAGGATTAGACTAAATATTTATACGAAATATCCAACCAACCAAGAGGTGCAGCCTAGAGGTGAGTATCTGTATGCTCAATTATCTGAATTCAAGTTGGTTATTTTTTTTTTAGGGCCCCCTAAAACTATGCTACACACTTTTCGTGTTAATTGCTCCCAATTTTTATATGTAGGGTGTGAATGCAAAGCGCGGCATATTCTCAGGCGCCTTCCAAAAAGGTTCATGGAAGTATTAATACCAGCAGGCAATCTCTGCAAAGGGTGCAGTCATACCTTGATCATTCCTGCAGCAGATGTTGTTTGCAATCGCAGATATTCATACTATAAAATGGTATCAAAGGATCAAGGAGGATTATCAAAGGATCCTCTGTCATGGAGGCACAGAAAAATCTGTTTTTATGATGACAAACCCAAAACTTATTCACACGAGTAAAATAAAAGAGTCATTTTTGTCTCTCACGTGAATGTTGATTAACTGGAACTAATCTGGAATAAGCAGCTGATATTTTCAGGTTCAGGAAGAAAGAGGCAAATCGAAAGTGTTGTTAATCTTGTTGTGCTTTGAATGACTTAAAACAATCCAGTGAGCGAAATATTAGCAATACAAATTTTCATAGCAATAAAGACTCTTCACAATTCGACAGATATTTTGAGGTGTTGCAGCAATAATTGCAGTTAAATGGAGCAGTGAGTAAATCTGGTTAATTATTGCTTCAGTAAAATTCTGTTCAATTAAACTCAGAGTATTTTAAAACTGAATAACGATGTAAAGTGTTTTGAACAATCCGGTCATGGAACTAGTAACAAATTCGTATTTTCGTAGCAACATCGAAATCATGATACGTTCAGAGGACTGTATGCATATCAACAGTATATCAATAAGAGTAGCAAATTCTGGGGCAAATGGAAAGTGGGGTTGGAGGGGATAAGTGGAAGATGAGCGTTCAATCCACCTCATTACGGCAAAGAGTCATAACCACAGATAACCATCAGTCCGATCTGCTTACTTACTAAACTTATCTGGCCATCACAATCGATTTTGATAGATTTTGACCGAATGTAGAGTTTAAGCGCTATCAGGGTCTCCAGTACTTGGTCCTTCCACCGAAGGTTGGATTTTCCTCTTCATCATCGTGCTCCAAATGCAACACCTTCTTGATTGGAGCGTGTTCTTCCATTCGCTGGACATGACTGATGAGCTTAATTATACATACAACTTGTACAGATTATGGGTGTACCTGATACGATACTTGCCACCAACGCAGATAGGTTCAAAGATCTTCCGTAAGGCTTTTCTCTCGAAAACTCGAAGCAACCTCTCATACGAGATGAAGAGTGTCTAGGCTTCTGGGTCACATGTAAGAACAGGCATGATGAGAGATTTGTAGAGTGTGGTTTTCATTCTTCTAGAGAGGTCTTTTTCTTTTTTGCTGAGGAGGGGAAATATCAAGAGTCTCTGGCCTATGTCCGACGGTTATTCCTCCGGAACTTCACCATTAGATAATGCGTTGGGAGGCTATGAGTATATTTCTACTCAATCGTCAGTAGAGAGTGCTCGAATTCTTAGCAAGAGAGATCCTTCGCATTAATCTCCTGTCTGATCAGTCATAAGAATGTACAAAGGATGACCAGAAGTAATGATTTTGAATACATATATACATAAATACGGGGGACGTGCCTCCTTAAATGCATTGTTAGGACAAGAACTGCATCACATAATCCAATCTAACGCACAGGCCCACCTACCAGCATCCTGGTGCCATTTGAATGAGTTCAACATCCACTGAGCTGTTGATCTGCAGTACTCTGGATTAGAGCTGCATGGAACTCAAAAGCTCAAACATATACACACACAAAAACACATTCATACACAAACACACACTCATACACAAACACACACTCATACACAAACACACAGTCACAGATATCCTTTCGTTAACTGAAGTACCCACTTCAAATGCAAATAAATGTTAGATCCTAGCAAAATGTCAAACTAAACTACTTAGGAAGCTGCACTCCTCTGCTCATAAATAACAGAGCAGTCGCACAGGAGCGCAGCGCCCTGCCGCCGGAATTTTGTGTCTGTTGCAAATAAATTTTTAATACAATTTCATACTCTGTCACGCTTCTATAGGCGGCAAAGTTCCGAGAGGTCGAGTGCGACTCTTTGAGTGTGAATGGGAGTGTTAATGGGAGTCGAAGTGCGCACTTTCTCAATTTGCATTTTTAATTAATTCATTTAAAGTCTCAAAGTTGCCCAAAATTGTGTGATAGGGAACTTTTAACAAGCTATTTATAAGTTTCAGGCACCTATACTTGGAATTCTCAACAAAAGCACACAATAAATACATGTGTGGGTGGATGTGAGTGTGTAAATGTGCTAAAATGTGTTGTTATGTTGCCAAAAACAAACAACAACAATAACAACACCACAGCCACCACCAACACTGCCAACAATAAAAAGCAGAAGCAGTGCACTTGTTCGCTATTTTAAATTTAATAAACTCATCTTTTGCCAGAGACAAACTCAAGTTCACAGACGCACTTATACGCTCGTACACACACACGCACACAATCGCAAACACAAACACACACATACGTGCGCACACGGAGACACATACATACGTAAACCAAGCATATATATATAGAAACACACTTGCTTGAGTGCCATAAAAACCTCAGTAGTTTAGATAGTCGTGAATGTACCCAGTAGACAAACGCAACAGCAGTCGCAGGAAGCTCAGTTCACTAGAGGCGAACTATAAAGCTACGGGGACATGCAAAGCAACTGTATGAGGAACTCTTTAGAAGCATATTTTATTTATAAACTTTAAAGAGGGTGCCTAAGGTTAGAGTGAATCATAGGGACTAGTACAATAGGTCCTCACGGGCCGCTCCCTGAAATATGAAATCTAAATTTAAAGGGGGGGAAGTAGAGGTATGAAACCTAGCCAAGGAACCTTCAACATCTCCACAGATGGCTCAAAAATGACGAACGGAGTAGGAATACTGGAATCTACTATGCAGAGCTAGGAATTAACCAGCCTATAAAGTTGCCTGATCAGTGCAGTATTTTCCAAGGGAAAGTTTTTGCTGTGGGGTAAACCGCGGAGCTGGCTTACACTTAAACAGAAAGCTCCACTGTAGACATCTACGTAGATAGCCAGGCAGCAATAAACGCAATTACCTCAATACCATATTACGTCTAAAAACGTTCTAAAGAGCAGGGAAGCCATAGAAAGGGTAGCTGTGTATAGACGGCTACATATATATTCGGTACCGGGCCATAGAGGCATTGAAGGAAACAAGCTACATATCTATTGGGTACCAGGCCATAGAGGCATTGAAGGCAACGAATTAGCAAATGAGATTGGCAGAAGCGCTATGCGAACAATAAATCGAAAAACAGAAACCTCTCAAAAATATGCACAATGAGATTGATGAAGATATGAGGAGACAGGTAGCGGCGAGGCCGCATAGCTTAACCACCTGCAGAACTATAAAAGTCACGTTCATACTCGTGCTTCTGTGTGCTCTGTTCGCTTCCTTTCCTCCTATGACAGTATTCTTTAAATTGTCGACTGGGTCTGGCTGCCGGCAACAACGTGTGTTGTGCAACATTTGAGTCCTCTTAGTGCATAATTAAACACAAAACCGCATTAACGCGGTCTTACAAGAACACACACAAACAAACATGTTGACACTCACAACCAAACAAGGACACATGGAATTTCTTCTCCAGCTTTTCACACTTTTAATGTGTTCAGGTTTGTGTGCGCAAATGTCTCTCTGTATGTGATTGGGAGTGTATGTGTGAGTGTGAAATTCTTCGTAACCCTGAGGCTAAAAAAATAAACATTAACGCAAGTTGACAAACAGAAAGTGCCGAAAAAGAACTTTAAATAAAAATATTACAGACATGCGGCTCACTTCCTCACACAAACACACACACATACACAAGCACACATGCACCCCGCATGACATGCAAATTGTATTGAATTGCAAGTCAGCTCAGCTCAACGCTCTGCAGAAGTGTAGCGAAATGTGCCATTAAAATGTTGTGCAGCTTTGATATTTTTAGTTTTCAAGGATGGTTCACTTCTACATAGATCTGTATGTGGGAGTGTGCCTCCTTGTGCTTCTGTGTGTGTGTGTGAATGTGTTTTTGTGCGCTAAACATATGCCTCCCAAATGCAATTCATGAAATACATTACGAATATGTGCCAGCAAGGAAGTGGGAAGCACTTTTATTTCTCTTATAAGTATTTAAAGTGAGTGCGGCGATCGGGGCGTATGAGCAACACGCCATCATTGAACTGTTAAATATGTGAGACGATTATGTGTAGCCTACTTTTAGGCACAATCAAAGAGAAAGCAATCTGTATTGTTATATAAAAAGCGTGGCAGGTATATATACCAAAATGTTTCATACAAAATTCTTGCAAGGAATTTGTGAACGAAAGAGGACAAAATAGTTTGTAAGAGAAAATTTAACCATGATGAATCTTCACTATAACAAATACTTTATTATTCCTTAAGATATCGCAGTCTGATTACTTTGTGTAGTAATTAAAGTATCACTACTATAAGGCGACATATAAGTTCAGTGAAACAGAAAATGTGTTCCCATCAAAGGATTACACTGGATTCGAATCAATTAGACAACTCTACTATACGCAAGTTATTCAAGGAGCAGCTACAAATCAAAACAGCAGGCTGCTGCGCTGCATAACCCACTTACTGCGAACAATCGAACGCCCCATGTGTTCATGTGTAATGTCTCTGAATTGAATTAAATTGAATTAAATTCAGTGGAATGGAATGCAATTGTTATTTGTTTATGTGCAACAATTTTTTTTTTTTTCGAGCGGTCAATCGCTGGCCACCTTGCTCCATACAAAAGGGCAGAAATTCCATCAGAACCCAAGCTGTGCACAGAGCGTTCCGAGCTTATTATTCAAAGTACAACGACCTTGCCGCAAATAATCAGGTCAAGAACTCGTACCATAAATAAATATGGATGTATTTTTGCACTGCTATCGAGGCAGACGTCCAGCAGCTGCACCACAAACATGTCCGTGAGAAATGTTCGCAGGAATCCGTTCGCCTTCAATGAAATTCTTGTTAATGCACCGTCCACAGGTCGCTTTTGTAAACAGTGGTGCGAGTGTGAGGACTCTCTTGTGTGGTACCATTGTGTCCAGCGTCGTGTTGTGTCACAGGACACAGGAGGAGTGAAAGGGGAGATTCTTCGATGTGCCTGAATGGCGACTGTGCGAGTGAGGCGAAATATGAGGAATTTATTTTTAAAATATTCCATGATTTCTGTGCGGACTTGTGGCATGCGGCAGCACTCTTAATTGGAGAGCAATTATTGCTCGTAAATAAAGATGCAAGCGATTGAATAAGTAGTGAGGATTTACTCACTGGGTAATGACGACATTCAGAAAGAATTTTTCAAAGCCGCTTAATTGAATTGCCATCTGAAGTAACTCTGAGAACTGCTGCTGCCAGTTCATGCTCTAATATCGCTATTTTTTTTTTGTTTGGTTATTGAAACTTCTAATCTATTGTGTTGAAGTGGCGATGGCACTAAGTTCAGTCCTGAATGGACACCGAACCACCAGCAAAGTTTCCTTTCACCTTTTCGCAAGCAGCTTCTCAAATATGTTGGTACTCCACTCGCAACTTTTCGCAGCTCATGGAGGGTAACAAGGTTTATGGCTCGACTGAAGTGGAAGAAACTGTAGAAAGCAAATCTCCCTTCAATCTGTTAAAACGATGAAAAGGAGGAGGGTCGGTACCATCAGTTGCCTCAGTAATCTATTCGCATAGTTTTAATTGAAGTCTCCGGCATGAAAACTATCGCTATGGGTTTTAGGAGAGGAGGATAAAGTTGGAAATATTAGCGAGATGCAAATTTGAAGTT
Organism: Clusia tigrina; assembly: GCA_920105625.2. NCBI lineage: Eukaryota > Metazoa > Arthropoda > Insecta > Diptera > Clusiidae > Clusia > Clusia tigrina. The sequence continues at coordinate 178,083,238 of OV050032.1, forward strand.
ACTTTTTGCCAATGCTCCAAGCAATATTTCTAATATCAGAGTCGTTAACTGAGTCCTTGCGAAGAAGGCTGCGACTCGAACCTGGCCTAAGTAAATGATAAATCATAACACAACCCTAAGAGGACTGCAACTTTTTATTTTCCGTCCATTTTAGTCGGATGTGGCGTTCCAGTGGGAATAGGTTTGTCACTAAAACAATGGGATGCCATTTTAGTTTAGAAACATGGCCTCTAGCGAAATTGGAGCTTTCTTGTGATGTTGCTGGAATGTACCCTTTTGGGTCCTTTGGATATTCACATTTTTAATGTACTAAGGAGCCTTTATGAAAAACTTTTGCCTGGACTCGTTGCAGCTTTGCGAAATTAGAGGGACATGGTGTACCCTAGAGCTGGATACCATAAGTCCACATAAGATTTATCATGGCTTGATAGAGTACAATCTTGTAAGCCAATTGGAGTTTCGAGGGCCTTTTTAAGAGCGAGCTGAGTTCATTAGTATTTCATTTCTTCTCAGTGATTTTAGCGCTGATATGCGTCGCTCATATTAGTTGGCGATCAAGGCTCATTCACAAACATTTGGTGTCGGGGTGGGAGGGGTGGGCTTTTAGTTTAACTGTACTGAGGCACAGGCTTTCACACGCATTTTCTTCGGTTCACTTTGAGTCTCTAAGCAGTTCTACTCCTGGAGTAGTTTGGATACCACATTTAGACCAGAGTGGGAACCCAAACGTTGATGTGACGGGTTCGCTCTCAGTCGTTGGGATGTCAGCAGTACCACGTGTGTAAAGGAGGGGGCTCAGTACTCTACCTTGAGGGATCCCAGCTAAATTAGGGTATTCTGCTGAGATGAAGGTTTTGAGTTTTATGACGAGTTTTCTACACGAAAATTAACTTTTAAGCATCATAGAAACATTCAGAGGCAGTATCCTGCTTAACTTCAGTAAGAGTCCTGCGTAGCATATTTTAAATTTATTTCTTACATCGAGAAACACAGCAGAATGGATTCCTTGCACTCGTCAGTTGTCTGAATGTTGCTTACAATGCGATGAAGTTTTTCAGCCGTGCCATGTTTCTATGATCTGGAATGATATTTTTTTCTCTGTGAAGGTTTTTATCTGTGACTGGATTTATCCTCCTTATTATCAATTTGCAAAGAGCTTTGAACAAATCGATAGTGAGGTTAAAGGTACTTAAGATTTCATTAGAATGATCTTTTCCGGGTTTGGGAATAACCATTATCTGAGAGACTTTCCATGCATGTGGATATGACCCAGAGGGTATAATGCAGGAGGTGCATTATTACTACTCGTGGAAATTCTTCTATCATCTGACCTGTGTTTAAGTCACGCCCAGCATTTTTCTCAAGTCCAATTCCTTGCTAACTTGAATTAGTTATGTCAGTATGAGGAACTGTCCCCAGTACTAGGGGCGATATCGTTGATATCAGAAACCCCAATAAGTATGTTTGGCATTGAAATCTCCAGCAGCGATAAATTTGTTACCAAGAGTACTGAAAACCTTTTTATACGGAGTCAATAGTGAATGTGGTGTTCAGTAAATCGCTGTTATTGTCAGGACATTAACATATTCTTCTGGACGAATTCTTGTTGCGTGTAAATAATCCGTGGTTAAATCTTTCTTGGGGATATGCTTTATTTTAGTTTTCATTATAATATATGTGCCACCACGACCTTTGTCTCTAGGGCATTTGCTGTCGTAAGTTATATATCCGTCAATACTGAAACAATTATTATTTATGAGATGTTATACATTGATTACATCTGAAACCCTTCTTCTGTAAAAGAGTTTTTCAGAGTTCACAAAAGCTGCAATGCCTTTTACAACTACAGCAAGCCCTTTACTGTTTTTGAGCTGATTAGTATTATTCTTATTCCTCCCAAAACTATCAACCACTTTCCGTAAATGCCGTTTATCATAAACTTGAACTTTAGTTTCGTGTATGCGCCCCTCTGTGATAGAGACAACATGGAATTGAGGATTGAGAGATATTACAATAATGAGTGCAAAAACAAAGCAGAAGTTATTAATGTGGCTCTCTATGTCTCGCATATAGGTGAGATAATCGACCGTAAGACAATAGACACACCAAGCATCCGCGAGGAGCATCATGAGCCCTGGATTAAAGTTTTCCTGATTGAATAATGTATAAAAAGTAGATTAGGCAAACATTTCACAAGTTCTCAGATATGAATCAATGGTGTTCATATCTCTTTCTCTCGTACTGGACTAACCTCATGATTCATGCAATATTAATTTCTTTAATTTTCTGATGTGGAAACGCCAATTGACTTCGAAGGTGGGCTCGAACTACTAAACCTCATTTATGAGCATCTGATGTTAAGTGATGAGAAAGGCTCTGTTCTGTTAATTGTGAACAATTTCTTCAGACAATTGCTCTCAATTAAACACTTTCTTAGCTAAGATACTTAGTCAACGGTTTTTGTGGTGCTCTTCCCAGTTCAATGAATCAAACTTAATGCTTGAAGCCCTTTAAACTCAGTCAAAAATGGAAATTCTAGAATGCCCCTTATGGTTATAGGAGCAAGGATTCTATTGGAAGTATTCTTATACCAAAGATTTTATAGCTTGTATGGTTCTCTGTGGTGCAATCTGATCTGAAGTTTTTATAGATACCGTATTCTTCTTGGCGTTATCTATAAATTGCGTAAGGATTCACCTAAAATACATCTTGCACAGTTTTCACGATTAGGCGGTTAATCACCAACTAGGATATCGTTGAATCGTTGAATTTGCACGCACCATCACCCCAGGCGCATATTTTTATGTAAACCTAAACTCTTAAATATTTTTCAGTATTTCCATAGTGTTCGCTTTCTGTTTCGCTCAGTAGCCAGCAAACGCAATCATTTGTGCCGCACACAAAAATTCATAAGAACTCCCAACAACAGCTAAGGCAAGCAGCAGTGAAGTCCACTCCAACTACTTTATCTTCAACATTTCTCTGACTATTCTCTGACTATCTGACTATCTGACTATTTTCTCACGAAAATATTTAGTAACGAACCCGAGAGTTCTGGCCAGGCATTTGAGTGGGCATAGCAACCAACTGCCTGCAGTGAAGTCCTCCCTGCCTGTGAGTGGTGCCTGCCTGCCTTACTGCAGCCTTCCTTGTGAGTCTTGCGTTTCCTTTTCATATTTCCCGCCGTCATATTTCTGCACTCTTCTCTATTAGCGCAGAGACGCGCATTTGAAAGTTTGGCCTCTGCACCCAGCTACGTTTCGCTGGGCAACTGATTTCAACTCTTCCACTTAATTTGACCACGCGCAGAGCTCATCAAAGAATGCGCACTCTAAAATAGTTCAACAAATGCAATTTTAGAAATTCTTTCTTAGTTTCCCTAACATACCGAGGGCTCTGGCCGGGGAGTGAGCCCCTCAATTGCCATCCCTCTGGCCAAATACCATTTTACTGCATGCAACGCGTAGCGAATCAATAAACTCGAAATGAAGTGAATTAAAGCGGAGCAGGTTAGCGTCGAGTCGGTCGCGTTTTTGCCTCTCACTTTTCATTTTTCAGTTCATTCAGTTCAATTCTTCCTTTTTCTTTGCTCTTTTTTTTTGCTGGTTCGATTTTTGGTGGTCCTTTTTTCGTATGCGAAATTCAAACTTCCAAATCCGCTTTTGCTGCGGTTGGCAAAGTCTGCCGTCTGCCTGGGTCATGCTTGCAAGGATGTGTATATGTGTGCTTAAGTGTTTGTGTGTGTGTGTGTGTGTGTGAGTCTGAACATTCCCGTATGTTTGTGTGCGAGCGCCGTTTTATTATTTGGGTGCACAGCTTCCCGCTATGGCGCACAATCCGCCAGCGAAGTGACACTTGAGTTGCAATAATATTTTAAAATTGGTGTTGGTGCTGTTTTTGTTGCTGTCGCTGTCGCTGCAGCAGCCATTTTCCAATCGATTTTGCAATTTGCGCTGTGCTGGAGCTTATATTTTGCATACAAATATGCTCAAGGCAAACACGGAATATTTTCTTTTCCGTTCTTTGTGCAGACGCACTCATGCCGCCCGCGCGCGCGAGCATTTGTTTCAATTATGCTCCTCCGGCAGCTGCCGCGTATGATGAACATTTAATTGAGCACAAAAGCGGGTAATTCTGATGAATGAGCGAGCGGGTTTTAATTTCCTGCAAAACGGATTACTTAAAGCTCAGACTTATCAATCAAGCCGCATGAATGTGGCGGTGTGTCCGCTCGGAATGAACGAATGCGAATACAAACTGGGTCAATGGAGAGGCCGTTGCAATGTTGCAAGAATTAAATGAATTTCGTTACAAATGTTGTGGTAAAAGGGAAGAATGTTTTTTGAATTTTTTCAATTTTATTCATATCATTAAGACTATCAATTATAATTAATAGTTATATCTTTTATTTTAATATAACATTCGCAGTGAGTGCAGAGAGCGAGGCCAATCGCACACCCTGAGACCTCTGAAAGGACTTCAACAGATTCATTATATTCTTCACTATCATAAATATCCAAGATTTATGAGAATCAGTTTAAGACTTTGTGAGGAGCAAATTTTAAACGTAAATTTGCCCCTCCATATTTATTTTTGCCATACCGCACCCAAACGTGTATATTTAACATAGAGGCCAAGTGCTTAAACAACCAACCCTAAAATAGTCTTAAGGCTTCTCCAACTTGCATTATTACAAAGCACATACACACCCGCCACCATACTTAGTACAGCAGCCATCATAGAACTAAGTCTAAGGAGCCTCCCACCATAGTAACGCTACCAACAACAAGTGTCATACTCTACGTTGGAAGAACAGAAGATACGTCCACAATATCAAGTGACACAGTAGAACCCTGTGATAAGCGACCAAAATCATGGAACGAAGACAACTGCGTAAGATAACAGAGGAAAATATTACACAAACAATTGTGCAAACGGCTGACCACAGTTAAAAGAATGCGCTTTACAACAACAACGCCGAACGCAATGAAATGAGTTTATAACAAGAGATCGCGACAGCAGTTACCGACTGCATTACCGCGACAAACAACCCATTAACAACATCCAAACAACGAAGGCAAAGCACAAAGTGGACCACGACAGAACGATCACTATGCGAGCCACCAGCGCGGACAAGGCACAAAGAGGAGCAGAAAACAAATTACATATATCCAAAATATTTAATAATCTTAAATATTTTACGCGATATAAAATATCAACAGAGTGCTGAAGGTGGCCCAAGGACAAGTAGCAACAACAACAAACAAGACAAGCAACAACAACAAAGCGCTGAAGGTGGCCCAAGGTGAATCATCACAACAACCACACAACATTGAAGGTGGTCCAAGGACAAAGACTTACAACAACCACAGTGAGAAAAACAACAACAAGGTGCTGAAGGTGGCCCAAGGTCAAATCCAACAATAAGAACAATGCGGGAAACAGTAACAACATGCAACAGCACGAGTTGGGAGACGGATGCCACAACAAACAACAGATCCCGCACAACAAAACTTATTGGAGGATCTACGCTGGAGCATTAAAGCAGTAGCAGCCTCTTTTCTTTCTGCATCAAGTAACCAAAGCGCATCGCACTAAGCTATTTCCACGAATACACAACGACGCACAATTTTCCGGACTCCAGCAGCTGTACTGAAATTGACAAACGCTACAGAGACTAGTTGGGAATCTACAAGAGTTTATGGTTTATAATCCACTCTCTGCTAGAAACCCAAATTGGCAAACGCTACAGAAGCGAGGGGGAATCTAACAGAATCTCTGGCTTACAATCCCTATTCTCCTAAAACTAAGTCTACAGACATTTAGGGAGACATAAAATTCAACTCTCTTATCCGTAGTTAAGCTTTTAATTAATAAATATATAGAAAAAATAAATCCACGTAAACAAGTTCTTGACTCCTTTAAATATGTTCTGTAAACGACTCCAGGCAATCCGGCGAGCTCACCCCGGCGAAAAGAGTCATTACAACTTTAAAAAAATATTCTAAACATTTAAAAAGAACATTCTAAGCCTTTAAAAGCAACGTTATAATCCTCTAAAAGCGACATCCTAAGTCTTTAAAGGTCTTTGGATTTGTAGAATTCCAGTAAGTATTTCTTTCAAGTTCTTCGAACTCAATATCACGATAAAGTTACCAGTACTCGAAAAAAATATTATAGAAGGGCGCGCAGTTGACTCTATTCCCACTATAAAGTTAATATAGAGATGCTTTATGGTTTTTATGTCGCATGTAACTTCGATGATGCTGCAGTGCATGCACCTCTTTCGTCCACATGCAAAGTAACTTTCGGAAATTTATGGAAGTATTGCGAAAGAGAATCCTTAGTTTATTCTTCTTCTGAGGAACATGCGGTTCTTAGGCATGATACAAGCTTCGTACCGCGCCATAATCTCAGACCACAGTATTATGCACAAATATGTCACGTAAGGGGCAGAGTAACGTAAAGCTGAAACGTTAACAGAAACAGAATCCAGTCGGCAAACGCCCATTTTCTGTCGTTAAATTTTTTATTTTCTGTTCCCGTTTCTGCTCAGAGTCACTCTGCACCTTTAGGCTGTCTTTAATCAGGTTGTTAACCGAGTTATAGAATTTATTCCAAGTGGTATAAGGCCAATATAGCCAAAAGAGCCATTCTGCAATTTCCATTCTTCACATCCTGGTTGGTCCTTAAACACATACTCGTGAGAACTCTGCAAGAGTCAGAGTAAATTTATAGATAATGCCAAGAAGAATACGGTATTCACTAGTTATCATATTGCACCACAGAGAACAAGAGAACCATACAAGATATCAAATCGATGGAATAAGATAGTCAGAAGAGATCCTATAACCATAAGAGGCATTCTAGAATTTCCATTTTTGACTGAGTTTAAAGGGCTTCAAGCATTAAGTTTGATTCGTTGAACTGGGAAGAGCACCACAAAAACCGTTGACTAAGTATCTTAGCTAGGAAAGAGTTTAATTGAGAGCAATTGACTGAAGAAATTGTTCACAATGTGTTCCTTAACAGAACAGAGCCTTTTTCATCACTTAACATCAGATGCTCATAAATGAGATTTAGTAGTTCGAGCCCACATTCGAAGTCAATTGGCGTTTCCACATCAGAAAATTAAAGAAATTAATATTGCATGAATCATGAGGTTAGTCCAGTACGAGAGAAAGAGATATGAACACCATTGATTCATATCTGAGAACTTGAGAAATGTTTGCCTAATCTACTTTTTATACATTATTCAATCAGGAAAACTTTAATCCAGGGCTCATGATGCTCCTCGCGGATGCTTTGTGTGTCTATTGTCTTACGGTCGATTATCTCACCTATATGCGAGACATAGAGAGCCACATTAATAACTTCTGCTTTGTTTTTGCACTCATTATTGTAATATCTCTCAATCCTCAATTCCATGTTGTCTCTATCACAGAGGGGCGCATACACGAAACTAAAGTTCAAGTTTATGATAAACGGCATTTACGGAAAGTGGTTGATAGTTTTGGGAGGAATAAGAATAATACTAATCAGCTCAAAAACAGTAAAGGGCTTGCTGTAGTTGTAAAAGGCATTGCAGCTTTTGTGAACTCTGAAAAACTCTTTTACAGAAGAAGGGTTTCAGATGTAATCAATGTATAACCTCTCATAAATAATAATTGTTTCAGTATTGACGGATATATAACTTACGACAGCAAATGCCCTAGAGACAAAGGTCGTGGTGGCACATATATTATAATGAAAACTAAAATAAAGCATATCCCCAAGAAAGATTTAACCACGGATTATTTACACGCAACAAGAATTCGTCCAGAAGAATATGTTAATGTCCTGACAATAACAGCGATTTACTGAACACCACATTCACTATTGACTCCGTATAAAAAGGTTTTCAGTACTCTTGGTAACAAATTTATCGCTGCTGGAGATTTCAATGCCAAACATACTTATTGGGGTTTCTGATATCAACGATATCGCCCCTAGTACTGGGGACAGTTCCTCATACTGACATAACTAATTCAAGTTAGCAAGGAATTGGACTTGAGAAAAATGCTGGGCGTGACTTAAACACAGGTCAGATGATAGAAGAATTTCCACGAGTAGTAATAATGCACCTCCTGCATTATACCCTCTGGGCCATATCCACATGCATGGAAAGTCTCTCAGATAATGGTTATTCCCAAACCCGGAAAAGATCATTCTAATGAAATCTTAAGTACCTTTAACCTCACTATCGATTTGTTCAAAGCTCTTTGCAAATTGATAATAAGGAGGATAAATCCAGTCACAGATAAAAACCTTCACAGAGAAAAAAATATCATTCCAGATCATAGAAACATGGCACGGCTGAAAAACTTCATCGCATTGTAAGCAACATTCAGACAACTGACGAGTGCAAGGAATCCATTCTGCTGTGTTTCTCGATGTAAGAAATAAATTTAAAGTATGCTACGCAGGACTCTTACTGAAGTTAAGCAGGATACTGCCTCTGAATGTTTCTATGATGCTTAAAAGTTAATTTTCGTGTAGAAAACTCGTCATAAAACTCAAAACCTTCATCTCAGCAGAATACCCTAATTTAGCTGGGATCCCTCAAGGTAGAGTACTGAGCCCCCTCCTCTACGCACGTGGTACTGCTGACATCCCAACGACTGAGAGCGAACCCGTCACATCAACGTTTGGGTTCCCACTCTGGTCTAAATGTGATATCCAAACTACTCCAGGAGTAGAACTGCTTAGAAACTCAAAGTGAACGGAAGAAAATGCGTGTGAAAGCCTGTGACTCAGTACAGTTAAACTAAAGGCCACCCCTCCCACCCCGACACCATATGTTTGTGAATGAGCCTTGATCGCAAACTAATATGAGCGACGCATATCAGCGCTAAAATCACTGAGAAGAAATGAAATACTAATGAACTCAGCTCGCTCTTAAAAAGGCACTCGAAACTCCAATTGGCTTACAAGATTGTACTCTATCAAGCCATGATAAATCGTATGTGGACTTATGGTATCCAGCTCTAGGGTACACCATGTCCCTCTAATTTCGCAAAGCTGCAACGAGTCCAGGCAAAAGTTTTTCATAAAGGCTCCTTGGTACACTAAACATCTGAATATCCAAAGGACCCAAAAGGGTACATTCCAGCAACATCACAAGAAAGCTCCAATTTCGCTAGAGGCCATGTTTCGAAACTAAAATGGCATCCCATTGTTTTAGTGACAAATCTATTCCCACTGGAACGCCACATCCGACTAAAATGGACGGAAAATATAAAGTTGCAGTCCTCTTAGGGTTGTGTTATGATTTATCATTTACTTAGGCCAGGTTCGAGTCGCAGCCTTCTTCGCAAGGACTCAGTTAACGACTCTGATATTAGAAATATTGCTTGGAGCATTGGCAAAAAGTAACTTCAGATTTGCATCTCGTTAATATTTCCAACTTCATCCTCCTCTGCCTAACCCCATAGCGATACATTTCAAGCCAGAGACTTCAATTAAAACTATGCGAATAGATTACTGAGGCAACTGATGGTACCGACCCTCCTCCTTTTCATCGTTTTAACAGATTGAAGGGAGATTTGCTTTCTACAGTTTCTTCCACTTCAGTCGAGCCATAAACCTTGTTACCCTCCATGAGCTGCGAAAAGTTGCGAGTGGAGTACCAACATATTTGAGAAGCTGCTTGCGAAAAGGTGAAAGGAAACTTTGCTGGTGGTTCGGTGTCCATTCAGGACTGAACTTAGTGCCATCGCCACTTCAACACAATAGATTAGAAGTTTCAGTAACCAAACAAAAAAAAATAACGATATTAGAGCATGAACTGGCAGCAGCAGTTCTCAGAGTTACTTCAGATGGCAATTCAATTAAGCGGCTTTGAAAAATTCTTTCTGAATGTCGTCATGACCCAGTGAGTAAATCCTCACTACTTATTCAATCGCTTGCATCTTTATTTACGAGCAATAATTGCTCTTCAATTAAGAGTGCTGCCGCATGCCACAAGTCCGCACAGAAATCATGGAATATTTTAAAAATAAATTCCTCATATTTCGCCTCACTCGCACAGTCGCCATTCAGGCACATCGAAGAATCTCCCCTTTCACTCCTCCTGTGTCCTGTGACACAACACGACGCTGGACACAATGGTACCACACAAGAGAGTCCTCACACTCGCACCACTGTTTACAAAAGCGACCTGTGGACGGTGCATTAACAAGAATTTCATTGAAGGCGAACGGATTCCTGCGAACATTTCTCACGGACATGTTTGTGGTGCAGCTGCTGGACGTCTGCCTCGATAGCAGTGCAAAAATACATCCATATTTATTTATGGTACGAGTTCTTGACCTGATTATTTGCGGCAAGGTCGTTGTACTTTGAATAATAAGCTCGGAACGCTCTGTGCACAGCTTGGGTTCTGATGGAATTTCTGCCCTTTTGTATGGAGCAAGGTGGCCAGCGATTGACCGCTCGAAAAAAAGAATTGTTGCACATAAACAAATAACAATTGCATTCCATTCCACTGAATTTAATTCAATTTAATTCAATTCGGGCCATGAGTCTGTGTGATGCTCCCAGGTACTCATTCGCGTAGTTTGGGTATTTACCCCAACAGTTGTTGTGGTTGTGTGTGGCACACAAGGGGCGTTCGATTGTTCGCTGAAAGTGCATTTTACTCGCTCGCCGTTCCATCTCAGCGGGTGTCACTCTCGCATAGCTCAGTTGTCCAGTGAATGCACTTCAATTGCTTGACTATTGCAAATTTGGCGCTTAGAAGGAATCACATTCCGCTTCACACTCAATCTGAGTCATATTTCGGTGGCATTATTTTAAGTTCGTACTTTAAGTGAAAATTTCAGCGGCAGATACTGAATTGCCCCACGATCTTTAAATAGTGAGTATTTTAAAGGTTCAGGTAGCTTTGATTGTTGGGGATGTTTTTAGCTATACACCTCTTTTGTCCACCTTGTCAACAGTTTGTTCATTCATTCACACAACCGTTAATGCCAGTAAAAATGTTCGCGCCATTATTTTCGTTCCATCCATAAAAAACAGTCTCTGGATTTATACCAGTATGATAGCTAATTTTGGTTGTTCTGTTTCGTTTAAAGGAGATTCAGAGATGATACTGGGCAGTATTCCAAAAAAGTGGTGTTATTTCAGTTAGATGCAATTACAAGAAAATAAAGTCTAATTTGAGTGAGTGTCCTTCCCAATTTGTGGGTGTTATTTAACATAAGTGGGTATTCAAACCTTAGGGTGTCTTGCTCTTCCCACTACTCTCGTGCATGGTCAGTGCTCTCTTTGCTCATCTCCCAAAATGATTCTGATATCTACGCTCAAGCATATGCAGATGATGCAGCCTGCGTAATAGCAGGAATCTCTTTTATGTTGGTCTGCAGGCGACATTGAGGCAAATGGACTTTCGATAATCCTAGCGGTAATGAATTTAGTTATTTTTACTAGAAGGAGGAAAGTCGAAAGTTTTGTTCAGCCAACACTCAAAGGGCTCACTATTAAGCTATGGAGATAAAATATCTTGGGGTGGTCCTTGACAGTAAACCCCTATTCCCTTCTTCTCGCTCTTTCTCTCTCACATGTTGAACTGAAGGTAGAGAAAACACTGTCAACTTTTTGGCAGTGCCAACGAATTTTTGCAACGACATGGGGTCTGGCTCCCTTGAAAATCCTTTGGATTTATAAGGTAATGATCACGCTCATAATAACCCATACATCGGTGGTCTGTGGGGAAAGATTGTTTCTCAAGGGAGGGAAATCTGCCCTATCTCGACTTCAAAGAACTGTGGCTATTTGTTGCACTGGAGCCTTTCCGACAACTTGTGGCCCTCTGAATCTTCCCAGCCTAGATGTAATTATGCAAGCAAAGGCCCTTCTAGTCCTCTGTAGGTTAAGGCACAATAGCCAGTGAGTGGGTGCGCGTGGGAATCTTCAAGATTTTGTCCATTGCCCAATGCCCATTGATTCGATGCCTTCGTATCCTATAACAGAAAGGCGGTACAGCATAAAAATTCCAGAGGCTCACTTATTTTACTATCGTACGCCTGAGCTCGGTAGGCAGTGCTGTCGAATTTTCATTGAGTGGCTCCAGAAGTGTTTGTGGTTCGGGCTCTGGAATTTTCGTAGAACTCAACGATGTCCAACGGTCCCTTTCAGGCGGAAGTTTATGCGCTCCCAAGGGCGATGAACTATTCGGTGGAAAACAGCTGGAGTAGCAGAGATATTTGTGTCTGCAGTAGCAGTCAAGCTGCGCTGAAGGCCTTGCTCAGCCCCTTGTCACTTCCAAGTTGGTGCTGTTGTTTAAATACAGTTTATATTACGTTGGAAAGCATAATAGTCTGATGCTGACAATGGTTCCAGGACACTTGGGGAATGAAGTCGCAGATAAACTTGCGAATAAAGGATATGAGACCAGCTTTACTGGCCCGGAACCTGTGCTTCCCGTGCCTTTGTTACCATTAGGGCCACTATTAGAGATTGGGTTGTCTGTGCAGAGAAGCTCGAATTGGAATTCTTAAGAGGCAGCGATGAGGAAGAGCTGTGCTACATATTCTATCCGTCAGGCTTTCTTCTGTCACTTGGTAGCAGAGACTTCAGACTTCCGGCTAAGCATATGCAAATGATGGACAGCGATGTTTGCCCGACATTTTGGAAGAGGAAGATGAGATGGTGGACTACTTTTTGTGAGGGTGCCCCAGTTTCTCGAGCATCAGATCCGAGATAATTGGCACTGACATCCTAAGTAGAGCAATTTTTGGATACTTAAGGACACAGGATCTACTGAAGTTTGTTTACATGTCAGTTAGTTTCAAAGAAATATAGAAATGGAACGTCAAAGATAGTGTAATGGATGTCTTGTGGCCTGAGTGCTTTATATGACTACGACAAATGAAGAAAGAGAAGAAGATTCCTACAAACATTTGGGTATTATATCAAATATGAGTGGATGGTACAAGTTCTTCATACAAGATCAGCAGAGACATCTACTGAAGGAGAAAATATAGTTGTAAACACTACGAGAGGATGTCGACAAGAAGGGGTTCTGTCGCCCTTAATGTGGAGCCTGGTAGTTCATGAAACACTAATGAAACTGTCGGAAGCGGGCATATAATGCCAAGGTTACGCCAGCGACATTGTCTTAATAGCAAGAGGCAAGTTCGAGGAAACCCTTTTTAACATAAAGCAAAGAGGTCTAAGAATAATAAGTTATTGGTACAGGACCACAGGATTAAACATTAATTCCACTAAAACCACAATAGTACCATTTACCACAAAGGAAGCTTCCAAGGTGGACGGCCCAGATACCCAAGCATTCTCCAAGCTGAAATCCATGCCATCGAAAGATGCGTAAAGATTAAGTTAAGTGGGAAATACAAAAGACGATGCATAGCTATATTTTCGAACAGTCAATCTGCCATTCGAGCACTAACCTCTTACGAAGTAGACTATGGAACTGTCCTTAGAAACTAAACCAACACCCCCCAACACCTTGCACTCATAATTTATTATGTGGTGTAAGGTAAAATAATAATAATAATAATAAACCAGCTAGGCAAAGATAACAATGTTAGCCGTTGCTGTGTCCCCGGACACGTTGGGATTCAAGGTCACTTGCCAGGGAAGGAGCTTATACCAAAAAAATAATAGGACCAGAGCCTGTTTGTGGGATAGGAAGAGCAGTATGGGAAAACACACTTAGAGAATATGGAAACTGTGCAAGACAGAAAGAAACTCTAGTCAAGCCATGTAGGTTTAAGGTAATTTAAACTCTTGTTAGGCAATTACACCAGCAAAGATTCGAGTCTTGTATTCGAATATCCAAGAATATACAGAGAATTTTAGCCGGGCTTCTCACTGGATATTGCAGACTCCAAGAACATCTGTGCAAGCAAGGAATTGTAGCAAGCCCCATGTGTATATTCTGTGAGGAGTATACTGAATCACCACAGCACATAATTGGGATTTGAGGAGCATTGGTGCACAAATGGAAAAAGCACCTGGGTTCTTTTCAAGCACCAGGTAGCTCAATAGCACGACTTGAACCAGCCGACATCCTGAAATTTTTAAGGGCGTCAGGCTTGGATAATGGGTTTTATAGTGATATCCTATTAGCTTAGGGTAAAACAATAGATATTTTTTTGGTCCCAGTACTTCACACACCTCCTTCACATAACATTATAAAATATGTGCGAGAAATTGCAAATATGTGGGCGTAATTTGAAAGAGGGAAGTGTGATTGCAAATAATTGAGTGCTTCAAAATTTTGGGTATTATTTTGAATATGTGGGCATTATTTCAAATAATTGTATATTACTTCCAAACTTTTGGATATTATATGCAATGTGTTTTCGTCATTTCAGACATGGAAGTGTGAATGCAAATAATTGAGTGCTTCAAAATTTTGGGTATTATTTTGAATATGTGGGCATTATGTCATATAACTGAATATTACTTCCAACCTTTTGGGTATTATATCAAATAAGTTTTCGTGATTTTAGACATGGAAGTGTGAATGCAAATAAGTGATTCTGCTTTAAACCAATTTGGGTATTATTTTGAATATGTGGGCATTGTTTCATACTTTATGAAGCATCACATTTGTATGTGATAAACGAATTTTGGGGGTTTCATTTCATGCTTTCGCATACTTACACATTCACTAAGATGTCAAATTGTCTCCACAACGGTACGCCGTGCCCCCAGTGCCGCCGCCTGATCCACGGACTGACGTTACGGACGTGTGGCAGCGCATTGTTGCTGCTTCGTGCGGCATGGCACGAACGTCGTTCGCTTTTACATTATAAATCATTATATTTTCCTTTTAAATTAGCAAAGTTTGGAAAGTAAATTTTCAAATTTATACAATTCGGAAACTTTTCCCCACAGAACTCACTTTAAATGAATTTATATTTACATATGAAATGCTGCCGGCATTCTTATCGTGCAGATTACACGATAGCTTAGTGCTGAGAAGTTTGATAAATGAAAGAGCTTACCAGGATGTGTGTGTGCAACTGGCAGAGAGCAGTCAGGAGTGCGTATGTGTGGCACTGCCATTCCGGGTTGTTGTTATTGTTGTTGTACGAAGACCGGGATTGGTAAAGTTGGCAAGTCACAAAGGCAGAGGGGCTGCGCCGTTGGATATATATGCGGAAGAACCATAGTCGTCGCCTGGGAGGGAGAAGTGTGGGAACGTGTCTAGTGTTGAAATTACGCTCAGCTTAGTTCTTTGGATGTGTGTGTGTGTATGTGTGTGTGTGTGTGTGTGTGTGTGCGACGCTTCAGGTACGGTTAAACAAACCAATTTCGTTCCACTCGTTTAGTAGAGGTGAAAGTTTTGCGGCAGTACCAGTACCAGCGACAGAGGCAGTGCAAGTTTTCCTACTTCTCACTCATGCATATTTAAATATGCCTGAAAGTCTCCGTTCAGGTAATGTTGAATTAAAATTTTCAGATATTATCGGAAAATCAACACAGAGCAAACTGTTTGTTTGCATATTTAACACATTTCTGGCTAACGTGTCGTATGAGTTATATTTATGCATTAATTCATGGCTAATTTGGGCATTGTCGGCATCTTAAAATCCAAGAAGGTGGAAGCAAGGACTGTGGAAATTCAGTTGCAGTAATTTTCAGTGGAAATCAATCAATTTAAGAAGACAATTGTGGGCTTAGATAGATAGATAGATAGAAATGGGGTAGGCTGGAGAACCGCCGAAGGAGGAGGTGGCCACGCACTCAAGCATTGATGCCTGGAAATATTTGGCGGAAGGGGGAGATAGAGTATTTAGAGGGGAAGTTATACCTCTCAAACTTCTTTGACTCTTTTATGAATCTCAGAAATCTGTCCAGGCAAAAGGAATGTACGTTGTCCATTCCCAAAATATCTGACCTTAATATGCGCCGCTTCATTCTGGAGAATGCAGGACCAGCGCAGAGAAAATTCTCTGTGCCGTCCAGTTGTTCCTCCAGAGAGAAGACGCAGCTTGGACAATCGATGATGCCTATGGACGCCATATAATGGCCCCATGAATTATGCCCATGGTTAATCCAACCAATGATCGAAGATCTTTCCTTAGTAATGTTAGAAGCAAATCTGCAACTCTCTTGTTCGAGCTCTCTAGGAAGCAGTTGGTTGTTTTGCAGGCAACTGAACTGCACCATCGGCTCTTGCCAATATTATTCACAACGCTCGTGATCCAATCAATAGCTCCTACTAAGATCATACCATAAATGGCTCTGGTCGCATTGGCGTACCAGAAGATCCATAGTTTGCCAGTTCATCAGCTACTTCGTTGCTCCGTAGACCACAGTGTCCTGGAACTCAAATAAGTTCAAGCAAATTCCTCCTTGTAATGGAGTTAATACTTGACTTACCTTCTTGGACCATTTGTGAAGTCGTTACCGCATTTTCTGGGGCCTTCAGTGCAGCCTGACTGTCACTACAGACTCTAATCGTGGGCTTAATGTGGTCCCTACTTCATAGAAAAGGTTCCAATTTGCAGTTTCCCGTTGACTAATTTGAAAAGTTGCAAAGTGCTAAGTGCAAACAGGGCCCAAGCCAAGTGAAAAATGAGGCCTCTATTTGACCAAACACTTTAACTGTACAAGTCTGAACCTTCTAATTGCAACATTGACTTTTACATTACTGTAGTGAAATAGTCTTTTCGTCATGCATAACTAAACATGAAGAAACGTTAGAAGCTATCATAAGGGAATTAGTGACAAGTCGTCGATGGAATCTGAAATAAACATGTAAAAATATTAAAAGCTTTTAAAAGTTCATTAAATGTAAGTTATAAATAACCAATCACAAACAGGAAGTTACAAATAACGAGTCATAAATTATGTTTATTTCTTTGCACGAATGACGTTAGTTCTGGAATGTGTTTGAATGACGTGGAGAGCAGTAAAAAACGATTGTCACACAACTGCTTCTGAATTGCTTGATACAATCCAGTGAACGAACTATTAGCACGTATTAATTTTCACAATAGTACCTTGACTTCAAAACATTCTTTGAAAGATAATACAAAAATTTACCCAGAGGAGAGTGAAATGTGATGGAGAAATTAGTAACTAATGTGCTTATATATATATATATATATATATATATATATATATATATATATATATATATATATATATATATATATATCAATCCAATTACTGAATTTAAGTAATTCAATTACTAAAAATACATTTCTAAAATTAATTAATTAAGTTCATAATATCGGGAAATTTCAAATCAACTTGAGAATGACTTTGATAAATTTTCTGAAACTAAGAAATTTTTTAACTGAAATGCTTTAAATAAAATTCTGAAAATAAGTAATAGAGTTCATGATATTCCAAAATTCCCAATCAACTCAAATTTCTTGAAGTTCGTTAAAAAATTTCTGAAATTAAGCAATTTTATTACTGAAGCACATACATAAATTTCTGAAATTTTGCAATTTTATGACTGAAGTCCTTTAAATAAAATTCTGAAATTAAGTAATATAGTTCATGATATTCTATAATTCCCAATCAGCTCAAATTTCTTGAAGTTCGTTAAAAAATTTCGGAAATTAAGTAAATAGATCCCAAGGTGGGAAATCAATACTTGTAAACAAAAACATAAAATATGTTGCACTGGAAAGCTTCAGAGAGGAGGACTTGCAAGCAACTTCGGTGCAAGTTGAAGACTCCTATAGTACTTTAGATTTGTCAGCTATTTACTGCCCACAAACAAAACACACAAC
Organism: Clusia tigrina; assembly: GCA_920105625.2. NCBI lineage: Eukaryota > Metazoa > Arthropoda > Insecta > Diptera > Clusiidae > Clusia > Clusia tigrina. Next base: position 178,101,003 of record OV050032.1, read on the forward strand.
ATATCAGTACTGGGATAACGTAAAAACTCTTGGCTATCGTTATATTTCTGGAGGAGAATTTGATGCCCAGAATACGATCTGGGGCTCCTTATTAACAAATGAAAAGGCAATCAATTACTTGACCCAATACAACAAACATTCAGTACAGGTGGACCAACATATTGGCCAACTGACATGAACAAAGGACTACATCTAATTGATTTCTATATCACAAAAATGCGTAAAACATGATCATTTAGCAATAAAAGCCCGCTACGATCTTTTCATCTGACCACTCACCAGTTATGCTGACCTTTCAACATACTTTTCTTTTAGACAAAAACATATACAATAATTATAGAGACTGGAGTACGTTCCATGAAATTATCGGGCAAGGCCTGTAGTATGGAGAAGCTTCCTGGCTTCTGCGTTTACATATACCTTAGTATCTCGTTTAGACTCCCTGATCATTGCAGTGTCTTTCAGGCAGGAGTAATGGCAATTTACCACGCAGTGAATTGGGTTCTAATAATAATGTTGGTGGTGCCAGCATCAAAAGCTTCTCGGACAGCCAAACTGTCTGATCTCTTGCGAGGTGAGCTTGCTAAGTTAGTAACACTACTCTACGAAGTACACCCTTCTCTAGACACAGACATCCCTCTCGCTACTGCTAAGCTGGCAATCAAACGCACGTATTTCGGGGAAGCCAACAGGAGGAACAGTCTTTCCGTATCTCAAGGCTATCCTGGCCTGGCTTTTGCAAGAGGCGAACCCTTTGTTACTTGAGTTATTTCAACTCAGACGAGAGTCCATCAACACTACGGTTTCAGTGCTGACGGGACATTGTGTGTTGGGGAGGCATGCGGCTAGGCTAGGTTTGCCCTTAAATGACTTCTGCTGTGGGTGCTGAGGATGAAGAAGAAACAGTGCTACACCTTATGTATCAATGCTCATCGTTAGCCAGACGAAGAACGTATATCTTCGCGGTTCCTTTCTTAACCAGCCCACCAGCCTCCCAGCAACGTGTAAGATTAGGTACTCAGCTAAATTTCTCAGTCAGTGAAGGTAGCGATCATGCTGTTCGAAGTAATGATGAAACTTTGTTAGATGGTATCAAATTGCGTGACTCAATGATTGGATTTATGCGGTTTTTAATAAGCTTTTGTAATAATTTTCATATTTGTGGCAGGAAGGAGATTGGCCCGTGTGAAGACGACAAAGTGTGAGTCTTCTCCTGGCTTGCCAATCAAAATCATCTCAGCAACTTTCCACAGGATTGGGATATATAGGATACGGATCGATGAATAAAATAGTTTTGCTCAGAAAGATTTCTTAAGACCCTTCGATCGAGTGTTAGAGCTTCTTTTGCTGTTCTTTTGGTGCATTTAAACAACTGTTGTTGAATTTAAAGACCAGTTTAGGGCCTCGGTGTGACTCCCGGAAATTTTTAATTCCCATTTTCCCATTTTTGCCATGCTTCAGCCGACAAATCGCGCACAATTCACGTGCGAAGATTCCCCGAAACGCGGTAGTTCATTCTACCTACGACAAAGCCATGGCTGCAACAATGAATTTTGATGTTTTAAATGCTTCAGCAGATGAAGTCGAGCGAAGCATGTAGCGGCACTGGCGACAGTGGCCACAGCAATTAATTAACCCAGTCGAGGGTTGTACCACATGGCCCAGAGCAACTGAGCGACTGCCGTGTTGCTGCATGCACAATTATTTCAGCTGTGCTGCATTGTGAACAGTTCTTTTAATTACATTGTGCCCCTAGGAATGCCCTCATCTCAACGTACGTGTTGTTCGTTGGAGTCCTAATCATATTTGAAATTCTAGATGGGGAGGAGGGGAGTCCATCCACTCCGTACAACCACAATTGGCACAGAGTGTGCTAAAGTTACATTAGCAGCATGCTTTGTTGATACTCGTGAAGGTAGAAGAATAGTTCCACTGCAGTTCGTTCAAAGTAGCTGCATTAACTTTAAAGAAAACTTCGACTCGTCTAACTTCAAAAAATATTTGAACGTGATCCAGCCAACAATTCTGTCATAGTCTCTAATATGATCAACTCTGGTTATGCATCATAGCTCTAAATATAATTTCAGAGACTTTATACTGCTGCAGTACATATTGACCTTTAGAGGAAGGAACCCAGCTCTCAGAGACTTTGCAGTCTCGCTAAAGGATTAAACAACATTTACTCTCTCGTGCAGGGCTCGCTGGAGCTGTCCTCTGATCACACGACCACAATAATAATACTCAAATCTTAAAACTTCTCAAGGAGAGATTCTAAAAAAGTATCTGAATTTAAATAAACAGACGAGTTGAAGTATGAAACGTACATGAGCTCCTAATCTGTCCATGCCCATAAGGACCGAGCGAGAAACCAACTCAGCTGTACGTAAAATTACAGACTTGTTATCCTGAGCCGTGAAAGTAGCTGCCTCGCAATCGAAGCTAGTCACTCAATGCGAATGCGCTCCAAAACGATCACTCAAGAGTGATTGGCAGAAGCAAAGACTCCAAAATCCAAAAAAGGAGCTTATTCCGAAAACCTGTAGCTTCTTTTGAGAGAAAAAGCAGGGTGTGACTTACGTTATCATGTTGAAAAGTTCACCCCAACAGCACAGCAACCAGTTATTCTATCTGGCGAGCGGTTGAGAACCTACAAAGACCAATAATGCGGAGACACTAATCTGTCTTCCTAAATTGGCGATTGGGGAAAAGCAATGCTAAATAAGGAGAGGACTATCTACCGATCATTGCAGGCAGATATTGGCTCCCAACCTTGCTATTCCTGCTTCACAGTTGCCTGCCTCCCAGCTGTGATATCCCAAAGCAATTAAAACAAAAAAAGTGGAACAAACAATTAAGGAATTGGGCGTGGAGAAAGCTCCTGCGGGTGCAGATGATAAAGATATTTCCACCAGTAGCAATAATGCACCTCCTGCATTATACCCACTGGCTCACTTCCCCATGAATGGAAAATCTCTCAGATAATGGGCATTCCCAAACCCGGTAAAGATCCTACTAAAGTGGGCTCATAAAGAGCTATAAACTCACTATCGAATTTGCTCTTTAAAAAATGCATAATGAGAAGGATAAAAACCCGACACAGAAAACAAAAATGTCATTCCAGATCACCAGCGTTTTACGGCTTTTACGAAGAACATAGCACGGTTGAAGAAGTTCATCGCATTGTAAACAAAATTCAAAGAGCTGACGAGTGAAAGGAATCCATTCTGCTGTGTTCCTCCATATCCAACAAACTGGTGAAGTTCGCCACGAAGGACTCTTATTGAAATTATGAAGGATACTCCCTGTGGACATTTCTATGATGCTTAAAAGTTACATTTCGTGTAGAAAACTCGTCATAAAACTCAAAACCTTCATCTCAGCACCCTATTCCAGCTGGGGTCCCTCAAGGTAGTAGTACTGGGCCCCCTCCTTTACACACGTGACACTGCTGACGTCCCAACCACTGACAGCAAAGCTGTCACATCAACGTTTGGGAACGACACAGCCATATTGTGTTCTCATCCGTATCCAAATGTGGCATCCAGGCAACTCCAGAGCCAGCTGAATGCTCTGCAGCACTGCTTGGATTATTGGAGGATTCAAGTGAACGGAAGTAAATGCGTGTAAAAAAGATTGGATCCCAGTACTCAAACTCAAAACCCACACCTCAGTAGGTAGGTAGTTAGGTAGGTAGGAGTGGCAGCCTAGTTTGACAAAAGCACACTTGAGCACACCTCAGTCCTCCGACACCAAATATCTTGCGCCTGCCTGAGCGCGCATATCAGCGCTAAAATCATCCTGATGAAAAAAAAACCCATCAACGCTGCTGGCTCTTAAATCGGTACTCGAGACTCCAATTGTATTCAACGGAGCCATGATAAAGCTTATGTGGACTTATGGTATCCAGCTCTAGGGTACACCATGTCCCTCTAATGTCGCAAAGCTGCAACGAGTCCAGGCAAAAGTTTTTCATAAAGGCTCCTTGGTACACTAAACATCTGAATATCCAAAGGACCCAAAAGGGTACATTCCAGCAACATCACAAGAAAGCTCCAATTTCGCTAGAGGCCATGTTTCGAAACTAAAATGGCATCCCATTGTTTTAGTGACAAATCTATTCCCACTGGAACGCCACATCCGACTAAAATGGACGGAAAATATAAAGTTGCAGTCCTCTTAGGGTTGAGTTATGATTTATCTTTTACTTAGGCCAGGTTCGAGTTGCAGCCTTCTTCGCAAGGACTCAGTTAACGACTCTGATATTAGATATAGTTTGCTTGGAGCATTGGGAAAAAGTAACTTCAGTTTTGCATCTCGTTAATATTTGCAACTTTATCCTCCTCTCCTGAACCCCATAGCGATACAATTAAAACTATGCGAATAGATTACTGAGGCAACTGATGGTACCGACCCTCCTCCTTTTCATCGCTTTAACAGCTTGAAGGGAGGTTTGCTTTCTACATTTCCTTCCACTTCAGTCGAGTCAGCAACCATTTCCTTGTTCCCCTGCAAGAGCTGCGAATAGATGCGAGTGGGGTACCAACGAGTTTCTGAAGCTGCTTGCGAAGGGGTAAAAGGACAGTCTGCTGGTGGTCCGGTGTCCATTCAGGACTGAACTTAGTGCCATCGCCACGTTAATACACAAATGTTCCAATGCAGTTGCGCAAGCTTTCTGCTGCATAATGGAATATGCTACGTGCTCAATATTCCTGGTACTCCGTGAGTTATCCTTTGTTTTTTATTGTTTATTGCTGTTGTCGTGGTTGTTATTCTGCTTGTTGTTGTTCTGGTTGTTGCTGTCTTGATAGTTGCTGTCATGGTTGGTGGTGTTGTTGTTATCGTATTCGTTGTTGTTGCTGTTACTATCCCAATCACTAAGATTTGCTAACAAGTGAATAACAAGAAATTTGCTTGGCTCCCATTTTTTTTCTTTCCCTCTCTTAATTCAGAATTATCCAATTTTTTTGTTTTTTATTTCTATTTGATTTGTTTTGTTTTCTGCATTTGTGTGTGTATGTGTGTGTGTGAGTACCGGAAATCTGTAGCCTTGTGTGTGTGTGTTTTTCTTGGTATCTCTTCCGGCTGCAACCAAATTTTCTTTCACATGATGAGTGTGCCCGTCCTACTCGATTTATGCGAGTCACATACACACATGCACATTATGTGTAATCTAATGGGGAACACAACAAAATCAAAATACACACACAAGTACACGCATCCACTGGAAAGCACTCGCCATCCATGTGCCCCTGGAGCCTTACTTTGAGGAAGAATGTGCGTTTGGGGAGCAACACACGGGATCGCAGCGTATCGCAACGCAACACAACGCATCGCTGGCGTGTTGTATTCTGTTCGTGTTGTTGTTATTGTTGTCTTTTAACAATATTTACTTATTTATTTTATTTATGCTCGTTCGCTTCGCTTTGTTGTGCTGCCGGGTAGCGTATTAGTATCCTGTCTGCCGACGCAGTTCAGTACTATTTTTCATGTTGTTTTTCGTGCTTTTGATTACATTTCATATGCCATCTTAATGCGATGCCGCCAAACCTGCTGCCTCTCTATATTTGAGTGTTTGTGTGTGTGTTTGGATGAGTGCAGGTATGTGTATGTGTGAACATGTGTACGTATACATGTGAGTGTGTTTTGGCATGTTTCTGTTTGGCAGTGCTTTACAAGTTCGCTTAGCCGTTGCTTGTAAGCCAGTTTCTTATTCGCTGGAGTCGACATTGGAGTCCATAGTGGCGTACGCTTGCTTTGTGTATTTGTGTACGTTTATCTTTGTGTGTGTGTGTGAATAAGTTTTCTTTTCTTTTTAATTTATTTTGCTCGCATTAAAAACGCAGTAAGATTTTTATTATATTATTACAAATAGGATTGGAAATGGCATTCCATTTGCTGCTCCTGCTGCTTCTTTGACTCCTGCTACTGTTATAGCATTTACTCCGGGGGTCATGGTATGTGCGTCCTTTCAAATTAAGTTTAAATTTTTAATCACATTTACACATTTCTAATGTGCTCTGGATATGAGGTCATTATACAGCAGCAGACTTTAATCTAATTGTAGAGAAATTCGCTTAAGCGAAATCGAAGGAAGAAAAATGCCATTTCATTTCACTGTAATGAAGGAATAAAAACTTGATTTAACAGGAACAAAGGGCGCATTTGTAGATAGCGGTCAAGTTATTGTGTTTTGGTGGGAAGAAATAACAATAATTGTGAAGATATGGAGTGAACTTTGACATCTCTCTAAAGCGTTCCCCCAGCTCACCTAGAGCTCCAAATTATGATTTGAAATAATATAAAACAATATTTAATAAAATAATAATATATAAATTAATAATATAAAATAATAATATATAAAATAATAATATATAAAATAATAGTATATAATATACTAATAAGTAAATAGACAGATATGTAATAAAAAAGTCAGGTAATCCCCAGTTTGGACTCAATACTACATTAAAATGCCAATCTACCGACCCGACTTTTGCGAAAACTCCATGAACTTACTTCGGACAATCGATCAAATCCTTTATTTAATAGCACACTCATTGCCGGTGCTTCCAAATCACAACTGAACTGCTAGTGAGTCATCAACTCTTTTCCATTGCTATTAAAACATTTCAAGACATTGGGAAATTAAGTGCCAGTAAACTAAAAGAGATATCAACTCTGATGACGCATCGTGGACTGATGAGCACAGCATGCGAGAAAGAGACAACAACAAAATTAACACATAAGTACTGACTTACAACATTAATG
>OV050032.1:178108267-178248267 GCA_920105625.2 Clusia tigrina
AAAGAGAAAGAGAAAGAGAAAGAGAAAGAGAGAGGGAAGGATAGTATCAATAAAAACCGATGATTGATGACTCATTGCATCAATGCCTTCATGAGCGAAAGAGAGCGAAAAATTCTGTAGCAAGAATGAGTGATAATCTATGAAGCTCAAGAGAGAGAAGTAATGTAATAATTAATAAGCCAGAGAGAGAGAGAGAGAGCGAGAGCGAGCGATAGAGAGAGAGAGCGAGCGAGAGAGAGAGCGAGCGAGAGAGAGAAAGAGCGAAGACAGTTTCAGTATTATTGCAAAAAGTGAGGTTCAACAACCGGAAATTTCATAGTCCAGCTGCATCCATGAATGCTGCCGTAATTCATACTTCACTCATGAATGACACACAGGTTTGTCAATTATAACACAAGTATAGATATTTCATTATCAACTGAAACTGTATGATTCACTGCAACAATAACGACAATGAGAACAAGAACAACAACAACAAGAAAGCCAGTTCCTGCATGTTGTTACGTAAATTAATTTGATTACATGTCAATTACGTTGGCACGTTCTATTGATTTAATATTACAACAGAACAACAACAACAACGCCAAAGTGGTTGTCCAACAACAAACAATGCTTGAGGTCGCCCCTGTTTGTTGTTGTTATTGTTGGTGCTATTATGGTTGTGTAGTTATTGCGTTGTTTTAGGAAATCACAACATTGACATTTGCCTGTGAGGTAATTATTTGTAATTTGTGTGTGTGTGTGTGTGTGTGCGGAAATATGGCACGCGTGTTCACAGCGCCGAGAAAAAATTGAATAAAAAAATACGGAGCCACCTTAATGTGCACCGGTAGCAAACGCATGCACGCTAGTACGTGTACTAGGGTGGTTCACAAGTTAAAAAAGAATATGGAATATTGAGACTTCTCTTCTAATGCTGTGATTTTATTACAGTTCTCACAGCAACTCAACCAATGTGTTGTATGAACATCAGCAGACAAAGGCCACGCCCACCTTACATATGCATACTTCCGTATGCAATTTTTTGTATAAATATATTGAAGAAATTGGTTGGTTCATACTGAAATCTATTGTAAATGTGGGCGGGTATATATATTATATTTATATAATATATATATATATATATATATATATATATATATATTTATATACATATATATATATATATACATATATATATATATATATATATATATATATATATATATATATATATATATATATATATATATACATATATGTATATACATATATATATATGCATATAGATATAGACATTTTTCTATACAATATTTGTGCACTTATTTATTAAATTGTGGATTTATGGAAATTCATTATGAAGTATTACTGGAAAATCAAAGCAAAAAAATTGGATTTGGGGTTAAGGTCCAGGACACGCCTCTCTCCCAGATGCATAACTCAACATTGCTCATTTCAAATGATCACAGCTCGAATTTGTGGTTCATAAAAATTTGCAGTTGGTGCATACTAGGCTTGTTAGAATGTTTGGTCGGTTTATACATACTGCCACGCCCAATCTCAATCTATGTACATTTCGTCATAATAATTTACGGCCAATATAAAACATGTATGAATGAAATTCGATATGCAGATTTATCATATCACTATAAAACAAAACAAGTAGGCGGCTACTAACTACAAATGTTACGCCTCTCATTCTGTATAAAGAACTCTCGAGACCCCTCGTAGGGGTCCGATTTACGATATAGAAATTAAATAATTCATGACGATAATGAACATTGAATATCACACAAGTCTGTGGGTGAAAGAAATGGGCAATGTAACTCCTCTGCCACGCCCACTATACAAATACAAATCAAGTCCTTGGTAAGATTCTTCAACGAATATTCAAATGATCAATGAAAGAGTCAGTATACAATATTTAACAAATATGGCTTCATCAACTCTTGTGCCACGCCCACAATACAAAAACAACTCAACTCTTTTGTAAGATTTATCAATGAATATTCATATGATGTTCTGAAATATTCACATAAGTAACTAAGTGATCTGAACTATAAAACAAAAATGGGCGGTTCACTATTGTGCCACGCCCACCTGTTACATACAAATATAGGCTAACTGAAATGGTGTGTACCGTTTTTGTCCACGAATTTTGCCGTATGATATCTGAAATCCTGACAGAATTGAACTGTTAAACATACTCAAAGGCAGAGGCCGCTGGTAAACGGTTCCCAAATGAGTGCCATTCATTAATTAAAAAGAGACAGCTACACAAATATACTCGCACTATCATAGAGAAGTTTACCAAAAGCACTGCTAAATAGCGCTCTGCATTTGGCTTGGTTTATTAGGTACAATCCCATCTCTGAAATGGGGTGTGCCTATAATATATATATTATATTTTGTTTGAACCACCCTAATCCACACGTGTACATCAACGACCAAATGCAAAGACAATGCACAAGTTCAGCATACATTTTTTATATCACTTTGAGGAATATTTTGTCAGTCATATTAAATTAAAACACACGCACACCTCCACACTAGCCCACACCCACCAGCAGTTGCTTCGTTCTGCGGTGTAGAAAAATAACCGCATTTCTGCAATAAAACTTAATTTTTTAAATTTTCTTTTTCCCTTTTTGCTGTTAGTCCTAAGGTCATTTTACGTTTGGGAGCATATTACGCTGACCTCGTTCGCTGTACCGGGGTTCACACGGCGTATGAGTGTTGAACTTGAATTCACTCTATGTGCATATGTGTGAGCAAGCATGGAGGTGAATAGGTAGGCATAAATATATATATATATATATATATATATATATATATATATATATATATATATATATATATATGTGTGTGTGTGTGTGTGTGTTTGTGTGTGTGTGTGTGTGCTTACATTAATTTGTGAGTGTGCTATTATTATTGCATGTTATGGCCGAAAGGGGCCGTTGAACATTTGCGTTATTGTCAGTGCCACGTTTGGTATATGTACCAACCCCTCCACGCGCTCACAAATACACAAACAAACTCACTTTCCCCAACTAATTCTTAGTCCGGGTACATAACTGAACACATATGAGAACGAGGCACAAAAATGAGGCACAAAAATAAGGCTCAAAAATGAGGCACAGAAATGGGGCTCAAAATTGAGGCACAAAAATGATGCTCAAAAAAATTTATTTATATTATACAGAAGAATTATTATATTACAAGAATTTATTATTTATTGAATATGCTTCAATTGAGCCTAACAATAAGTGAATCAAATCCTAAAACTAGTAACTAAAAAATAATTTTAACCCAAATTGAATTTAGCCATCAAAATTTCGGCTCTGCTTCGCTCTTGAAAAGTCCGGAAAGTCTCTTCTCTGCAGGCGGCATCAGCTTATCGGTTTTGCGAGGGATTTAGCTAGTGGATTCGGGTGACTCTCCAGTTTTGCTATGTATTTCTGCTTTCTAGACTTTATTTCTGTGATAATTGTTGGTATTTTCTGGTCCTTGTGAATATCATCGTTACGCATGTACCATGGAGCACCTGTTATTAACCTAAGTATCTTTGACTGAACCTTTGAATTATGGCAATATTAGAAGCGGATGCATTACCCCACAGTTGAGTCGCGTACAACCATATCGGCTTCATAATTGCATTGTATAGGAGGATTTTATATTCTAGACTTAAGGTAGATTTGTGGTTAATGAGCCAATGCTGATTGGCGACCTTCAACTTCATATTTAAAATTTTAGCTGAAATGTGCGTACTCCAAGTTAAGCGCCTGTCTAAATGAATGCCGAGGTAAGTGACTTCATTAGCTTGTGGAATGTTGATATTATTGAGCGGAATAGCTGTATATGTACCAGGCTTCAAAGAGAATGTTACGTGCTTGCTTTTTGCTCATTGTCCTTTATACGCCACATTCCTAGCCATTCTTCTACCCTAAATAAGTGCTCTTGTAGTGCTCTCGACGCCTTTATCTAATTAATTGCAACTAAGTCGGGCGGTATCATCCGCAAATGTTGAAATTAGCGTGCTTTAGGAGTATCAGATGTGAATATTACATATAATGTAGGGCCTAGAACGCTACCTTGGGGCACACCGGCGGAAATTGGAAAATCTTCGGAAATAAATTCTTTTACTTTTACACTGAAACGTCTTTTGGATAAGTCAGACTCGAGAATTTTATGATAGCTTTTTGGAAGAAACTTTTTGATTTTGAACATCAGTCCTTGATGCCATACCTTATGGAATGCTTGAGCCACATCAAGGAATATTGCAGATCAACACTCCCCAAGTTCAAAAGCTTTTCTTATTTCATTTGTAATTCGATTGACTTGCTCAATAGTGCTGTGCTTCTCGAACACCGAATTAGTGTTGCGGTATTCCGCTATGTTCATGAATAAAAGCAGATAGTTTATTTAGCAGTAGTTTCTCAAACAATTTGGAAAGGCAAGGCAACAGGCTGCTGATAGGTCTATATGATGACGGCACCATTGCGTCTTTTCCAGGTTTAGCTATCATACATATCTGAGACTTCTTCAATGCATTCGGATAATAACCTATGCCCAAAATTGCGTTAAGAAGCTTACAGAGAAATGCAGATGCAGAATCGGGGTAACATGCCTATATATAGGCAGGTGCAAATGCTTGTAGGGTGGAGATCACCGCAAATTACACAAACACTGTGCAGAGTGCAGTACGATTTAGAGGGGCCGAATTTTTGACAATTCGTACATTGTATTGGGCCGTTACGTTTGTGCGGTTCTCAAAAATGACACACAAAAATGACACACAAAAATGACACACAAAAATGACACACAAAAATGACACACAAAAATGACACATAAAAATGACACACAAAAATTACACACACAAAAATGACACACAAAAATGAGGCTCCAAAATGAGGCACAAGAACGAGGCACAAGAACCAGCCAATATAGTCACACGATGGGCTCACGCGTTTACCTATGAAGTCACGAGTCAGCGCCAACAACACAGGTCAAATGACCTTTCGCCTCCGCTGTCAACAGACTGGACTGAAGCTGTTCGCCTCGCCTCCTTCACACGTTCACATCTTTTTACCATTTTACTGTTCGCGTGCTCAGCTGTGTATGTGGCCTTATGCTTTCGTGCACATTTGGCTATAAATGTTAATCATACGCCAGGGAGATCTTTGTTAAATTGTAATTTTATGTAAACTTGACGTATATAATGCGTTCCTACTACTCACTTAGCAGATATGCGAGTAACCCTTTAAAGCCCTTAAAGAGCGCCTATAAAATTTTTTTGTTTTAATCATTAAATTATTGAATTACGGAAATGGGTAATGGGGAAACTTTAGTCAACCAATTTTATTATAAGTATTTGCTCAACTGGTATAAAGTCTTTCAAACAACACTGTTGAAACTTTATAATAAACATTGCAAAATTCATAACTAAAACTCTGGGAAAAGTTCTTTCAAAAATTTCAATGAAAGGAGATGGATGTAAATTTCAGGTTTTTGTATAGATCGAGGAACTGTTAAGACTCTTTACAGTTGCTTTATAGAAATACTAGAGAATCTTTATAGTCAGACCTTATAAATAATCGAAATTAATTACTTATAGTATGAAATTTTATATTATTATACAATGTTACATTATTTTTATATACTCGTACCTTTATAGCACTATAGACTCTTTATAGTCAAACTCATAAATATTCTATTTAATCACTTATAGTTTAAAATTGTATATTATTATACAATGCTCTATTATAATTAAATACCTTTATAGCAACACTAGGATCTTTATAGTCAGAACTCATAGGTTATGGAAATTAATTACTTTTTGTGCGAAATTTTATATTATTCTTATATATATTATTATATATATTCTTATTATATATATTATTAACATATTGCTTTATAACAACACTATACAATCTTTATAGTCGCACCTGATAAGTAATAGAAATGAATTGCTTTTCATAATGAATCTTATAATAATAATAATTGTTTATTTTATATACAATTAAAGCACTGAAATGCAATACCATAAGACCTAACAAAGATTCCACCTTAATAAGCTAAAACTTAATATAGCTTATGGCGCTCCTTTAGAGCGATTGGAGGAATAATATAAATGCATTCTCTGTGTGAGAAAATATCGGAAAGTTTCTATAGTTCCTTTAAAATGTAATAGAATTGCTTTGAAAATATAATAGAGTTCCTTTAGGAGTGCAATAGAGTGCCTTTAAAGCTACAATAAGCTTAAACTGTAACACTCTTTAGATTCCATGGATTTCTCAGGCGTATTATAGGTGAGTCCAATAGTCGGAGAAGAAAAAAAGGACAACAAGAGTAGCGCATTTTTGCACTCATATCTTTCTACAAGATGTATAACAACTTCTTTATCAACTATATAGCCACGTTATACAAACTTCATAACAATGATGTTTTTAACTCCATTACAATGAAGTACTAACATGTCATTATAATTATATTATTCTTGCCTTTTAAACCCATTAAAGTGTCCTACAGTGTTCATTGAAGTCTCTTACAGTGTTTCATTAACGCTTTTATTAATACTAAAAAGCTAGAGCGGTGATGCTTGGCCTTCGGTACAACGACAAAGTGAAAGAAAAATTAATTAATTGAAGATGAGAAAAGAAAAAAAAAATACTTGGAAAACCGAAGAGGGAAACACAGATAGAAAACCCGGCACGCTTCTCCACACTGACGGTGCGAAGAGGGGCGGTTCTAGCACATACGCCCCAATGCCCATAGTCATGGACTTCGACCTACCGGAATGGCGCTCATAGACGAATAGGCAAATAGCAATTAAATGTCATTAGGCACACATCAAATGCAAACACACACGGCGCCGGGAAATGCTCATTTGCCGCGGTGCACGCACGCCACAAACAAACACTCGCACACCTGCTCGCAATCCGTATGCATGTGGCACACAATCCTCATTAGCGAAGTCGCGCGCGCCTCTGGTACGCCAACATGGCGTATGAGTGTTATTAATTGCAGCGCAACTGGCACATTAATTGCCTGGTTAGCGAGCGACTCCGAGTGCTGATATTGAAATCATTTACTTCGGCTTTGCCGCAGCCAGTTGCCTGAACGGTGCTCCAATTTGTGTGCTCCTCAGTGAGGATGGCAAACGGCCGTTTTAAGGACTCTGCTGGCGTTTCTATTGGTTCAGAGTTTTAATTTTGCAGCCGCTTCAGTTTGCATTTGAAGCGATGCAGGATGCTGTAACATCAACTGTAAGAGAGGTATACTCGTAGTTTAAGCTGCATCTGGCAATATATTGAGAGTGGGGGGAGGATGGCGTCACAGTCTTCTGTGGCCACAGATAAAGTGCCATAGAAAGAATAACTTTTCTATGGCAATGTTTGGCTTCTTTTCAACTAAGAGAGTTGCTAATTGAATTTTGAGCCTAACAACGAAAATTTTACTCCTTATTTAATTGCTAGGATTAATCGGTTTTGCTGTGTATTCTTCACACTTCCTTAGATTAAGTGTGAGAGCACAAATGCTGATATAAAACATTATCATATATGCTACTCTGATTTATAAGCTACTCTGATATGGCTCTTTACTCAGGTTTATAGGCGAATCTAACATGCCTCCTTATTCAGGTTCATAGGCTATTTTAATATTGCTCCTTATTCTGGCTTATAAGCTGATATGGCTCTGGCTGGCATATACAATTGCTTCACTTGCCTCTTTATATTCCTGCTAATTCTTCCAATTCTTCTCCTGTATATCCTTTAAATAACCCATGCAAGTATTCAACTCCATAAATAAGGTAGCGTTGTGCTGTAAGCAGTCACAGTTATTTCACTACCTTCATACTGCACCTGGTAACCTATGAGGACGAAATTAATTGTCTAATTTCCAACACACACGAAATCCTCCTGGCAACATGAATTACTTTCACACTCTGCCAACAAGGTACGTGTAAGCCACAAACGTTCAATGAGTATTACGCACATATTCCTGCCATCCTTTAATGAGGTGTTTTCCCCCTTCAGTTCGTTCGTCGCAGTCTAAGATAATTAACCACCAGTCTAGAAAGAATGATCATTAATTTCGAAGCCTTAAAATTCGCTTCACTGCACAGATAATTTTTTTTGACTTAATTTTTATTTCGGTTGCTTCCTTGGAGCTGCTGCAATTACTGCTGCCTTGCAAATTTTACTCCAAACAGTATTCTTTCAAAACACATTTTCATTCCATGCCGCTGTTGGTACATCATCCTCTTCCAGTTGCCCATGTGTTGGCATTATTGGAGTTCATTTCTCTTTCCGTCTGGGAATATAATTCTCTTAGAATATTTTTCCTTATTTATTATGGGATAATTTTTTCCTCCAGTTTTTGTTGATATCTGACCATGTATCCATTTGAGGTTTTTCTCCCCTTCTTGGTATTTACTTGAGACTTCATTTCTCTTCAGTCACTTCTGCATTGTTTATATTGAATTGGAGTAAGCTCAGGCAATTTGTCTCCTCTGCTTCCTGTGGGGATCTGATTCGCTTCCTGTTTTCGGGTTGTGGAGTTTATCTGATCTTCGGGTTGTGGAGTATATTTTCTTCCTTTTGATATGTAGTTATAGGTGTTCCATGGTGATTTCTTTCCAATTAATTTTTCCCTTGTTATACTATTTATATGAAGGATAATTCCCCCTTTTTTAATACGATTTGTACTAAGGATAATTCTCTTCTTGATAGTCTCGACTGGGTACTATTTATATTAAGGATAATTCCCCCTTTTTTAATACGATTTGTACTAAGGATAGTTTCCCTCTTGTTAGTCTGGACTTGCTACTATTTATAGTAAGGGAGGCATTATCCTTACTATAAATAGTAGCTTCCCTCTTGTTAGTCTGGACTTGGTACTATTTATAGTAAGGATAATGCCTCCCTTTTTATACTACTTATATTAAGGATAGTTTCCTTCTTAGAATTCTAGATTTGGTACTATTTATAGTAAGGATAATGCCCCCCTTTTAACACTATTTATATTAAAGATGGTTTCCCTTTTGTTAGTCTGGACTTGGTACTATTTATAGTAAGGATAATTCCTCCCTTTTTATACTACTTATATTAAGGATAGTTTCCTTCTTAAAATTCTAGATTTGGTACTATTTATAGTAAGGATAATGCCCCCCTTTTAACACTATTTATATTAAAGATGGTTTCCCTTTTGTTAGTCTGGACTTGGTACTATTTATAGTAAGGATAATTCCTCCCTTTTTATACTACTTATATTAAGGATAGTTTCCTTCTTAAAATTCTAGATTTGGTACTATTTATAGTAAGGATAATGCCCCCCTTTTTACACTATTTATATTAAAGATGGTTTCCCTTTTGTTAGTCTGGGCTTGTTACAATTTATGTTTAAGATAATTGCCCCTTTTTAACTATTTATATTAAGAATAAATCGTCCCTTTTTATACTATTTATACAAAGGACTTGGTACAATGTACATTAAGGTTAATTCATTAGTACTAATTAGTACTATTTATATTAAGGATGGTAGTCATGACTTAGATGGTACTAAAGTAATGTTGAAGTATTTTTCTCTGCAAAATTCCAGTTAATCTTCTTTTGACACTATTGGAACATGATTCTCTTCGTCTTTGATGGGCTTCCTTGGATGATTTTAATTCATTTATTTTATTTATATTTAATTTACTTAATTTATTTAAATTTATTTTTTATATTTATACATAATTTTCTTGATTTATTTAAACTATTTCATTTGGTTCTGTTCGACACGTGATTCTTTTCATGTTGGAATATTTTCTCAATTCTTTGTCTTCTCCACGAAATTTGTCGCCTTTCGGCGCTGTTGGAGCATTTTTTATTTTAAAGTAGTCGTAACTTGGCTTTGCGATATGTTTAACTTTTTTTTAGGATATTCCTTAATGAATAATGATGATCTTTCTGAAGGTGTCATACTAACTTAACTAGCGCTGATGCTCTTTCTGTTTAGATTTTCTATGATTTTATTTTGTTTCATTATTACCCTCATAGTTCCCTTACGACTCTTTCCAAGTTAAAAGAGTTATAGCCCGTTACTCCACCTCTCAGTCTTCCCAAATTTATCTTCTTTCTTTGTTTCAATATTACCCTCATAGTTCCCTTACGACTCTTTCCAAGTTAAAAGAATTATAGCCCGTTGCTCTGCCTCTCACTCTTCCCAACTTGGTCTGATTTTGGTGCTGTTGGAACATGATTCGCTTCAAATTTATCTCTGCCGCTATTGGAGCCTGATTCCTTTCTCGATGATTATTCTTTGATGAGTTTAGAGTATAAATGACTTCCTTTTTTATTCTCTTTTAGCTTTGTTGGAGTGTAATATTCTCCTATTGGTTGTGTTTCTAAGCTCTCATCTCTCTCCTGACTAATCCATTACAATTGAGGTTGTTAGAATATATGCAGCACCTCAATTCAGGCAATTCCTCTTTTACTCAACTCTCCAGAGCAGCTTCGCCGTATCTACGGTTCCTCTACTACGACTCCCAATTCATGTGTGCGTTTCTCTGTGGTGTTCGTGTCCTTATCACTTTGGCCAACCTTGTTGCACAGTCATTTATGACCTCGCTAATCAGGACTCATTAATTTTACAGAACTTAATTGAAGACTTTGCATGAAATCTCAATAAAATTTCACACACATTTCTCAGCTACTAACAGCTTCTTAAATGCTTCCTAATCCTTTGCAGCACAACCGCATCGATTGTGTGCGGCAGTACAGCAAAAACGTTTAGAGCGCAGCCACCCACAAGGGAATTTTCCGGCAGTCAGCCGCGGACTAGCGCTCAAATGGCTGCACGCGCACATACGCCGCAACGCGTTCGCAAACACACACTGCAGGACGAAGGGAACTGCATTGTTAAAGGAGTGGCAACTGAGACTGGATGCGAGTACTACTATTACCATTGCTGCTGCTGCAGTGATGCTGTCACTGTCTGCTTCATTAGAAGTATTAGCCCCGGGTATTAAACTTCAGTATAGCGAATGTCTATTCATGAACATGAAAGACACCCGCACCCTTCAGCGTCAAGCATGTGCGCAGTCATGCATTGGCAGGCTCCAGGCAGGAAATCCCGTTTCAGCGAAGGTAAAATGCGTGCATTTCTCGTTGTGTGTTTTTCCTCGTTGCATGCCATGCCGTGCCACCGTGCCATGCCATTCACATCAGAGCTGTCTGGAAAAGTTGCTCCAATTTTTTCCTCTATCTGCACTTCCTTGAAATTAAGAGTTTGGATTCGCAGCAAGGTGCAATTGGTACGCAGTGCCACCTGCCACACCGCATTAAACGTCACTCCCACCACTCCGGCTGCGTGTGGCATGCTCGAGAAAGAGTTAAATTTTTTCCACCGTTGACACGTTTTGCTGCCTTTTCATGTGTGCCAAATATAAATTTCCACACTATCAACTCCTTTCAAGCTGCCTGAAATTCGACTCGAAACACTTCAGCGCAGGAAATTGATTTTAACATTGTAAATTTTTGATACTGTCGCATATACCTGATTAAATATGCATTTGTATGAATGTTTACATTGCTATGCATGAGTGGCTGTGTATGTGTGTATGTGCGTGTGTTTATGTGAAAGTATGCAGCAATGTTAGAAACCGCATTGGCGTAGTTGGCACCCCCAGCAGAAAACAATCAGCGATGGTCAACGATGCCCAACGCGATTAAAGCGTTCGCGTCGGTGAACGATAGGAGGATAGGAAGATATAGGAAGGAAAATAGCACTGACATTTCCATCAAAATCTCTGATTTGTCAGCTTTCAAGCTGTTCGATGACATGTCATCTGCACGTTATCCATGGAGGTTTGCCGTGTAACACTATTGCCGTAAATCAGCGAGAAATGAGAATCTAAAGAAAGCGCCTTGAGACAAATCAGCCAGCACTGACACTTCAAATGACATGTCAGTTACATCACGAGCACTCTAAAAAGCCAATGTCAATTGGAATACGATTGTCACCATACAATGAGAATGCAAACAAAAGTAATTTTGTGTAATTTTGAATATCCACCACCACTTACACTTCAAATGACATGTCATGTATCGCGTCAGCACTCTAAAAACCTAGTTCCAGTGCAGATTTGAATGTTAGAATACAATGAGACTACAAACCAAGTGTCATTTGGAATATCCACCATCACTGACCGCACAAATTAATTGTCATTTGGAATATCCACACTTCAAATGGTATGTCATTGACTTCGTGAACTATATAAAAATCTAGTGTCAATCCGGATACGAACATAAAACGAGCATAAAATGACACTGCACATAAAATTCTGTATGGAATATCCACCATCACTGACACTTCAAATGACACGTAATGTATCACGTCATTACTCTAAAAATGTAATGCCAATATAGATCTAAATGTCGGAATACAATGAGACTACAAACAAAGTAGCATTTTGAATATCCACCTCACTGGCACTTCAAATGACACGTCATGTATCCTGTCAGCACTCTAAAGATTCATTACCAATCCAGATGCAAATGTCGGAATACAATGAGACTACACACAAAGTGTTGTATGGAATTTCCACCATCACTGAAAGTGTAAATGACATGTCATGTATTCCGTCAGCACTGTAAAAACAAAGTACCAATACAATAACGAGTGTCAGCAAACTGCAAAAATATAAAGAAGTGTCTTGGCATATCAGCCTCTCAATGATACGGCAAATAACATGTCATGCGTTTAGTCATCAGTCTCATAATCAAATAAAGACTTTTAACGAATCTTACTTATAAATATGGCTGCAAACTAAATATCATTAGGAATATCCACTATCACTGATAGTGGAAATAAAATGTCATTTGGAATATCCACCATCACTGACAGTACAAGAGACTTCTCATGTGCCTCGTCATCACTCTAAAAATCTAGTGTCAATTGGGATACGAAAGTCAGCATGCAATGTGACTACAAACCAAGCGTCATTTGGAGTATCCACCATCACTGACACTTCAAATGATATGTCATGTATCGCGTCAGCCCTATTAAAAACTATTGTCAGTTCAGTACAGAATATCAGCAAATATTTGCAATACAAACAAAAAGTAATTTTGAGTATCAGTCATCACTGACGCTACAAATGACATGTCATTGACAGTACCAGCACCAAAAATACTGACATTGGTATTACCGCATCTGTAGTTGCCTTGACTACCAGCAACCAGTGAAATCATTATTGCCTTTTTATTTAAAATGTGAACCATAACTGAGTGCATATGACCATGACTGACATGTCATGGAGACTGTTAGTAGGCCACATTTCATATTTATTTCCCCAACTTGTTTGCTAAATGAGAAGTTATCAGAAATGCAATGAGTGGCGTCAGCCTGCGAGTAGTTTACACTGTTGGGTTCCATCGTGCCCAAATGTGTTGAGTTTGACATAAACACAGAAGCACACACACAAACACACACATATAAACACAAAAAACACACACATAAGCACACACAGACACACCTACACCAAAGCTCAGAGTCACCGAAAAAACTTAATAAAACACGTTACAAATATTGACAGAAAAGGCCAAAAACAGGCAAACTTGGCAAATGGAAATTTCAATTTGCCATTGCTCAGGTTTGCTCTGAGCGTTCAAATACAGAGAATATGGCAGGAAATCATTCAAAAAGAAGAGTCATTTTTTATTCATCGAACGTGTCATATTGAAAGTGTCGATAAGACGAGAGTCGAGTCAAATATTTTGTGACGATAGCTGGAAGTCATAACCAGCACTGGATATGCTTGCGGAGAGCAAACAACATTAGAGGAGGGGAGGAGAGGAGGGAAACGGAGGAGGAGCCGTATGAGGAACAGCCCAAGGAAGGCATGACAATTGCTAAAGTATTTCAGATCGACATCACTTTCTGAATGTAGGCAACTCCCAACTGTTTCTTTGTCTTATCTCACTTCTAAAAAAGAACACGTCTCAAAAACTAAACGAGATATTGGAAGAAAATTATAAATATATTTGAACCAGTTGCTATGTAACCAAAAAGAATCCTAATGGAATGCAAAATGACCCAAATTGTGTGGAAGAATCGCCCACTTTGATCTAAATGCAACCCAAAGTTATCTAGATAAGCCCCAAATTGAATTAAATAAACCCCCATTTGAATATAATAAACCCCAATTTTAATGAAATAAGCCCCAAACTCGATTAAATAAAATCCACCAGGGGATTAAATAAACCTTAAATTGATTACAATAACTCAAATGCCATGAAAAATCCCTAAATTCAATAAAACAATCCCCACATATCATGAAAATAAAAACCAAATTCAATGAAAAAAATCTAAATTTAATGAAATATGTCTCAAATTGGATGGAAAATCGGAGTAAACCCAAAATGTATCTCAATGAGCCACAAATTTAATGAAATAAATTCCAAATTGTATGAAATAAATTCCAAATTGAATGAATTAAAATCCTAAATGGGATTAAACAAAGCCTAAATTGATCACAATAAGTCAAATGCAATAAAATAATACCTAAATTCAATAAAATAATCCCCAAATTCAATGAAATAATCCCCAAATTCAATGAAATAATCCCAAAATTCAATGCAATATTCCCAAAATTCAATGCAATAATCCCAAAATTCAATCAAATAAGCCCCAAATTTATTTAATTGTATTTTTCAAACTTTCGAATTCAATGAAATAACCCACAAATTGAACGAAAGTACCGGAGATGTATCTAAATAAGCCCCAAATTTAATGAAATAATCCACAAATTGAATGGAAAATCTAAATATAGCCAAAATTTATTTAAAAAAGGCTCAAATTGAACAAAAACAAACCTCAAATTCAAGTGAAGGAACTGCAAACTTCGATCAAATACATTTCAACTGAGATTAAATAAGCTACAAATTAAATGAATTAATCCCCAAATTCTTTGAATTAATTGAAAAATTGGTGATCAATCCACAAATTGAAGGAAATAAAGCCCAAAATTTATTGAAATCCATTAAATAAACGCTCAGTTGCTGTAAATAAAGCGAATGCAATAAAATAATCCCTAAATTCAATAAATTAATCCCCAAATTCAATGAAATAATCCCAAAATTCAATGGAATATTCCCAAAATTCAATGAAAGAAACTCAAAAGTCAATCGTATAAGCCCCAAATTTATTTCAAGGAATTTTCTCAAATATTCAAATTTAATGAAATAATCCACAAATTGTATTATAAGTCCAAATATACCAAAAATGTATCTAAATAAGACCCAAATTTTTATGAAATAATCCACAAATTGGATGGTAAGTCCAAATACACACAAAATGTATTTAAAATAAGGCACAAATTGAATGAAATAAACCCCAATTCAATTAAACAGAATTCAAATGGAATTAAATAAGCACCAAATTCAATGAAAAAATTCCCCAAATTTTATGAAATAATAATAAATTAGATAGAAAGAAATCCCAAATATAATAAATAATAAAATATAATATAAATATAATAAATAAAAAAATAATAATAAAATATACCACCCAAAATTTATATAAATAAGTCACAAATAGAATGAAATTGATCGCCAAATCCACTTTATTTTTATTATTATCCTCCCACGCCACTCTACAAGGAGGGTCCATTTTCACCAAGCATGACGGCAGTTTCGGGGTGCAAGTCAGCTCGGCACTTTTTTATTATTATTGTTAAACCTCGCACCATAACTAATTATGCCTGCAGGGGATTGGGGGAATGAGGACAAGCAACAAATGACTTCGACTGGAAGAGAAAAAGATTTAGAAAGAAAAGATTTAAGAAGAAGAAGAAGGGACAGGCATGGGCTGGAGCTTGCAGTTTCCCGACAGCGAGAGCAGCATGCTTACCACTGCCACCCCCACCAGGGAGGCCAACAATATTTATTTAAATAAACCTTAAATTAAATTAAATAAAACCAACAAAAAATTCAATAATAATGGCAAAATTTTGTATATTTTTCTATTGGAATTCACTCGGAAAAAAAATAAGAAAGTCGCACAATACCTCAATGAAAACGACCTCAGTCGTTCAGTGCTCCTGTTGCACCCTTAACAGCTGCTATACTCATAGCAAGCGGGGTAGTGATGTTGGTGGTGATGTTTTATCTGAACTCATCACTGATGCACTTTGCGGAATGTCCGGCGCAGAGGACAGGATACAGGAGCCGAATGCAAAATAGAACTGCAAAAAAGAATCAAAATTCAATGAAATTCAAATTTATAAAAATGTTCCTTGGTATGTTGGAAGTGGAAGCAAATCTTGGGGTGGGTCAATGGCATTTGCAACTCGCCGACTCTGTGTGTGCAGCGCGCATTCGCTAAACTGTGCATCCATTTTGCTCTACGGTCGTTTACCAAGTTGCTGACCTGATTTCGAGCACACTTCAAAATGAATTTGCCAGGGACCTGCAGGACCCAAGGACATCCACAGAATACGCAAAACGGTGGAATTCTTAAACATCATTTAATATTTATTTATTTAATACATCGAATTCTTGTTTGTTTTAATGAACAATTTTTATAATATACGAGTATAATGGACAATTTGAAGACATTCCGTACAATTTTCACTTGTGGCATTCTCTCAGAATTTTAACAAAAATGGCACAAATAAAATAGTCACAGATCTATTAAAAAGCTGCTGGTTTAATGGATTATGAACTAAAATTTTAATGAATAGAAGCCAAGTTGAATCTATAATAAGTGAAGTTGAATGATATAAACTCAAACTTGACAGGAATTGAAACAAAATGCACCTTTGCGTAGGCCCATCTGATTGAAATTGGGCCCAAATGGACACAAAGTAGGCCCAAGTGGAAAGAAAAAGGCCTCAATTACAAAAAAGACCACTAAAAAGTCCCAAATTTCTGGATATACTCAAATATTCTCAAGTTAACGGAAATAATACTCAAGTTAACGGAAATAATCCCCAAACTGAATGAAAGAATTAATCCCCAAATTAAGACTCAAATCAATAGAATTAAACCCCAAATTAAATTTAGAAAAACACCCAAAATGAATGAAATGAGACTCAACTTAAGAGAATTAACCCCCAAATTAAATGAATGGACTAATCCTCAAATTAAATTCGTAAAAAGCAACAAATTGAGTAAATTAATCCCCAAATTAATAGAATTAAAACCAAATTATATTTAAAGAAAAACTCAAATTGAATGAAATGAGACTCAACTGAAAAGAAATAATGCCCAAATAAAATAAAATAATTAATACCCAAATTAAATACATAGAAAGCAAGAACATTGAATGAATTCATCCCCAAATTAATAAAATTAAGTCCCAAATAAAATTTAGAGACAAACCAAATTGGAATGAAAGAGACTCAACTTGCAAAGCAATGAGGCCAAATTGAAAAAAGGTTTATACCCAAATTAAATACAGGAAAAGAAACAAATTGAAGGAGTTAATCACCAAATTAATGGAACTAAGTCCCAAATTGAATGAAAAAATTTAACTTAAAGGAAAGAAACCCAAAATGAAAGTCATAAACCACCATTAAAAATAGCCAAAAATTGAATAAGTAAAATTTAAAATTGATGATTAATCGCCAATTTGCATTGAAATTGAATAAATCATAAAGACCCTATTGAATTAAGTCCCATGAAAATTATATCCAAACTAACTGAAATAAGGCCCAAATTTAATGAAATAAACTCAATTTTGAACAAAATTAGTTTGAAAATAATTTAAATGTGCCGCAAATTGAAAGAAGTCATCAAGTTGTGCAACCAGGTCAAGTTGCACAACCAACATTTTTTATTTCAATACTGTCACTTTACTGTACTGCAACTGTCACTTTACGGTTAGTTTAATGCTCCATTCATGACACTTTACTGGCACTTAACGGTCACTTTGGCGTCACTTTGTTGTCAATTACCTGTTACTTACCTGTCACTTTACGGTAACTTTACTGTCAGTTTACTGTCACTTTACGGTGACTTTACTGCATTTTAAATGTCATTTTACGATCACTTAACTTTCACTTTACAGGCATTTTACTGCCACTTTACTGGCAATTTACTGTCACTTTACGGTCAACTAACTGTCGTTTTACGGTCACTTTACTGTCAGATTAACTGTCACTTTACAGGGACTTTACTTCCAGTGTGCTGTCATTTAACTGTCACTTTACTATCACTTTTGAGTTTCTTTGTGATCACTTTGCTGTCACTTAACTGTCACTTAACTGTCACTTTACTGTCACTTAACTGTCAATTAACTGCCACTTTACTATCACTTAACCATCACTTTACAGGGACTTTACTTCCAGTGTACTGTCATTTAACTGTCACTTTACTATCACTTTAGCGTCACTTTACTATCACTTTACTGTCACTTTATAATCACTTTACTCTCACTTTACTGCCACTTTATGATCACTTAACTCTCACTTTACTGTCACTTTACTGTCACTTTACTGTAACTTAACCGTCGCTTAACGGTCACTTTACTATCATTTTACTGCCACTTTACTGACACTTTACGATTACTTTACTGTTACTCAATTGCCACTTTACAGGCACTTAACTGTCACTTTACGGTTAGTTTAATGTCACTTAACTGTAACTTTACTGTCACTTAACTGTCACTTAACTGTTACTTAACTGTCACTT
Source organism: Clusia tigrina (assembly GCA_920105625.2). Lineage (NCBI taxonomy): Eukaryota > Metazoa > Arthropoda > Insecta > Diptera > Clusiidae > Clusia > Clusia tigrina. Next base: position 178,126,924 of record OV050032.1, read on the forward strand.
TATTGTCACTTTTGCGTCACTTTACTGTCTATCACTTTACTGTCACTTTATGGTCACTTTACAGTCAATTTACTGTCACTTTCCGGTCACTTAACTGTCACTTAATTGTCACTTAACTGCCACTTTAATGTCAATTAACTGTCAAATAACTGTCCCTTTACTGTGACTTAACTGTCACTTAACTGACACTTTACAGGCACTTTATTATCACTTTACTGTCACTTTATGATCACTTTACTCATTACTGCCACTTTACTGTCACTGTAAGGTCACTTTACTGCCACTTTACTGCCACATTACGGTCATTTGTAATCTTGACTATCAACAATAATCGTAGCTTTGCATGATCTTTCCAGCTTTATCTTTGAATTAGTTTCTATAATAGAGCTTCTTCACTATCAACCCGCTCTTAATTGAATTACTGCCCTCTGGCGGAATTAATTCAAAGCAAAAATCACACTCTCTATATTCAGCATGCAGCCGTACTTCCACCATGGTGAAGAGTATAAAAGGGAATGAAGTAACTATGCTGTCTGAAGTCACTTCATACCAACCAACTCAACCACCGTTAATTTCAAAAAGGATGCTATTGCCTCCTTCCCAGCGTTCCACATACGATGCCAGCTTTTTTGCATTTTCCAAAAGAAAGGGACAGTTCCACGCATGTGTGCCGCCTTCACCATATATTAGATCACTATGAGCATCGCAATTAAATGGCAGAGCCAAAGGAAATGGCAGTGCTAAAGGAAATGGTAGTGCCAGAGGAAATGGTAGTGCCAGAGGAAAATGGCGTCTATTTGCGTAGGAATAATTTTTGCATATTTGCAGCGGCAAAAATGAGTATCCCCGCAATTTATAGCAAAGACACCAACCTTTCGACTGTTGCGGTAGCAGTGGCAGCAACCCTAAAAGGACTATTTTACAGCTGCCTTGTAGAAATAAGTGCCAATTCAACTGACTTCTGGGGGTGTTGCAGCCCGCATGGGGACATTTCAAATATATTTAATTAACTTAAATTAAATGCAATTACATCCAATTAAATGTAATTAACTGAACTTAGATGCAATTTAATGCGATTAGTGAGAGGTCTCAATAGGCAGACAGGACGTTAATTGCTGAAACAAACGCCACAAGGACAATGGGAGTGAGGCCAGAAGTGCAGCCATTGTCTATAGGGTGGCTCCGGACAAGGGAAGTTATACAGAATTTGGTATTTTCTTAAACTACCCTTGGCCGCAACCAACTAGCTGGGGTTTTTAAGGGGAAGTAAGTCTATTCAATTGCGTTCCGCAAAGCTGAGCAGTCGTCCGTTTGGTCGGTCCAATTTAATTTGTGCATAAACTAATAAATTTAAGTCTGAGCGCCAGAAAATATTCATTTAAACTGAGCGAGTGAGTGAGTGAGTGCTCCAGCAGTTCTTTCAACGCATTTGCATATCGAAAGGTAAGAAAACTGCATTTTAAATACAACATTTTAGGTTTTCCAACTTTATTTGAATTTTTCGCTGAGTGCGACCGTCGGTGAAGTAGTTTTCAGTCATATACATACACGGCAAACGCACTGCGAGCCTTACACAATTCACTTTGCGTGTGGGTGGGCTCAAAGCAACCAGTAGAAACATTGTTCAACAAACGGGCGTGTGATTTTCGAATTGTTAGTGCACAATAATTTGAAGTATTCTTAACTGAAAATAAAGTTGTCTAGGATAATAGGAACATTTTCGTCAGTGGGTGTAGAGCCAAACTTTGCATTTGCAGAATACTGGGCGGTGGGTGGAAAGCTGCTTGCTACCTGTCGCTGCGGATATAAAAAGTCTGACCAAAAAAGTTTTCAAATAGTGTTGAAATTATTATAAGAAAAAAATTCAATGTTTAAAATTGTCCTGCAATGAATTTGTGAAGTGGTTGAAAATTTTCATCAGTTGTGTATACTCATAAAATTGCACTTGCCGAGCTGTCCGGAGGGAGTGGGTAGACGCTACCTGTGTTGCGCGAGTACACACAAAAGTGGTGGAGATTCAGAGTCAGTATCAGTATCGAGTACGGTCGTTTATCATCTAGAAACAGTGTTTTGCAGGATATTTCTGATGTGATTGGAAAATTTTCTCAATTTATGTATACTCATAATTTGCTTGCAATACATACAGAGAAGCGCTTGAGTGTGCTTTGACCAGTGGGTGGGGGAGGGTGCAATCAGTTCGGGCCGCTACGGTATATGTGAAGTGAAAAAGTGGAGATGCAATAATTTTCTGGAAATTTCAATTATGCAGTGGGAAGAATCAAATTAACAACATTTTATATATATAAATATATATATATATATATATATATATATATATATATATATATATATATATATATATATATATATATATATATATATATATATATATTCCTTTTTCATGTGTTTCTTTTTTGAAATTTTTCATACGGATTTTTTTATGTTCATTAAGAAAACCTAATTTTTTATGTGCATGTTTTTATGTTCTTTATAAATAAATTTTTTTCATTGAATTCTAATTTAAAATATTTCTTGTTCACGTTTTTTATTGGACATTTTTTGATATCAATTTTTTTATGTTCATTAACCAATTAAAATTTTTCATACGGATTTTTTTATGTTCATTAACAAAACCGGATTTTTCAATGTGCATTTTTTTATGTTCATTATAAATTAATTTGTTAAATTCAATTATCAGTTGAAATATTTCTTTTTCATGTTTTTTATTAGACATTTTTTGATACGAACTTTTTTTATGTTCATTAACAAATTAGAGTTTTTCATATGCTTTATTTTATGTTCATTAAGAAAACCGGATTTTTCAATGTGCATTTTTTTATGTTCATTATAAATTAATTTGTTAAATTCAATTTTCATTTTGAATTTGTCTTTTTTATATTATTTATTGGACATTTTTTGATACGAATTTTTTTATGTTCATTAACAAATTAGAATTTTTCATATGCCTTTTTTATGTTCATTAAGAAAACCGGATTTTTCAATGTGCATTTTTTTAGGTTCATAATAAACACATTTTTTTAATTGAATTCTCATTTAAATTATTTCTTTTTTATTTTTTTTTTTGGAAATTTTTGATTATGTTTTTTTTATGTTTATTAACAAATTATAATTTTAATTTTCATTAAATTGATAAAATGCAAAAACCAATCAATCAGTCAGAGACATTAAACATACTGGTATATCAGCATTAAAACGCTTTATATATATATATATATATATATATATATATATATATATATATATATATATATATATATATATATATATATATGTATATATATATATATATATATATATGTATATATATATATATATATATATATATATATATATATATATATATATATATATATATATATATATATATATATATATATATATATATATATATATATATATATATAAATATATATATATATATATGTATATATATATATATATATATATATATATATATGTATATATATATATATATATATATATATATATATATATATAAAGCGTTTTAATGTTGATTTACCAGTATGTTTAATGTCTCTGACTGATTGAAAATGGCGCGTTGCAAAAGTGTGTGAAGAACTGTATAGTAACAGCAACTTAGAAATCGACCGTAGTGCCTGAAATTTGCCAAATACAACTCGACTAAAAACGTTCACTGCAGAACAAAGACAAATAAATCTTGTTAGTGTATTGAAGTTGGAGCTACCAAGCACAGGCAATCAATTGGGAATCTCGTCCATTCGTGAGTGTGCTATTCTAGTTTTAAATAGTAATTTTAATGGTTTAATAAATAGTTTTAAATATATAAATCAGTGTATGAGCCTGAAGTCTGGTCAGCAGAGCTACTACTGCGAAAAATCCTTCATGATTATTTGTTTATTTAGTGAATAAATAAATAAATCCTTTGCCATAAGATACTTAATCCATCCAAATTTCTTTTTAGAATATTTTTGTTTTTAAACATTTTTTTTATGTAATAATTTTTTTGGAAACATTTTTTGGACTTTTTTGCCTTTGCTTTCAATTGTGGTGTGCGTGTAAGGGGGGGTGGAAAAATTACTCCCACCATGGACACTAAGTTCCCTACTGAAATTTTTCCCCTTCATTAATGCAAATTTTGTTCAAAAATCTGGTACAGCGCTCACTCAGCATCGTATTTATGGCGTGATTGCTGTACTTTGGTTGCCTCGGCGAATTTGCATTTGATGTCCAGCTACATTTGACCAGCACAACCAACGTAACCAGCCAGACAACCAGCCACCCAACCACCCATCCACCCACATTTGAACGCTTCCTCTCGTCAAGGATTTTATAAAGTGTCTATCTATGAACTGCATGATGTGTTTTTCAACCCTCAATGCATGCAGTGTTTATACCCACACTAATTGCTCTCGGTTACCAAGGCCCCAGACAGTCTGGCAAACAGTTATAAACCGTAGGGTGAGAGTGATGAAAAGCTTATAATATTGTTTTGCTTTAAATATTATTCCATCATTAAAAGCATGTGAACATATAAATACGAGTATGTAGCATCAATCATGCAACGAAAGATAGTATCACAGGAGATTGTTGCTGAGTCTTGAATAATAGGAAGGCTGCGACTTTCGAGGGTTAATATGGTAATTCGAAAGCAGCATCAAAAGTTTCCAGAGTGGTAGAAAATCTGTTTTCTATTTCAAAATTTGTTTTTTGCATTTTGAATGAGTTGCAAAACGATATTTAAGTAAAATTAAAAAATCAGCATACAGAAGAAAACAACCCCTTTCTCTCTGTAATAGCTTTAGCTTTAAGCAGCGAATTGCATCCTACCATGTCTCGTTATGCATGTGAGAATGTGTCTCGTTATGTGTTTCGTCAACTAGTTTCGTTAAATATTGTTGCAGAGTTTGGAGTGTGCCCAGCGCAAAGGACACGACACTGGAACCGAATGCACTGCTGGAGAACTGTAAAAACATAAAACTTCATGAAAATTCAAATATATTATAAATATAGAAATTGTTGTTGGTGTGTTGTATGTGATAATTGGGGTGGGTCATAGAATTTGCTACTCGTCGACGCTGTGCTGTGTGTGCTGCGCGCAGTTGCAAAATTGTGTACCTACATATTTTGCGCTACGGTCGTTAACCGAGTTGCTGACCTGATTCGAATGCATTTCGAAGTGAAGTTGAAGGAGCCGCGCCGCTTCCTAGGCCCAAGGACGCCATGAAAATGTTGGAAGGCTCTTCAATTAACATTGTATTTATATACAATTTTTTATTTTATTTTAAAATTATTTTATATATTTATATTATATTTTATTATTTATTTTTGATTTTTAAATTACAGATTTTCTCTTGGTTTTTAATTTTTATTTATTTATTGAAAAATTTATTAAATCTATTTTTATTTTTTGAAATTATTTGAATTTATTAATTATTAATTTAAATTTTCTATAAAGTTTCATTTAAAGTTTTTATAAAATTTTATTTAGATTTTTTATAAAATTTTATTTATTTTTTTTATAAAATTTAAATTACATTTTAATAAAATTTTATTAAATTTTTTATAAATTTTTTTTTATATTTTAATAAAATTTTATTTAACTTTATTATAAAATTTTATTTAATTTTTTATAAAATTTTTTTTACATTTTAATAAAATTTTATTTAATTTTTCTATAAAATTTTATTTAAATTTTTATAAAATTTTATTTACATTTTAATAAAATTTTATTTAATTTTTCTATAAAATTTTATTTAAATTTTTATAAAATTTTTTTACATTTTTCTATAAAATTTTATTTGCATTTTAATAAAATTTTATTTAATTTTTCTATAAAATTTTATTTAATTTTTTTATAAAGTTTTATTTACATTTTAATCAAATTTTATGTAACTTTATTATAAAATTCTATTAAATTTTTTATAAATTTTTTTTTATATTTTAATAAAATTTTATTTAACTTTATTATAAAATTTTATTTACATTTTTCTATAAAATTTTATTTAATTTTTTTATAAAGTTTTATTTACATTTTAATCAAATTTTATGTAACTTTATTATAAAACTCTATTAAATTTTTTATAAATTTTTTTTTATATTTTAATAAAATTTTATTTAACTTTATTATAAAATTTTATTTACATTTTTCTATAAAATTTTATTTACTTTTTCTATAAAATTTTATTTAATTTTTTATAAAATTTTATTTACATTTTAATAAAATTTTATTTAATTTTTCTATAAAATTTTATTTAAATTTTTATAAAATTTTATTTACATTTTAATCAAATTTTATGTAACTTTATTATAAAATTCTATTTAGTTTTTTATAAAATTGCATTTAAAGTTTTTATAAAATTTTATTTAAATTTTTGTATGTTTTTATAAAATTTTAATGAAATTTTGTTTTTCATAAAAATTTATTATAAATTTTTTTTATTTTTCTATATAATGTTATTTTATTATTTTATGCAATTGTGTTTTTGTATAAAATTTTGTTCTATTTATTTATAAAATTGTATTTCCATTTTAAATTATTTTTTATAAAATTTAATTTTTTATATTATTTTAATTTTTCTATTAGCATTTATTTTTTTAAATTTAATTTTTGTATAAAATTTTATTTATTTTTTTCATAAAATTTTAATTTCATTTATTATTTTTTCGTTTATTTAATTTGCTTTTGATTTCATTTTTATTTTATTTAATTTTTTTTAATATTGGATATTAATCTTAGTCCTCTGTTATTTTTTGTAAAACAATATATTTTTATATATTGTTTATCGTTTATGGTAATAACTAATAATTATTATTATATTTTTATATAAGATTTTATTTTTTTATAATATTTTTTTTTCATTTTGTACAATATATAATAATTTTTTTTTACAAAATATAAATTTTTTTCCAAAAAAAATTTTTTCCACAAAATAGAAATTATTTTTACAAAATAGAAATTATTTTTACAAAAAAGAAATTATTTTTACAAAATAGAAATTATTTTTCTTACAAAATACGATTTTTCACAAAATATAAATAATTATTTTTACAAGATAGAAATTATTTTTACAAAATATAAATTTTTTCACAACTCACAAATAATTTTTTTTACAAAATAGAGACTATTTTCACAAAATAGAAATTATTTTCACAAAATAAAAATTATTTTTACAAAATTGAAATTATTTTCACAAAATACAATTTTTCACAAAATATAAATAATTATTTACACAAAATACAATTAATTTTGTATACAAAATAAAATTTTTTTCTTCCAAAATAGAAATTTTTTTGGAGATATTTAAATAATTTTTTCAAAAATAGAATCCGTAACTCGAGTACCATAAAACAGTCGCAATGCCGTCACCCACTCGCATCAATTTAGAAACAAACTCAACGTTTATTCATCTTCACAATCGTGCGCATTTTGAGAATTGGGACCTTTCTTTGGCCAATCCACCGCTGCAGCTGCAACGGTAGCTGCTCAGCGGTGGCTCTCTCTATGTCTGCGTGGTTGGGAATTTGTCTGCCATCGCATCGGGCCAAGTTGCGTGCCATGCGTTCGATGCCGTCGTGAATCACCTCAGTAATGTCTTCCAGTTGGCGGACGGCACCGGCAGAAAAGGCCTTGTCGCCAAAAGTCTCACGTAGAATTTTGTAAATGTCGGACCTTATTTTCTTGCTCATGGCCCGATTCGCTGCATTGCGTAACTTTATTGTCAATCTAAATGGGTGCCACTTTTGTTTAGCAATTGCTTGGAAACGCACCCCCCAACGGGCCTCATGCGTACACTTGTTTCTCATGCCGACAATTTTCGGATACATTATCAAGGATCTTCAAAAAAAAATAACCAAAAAATTCGAACGTTCAACAATGTTGTCCTAGCTCGGAATGAAAAAATATGAAAATTTTTGGGGTTTAGCTTTTCTCTTTGGATTGTCTGAGATTACTCGATTTAAATTTGAAGCAAGTGAATTTTTGAAAGTGGTTTCAAGTAGAATTCACAACAGGAGAATGAGAATAATGAGAACAATATTCCAGAAAACTAATTCACTTGGGATAAAATTCAGAACAAAAGGTTCAAGGTGACCCCCACCCTCACCACATGTGAGTTTAATTTACAGTGTCCTTTAAGTAGACCTGTCATCATCCTAAGATTATTCTTAGAGATATTGATGAGTGCTTCGAATCTTTTTAGATGGTATGTCCCTAGAAGACCCTTTCATGCCCTTAGGCCCGGTTGCCGTTTCCTACACCACAGAAGGATTCTGGGCCAATGAAAGTGCTGCAACCCCTTCCTTGCAAGTTTGTCGGCAATCTTGTTCCCTTCTATGCCAGTATGTCCTGGAACCCAGAGGATAGTAACCTCGTTGCATGATCCAAGAGTATTGAAATTGCTGATGCACTCCCATACCAGTTTTGAGTTTACCTGATAATAGTTAAGTGTCCTAATGGGCGCTTGGCTACTTTCTTGCGCTCATAGCCTCTCTCTTCTATTAAATTGTGCACATCTCTCAAAAGCTTCCGTAGTGATTCATAGAATTCAGTTGTGAACCAAATAACTGGTAAATCATGTAATATTCCCTTTTTCCAGCATCAATTTTATAGTAAACTTATCCTTGTTATCAAATTCTTTTTTTTTTGTATATTTTTTGAACAATTCGCATGACTGCGAAGAAGAGGTAAATTTGAGGGTCTCTAAACTCCTCTTGTTGTGAACAATCTCCAAATTTATAGAAGCTTATATGAGGGTATAAAGGGTACATATTCGCACAATGATTGATATTATCTCACGCTGAAGTTCTGTTGCCATATCAACTAATTCCATTATCAAAATCCAACCCCTTTTTTCTATACTTAATTTCTATTCTTTTTATTCAAATGAAATTGGAAGTTCTTTAACAAGACTTCAACCCTTGTATAATAATATCACCATGGTGCCTTCTCTATTCCCAGGACGCCGAACTGAGTTGAAAGGATTTACAGTCGCATTGATATTACGAAACAAAATTGCTAACATGCCAATTTAGAGTAGCAATCGGAATAACGTAATATAATAAAAGTGCATAAACACAATTTGGGTGTGTTAATTGGAAAGCATGGCAAAATCATAGAAGGTGAGATCCTCCCACAGAGTCCTACCATGTTTTTGTTGAACAAATCTGAGGGCAAAAGTTGAGGAAAATTATTTATTACCAGCTATAAGAGTAGCGAAAATTTGTGGGGTCCATACTGGGTATCCTATCAGAGGTAATGTAGGTCGAAGCAATTTTTGTACTGAGAAATGTTTGTACTGCTTCAATGTGTGTACTGCTTCAATGATGTAGGGCTGCAATACATTTGTTTTTTGTCGGAACAACTCTAGTCATATGTAGCGTCAGATCACAAGATATCCATTTTACTATATTTGACGATTCACTTTTATATATCTTTGAATCCACCTGATTTGTAAACAAACAGCAGGAGATCCAGTGTCCCTAAGTACCAGTAGATCCAGTGTCCCTAAGTTCCAGTAGATCCAGTGTCCCTAAGTACCAGTAAATCCAGAGTCCCTAAGTACCAGTAGATCCAGTGTCCCTAGTGACCAGTTTGCGCTACTAAGGATGTCACTGCCAAATACCTCGAACCTGATGCTCGAGAAAGTTGGGTCTCATCTTCCTCCCGACAAAAGCCGGACAAACAGCATTCTCTCGTCTCTTTCACTTTCCCTAAAAAAATAGATCGTGAGAGAATATCAGGTAAAATTTAATGTTTAATTAAGGATTTTTTCCAATTTCATTTGTTTAATATGATTATAATTATTATTATTATTATTATAAACTGAACATTACAATAATACAATATGATTATTTAGAACACGTATGTGAAAGCTTCAGGAAAATGAGTTATATCCTTAAATCATCAAAACTTGAAAATTATTAGAAAGACCTTTTGTATTTCAAAATTTCAACGAATCAAGAATAAGAAAACCTTCGAAATGCAATTGACATGCAATGAATTCGTTTTGTTCTATGTGATTATAGGAGTTTTACCACGTAGGCGAAAACTTCACGAATAGGAGTTGTGTATTTAAAATATCAAAAATTCAACAATATGAAAACCGGTGAAACTCAAACCATTTCTAAATGTTATTTTTTAAATTGTGTCTCTTTTGTTCAATGATTTTTTTGTGATGAACGACGAAATGCAATTCACATCGAATAGATTCGTTTTGTTCGATATAATTATTGTAATTTGAGCACTCAATATCCTCTTTCGTCTGCACTTACCTGCTGATGATTTTGCCTTGGAGCATACTGTAATGTAGTTTCGCATTGAGTGTTGCCAACACCTGCCTCAATTTCATCATGCCTGAACTGCACTGCACCACCCACCTGAATAATTGATTGTGCATACCCACGATTTCACTCGTGTGACCATTTGAGGCTTCGCTGCCGTCTTCAGGCAATTCCGTTTTATACGCAGTTTGAGATGCACTGTCGACATGGCAGTTGTCCAAACAGCTGCACTTGTCTGATAGAAGTTGCTTGCGAAAATTTTCGCATTCGAGTTTGCACACCGGTTTCAGTTTCCTTGCGAAAGGGTGCGTATGTGGATCGATTTCTGTGTCTGCTGCAGAAATAGCAATTTGCTGGGTATATCACAGGTATTAAATATATTTTGTGAATTTATATATGTTTAAACCATGATGCAGATGCTCTGGGATGCATCGTTTATATAGATTAACACACATAAACTATGTTTAAGCAATTGATTTTGTTTCTCTTCCGCTGAATTAGCAACGTAACAATATGGCGTCGCTTGAGTCGGGAAAGGTGGATGGAAAAGTGCCGGCACAGACTGATAAATCTTCTTCTAAAGATACAAAGAGTGCTGATAAGGACACATTAAAGGGCGATGACAACAAGGATGCACTGGAGCAGGATGCAAAGAGTGGGAAAAAAGGAGAAACGACAAATGGTGACAAAAAGGGCGAACCGACAAATGGTGACAAAAAAGATGAAACTACAAATGGGGACAAAAAAGCCGAAACGACAAAGGATGACGACGAAAAGCCTTCAGTATCTAGCGTACGTGCCAACAATGATGAGGAAAAGCAGCCCCGGTGTAGCAATGAAACAGCGAATGGGGCAAATGACGTTGGTGGGCAAGAAAAGCAGAATAAGGCTAAGCCTGATGCACAGACAGAGACAACAAAGTCAGACGAAAAGAAGGTAGAGGTGCCCGATGAACCGGCGAAATCAGTTGGAGACACTGCCGCAGATCCTGATAAGGTAGCGGATACTCCAGATGAAAAGAAAGGGGAGATAGAGCCAATGGACACGGATACACAAGATAATACTGAGCCGGTAAATGATGATGACCAACAAGGCACTAGTACAGGGAACACCCAATCACAGCCGGTAAGGAGACCGGTGATACGGCATGATGATCAGACATTGATGATATTTAACCCGTCCTCATCCGACGATGATGAATTTGACGATGAGGTGCCTCTCAAATGGCTGGTACATTCGGACCCTTCAACGTCCGAGTCCGATGATGATGATGAGCCACCACCTGACAGCCCCCAAAGTGATGACAAAGAACCAGGGCCGTCTAAAAAGGATACATCGAAGCCTGACAAAAAGCCTGCGAAGAAACTGCCAACAAATCCTAACGATGAGGGTTTACAGGGGGAACTCGAAGAGGATATTGCCAATCGTGTGAGTAAAAAGCAGGCCGAAAGTGGCGGTGATGCAGATAAGCCTAGTGAGGAAAATGAACCGCAGTTTCCAGATGAGGTAGCAGGACCAAGTCGACGGAATGCCGCCGAACCTGGTGAAGAAAAACTGGCGGATCTTGGTGAGCAAATGGCAAAACTTGATGTAAAAAAACAGTCTTCTACTGAAGGGGAAACAGCGAAACCGGTTGAAAAAGATTCCGACGAGCCTCAAACAGAACCGCCAAAATCGTCTAAAGAAAACCAGCAGGCAACTCCTGAAGCGGAAGTGGCTAAACCTGCAGCCAAGAAGCCAACTCAGTCGGCCGCTCCAGTGGAAAAGAAACAGACACAAACTCAAAAGGAACCAACGAAATCGGCTGAGAAAAAAACCACCCAAACAGCTGATAAGGAGGCTACGAAGTCTGAGAAGAAAAAAGTCCCCCACTCTTCTTCATCCGATGATGAGAATGGTGAGGACAAGCTGCCACTCAAGAAGCCCAAGAGTGAAGAGAAACCTCCGCCCAAATCTGATGATCAAAAACCTGGGCCGTCTGAAAAGAAACCAACTACTAAACCTGCCGAAAAGAAACCAATTCCATCAAAAGAAACAGAACAGGCACAGCAGGACGTAAAAAAAGTAGCACAATCAGATGCAGGGCCAGTCGAAGCAAAGAAAGCAGAACAAGAAGAATCGCCACCAAAAAGAACCACCCGCAAGCAGATGCAAACTCAAAAGGAGGCTGTGAAACCTAGTGAGAAAAAACCGGCACAGGCTCAAAAGGAACCAGCTAAGGCAGCAGAGAAAAAATCAGCTCAATCAGAGAAAAAAGAGCCGGCAAAAGATAACGCTACCTCGTCCGAAGAAGAGGACGATGATGACAAGGTACCACTTAAACGTCTAAAATTTGAGGAGAAAAGCTCCACGTCCAAAGCTGATGACAAAAAGCCTGGTCCGTCTGAAAAGAAACCGACTAAACCTAGTGACAAAAAACCCACCCAGTCGAGCGACAAAGATGAAAAGAAGGTGGAACAATCTGATGCAGGAACGCCAAAAACGTCTGATGAAGCGGTGGTTATGGAACAAGGAGAGGAAATACCAAAGCGTACTACAAGAAAACTACTGCAGACACAAAAGGAGGCGGTCAAACCGGCCGAAAAAAAGGCGGCCGCGGCTCAAAAAGAAACACCAAAACCAGCTGAGAAAAAATCACCTCAATCCGATAAGAAGGAAGTTAAGCCATCCACCTCCAAAAAGGAAGACGACGATGATGAGGTGCCCCTCAAACGGCTCAAATTCGATGACAAGAAACAGACCCAACATGAGGAGAAAGATGCAACCAAACCGGACGAAAAGAAAGATCCACAAACTTCTAAATCCTCAACGGCCAAAGATGAGCAATCGCACAAACGTAATGACACTATAATTGGAAATGCACCATCACCTGCAGCCACACCCACACCTGCACCTGCCGCTTCCCCTTCCCCTGCCTCTTCGTCTGCTCCAGCACCAACACTAGCAGTTAAACGAAAAGTGACACGTTCGACTACAGCGCAGCTGAAGCAACGTGCCTTCCGGCGCATTCCTGTGTTCATTGTTGACTACCACAATGATGTCTTACAATTCCTGTACCGCTGTTGGGGAGCACGTTTTTTGCAGATGGAAAACAATGTGCTCGTCCACTTTGACTCCCATCCAGACATGGTCATCTCGAACAAAATACCAGCCAGCGCTTGCTATGACAAGGAAAGCATGCTTTCCGAATTAAGCATCGAGAATTGGATTATGCCAACTTGTTATACAGGTGAGGATTGAATCACTCGGTAGTCTTTTTTATTTTAATTAATTAATTTGTTTTTATATTTAACGAATATTCGAAAAAAAAACTTATCTTTCTATATACAAAAAATATCTATGCAGGGTCCATTCAACATATAATTTGGCTGAAGAATTCTTGGTGCAAGCAGATACCCTGTGGAAAGTATCAATTTAAAGTGGGCCAAAAGAATGACCGGATTCTCGTTGATTCGCCACTTGAGTATTTTATATCGGAGGGCAACTACATCGAGTCCGCTGAACTGCGCGATACTCGCAATATAGACCTGAAGGTCTACGATGCTGACACCGATGATCTCAATCCTAACGAATTTTTGAATGAAAGCAACAAGGCCAATTTCATACTCGACATTGACTTGGACTTTTTCAGCACAACCAATCCATTTTTGGTTATTTACCGAGAGGCGAACTGCTACAATTTACTTGGTGAAATCTTTCATTTCGAAATGCCAAAGAAACAGTTCGGCATGGTATCCAAACAGCGCAGACAGCAGCTCGAAGTGTTGGAAAAACTATTCGACCATTTGCAAGCTAATCGGCCATTCGATGAATTCGACAAGTCAATTATATCCGCTGAGATTTCGACGAAGGTTTCAGCTTTAATAGAGGCATTGAACGCACACTATACGGCAGATCAAATCGATTGGAAGCTCATATACAATGCCGGCTCCACCATTGACAGCAAGGGCCTACCGCATCATATTAGTACAAATGATGAGCTAAAACAGTATTATATATATTTCAAACAGTTCCTACAGCGCTTGCCAGTACCACCAGTTATTATTACAATCGCTTGCTCAGCCACCGATGACTACTGCCCCAAGGAGCAGGTTAACGATATACAGGAGAATGTTATGCGCGTTTTGCGTGAGGTCTTTGGAGATCGTATACACGATAAGCCCATATTGCAGAAAGCCGATGATAAATGGGATATAATGGAATTGTGAACTGCTCGCTGCCAAACAGTAACAAGCAATCTCATTTATTGCCATCGGCATACAACTAATTTTAATATTTTTAAGTCTATATACGTGTGTGGACAGTAGAACCCCTTTTAATCGGCCAGCTATGATGGCATATAGTTGCTATACACTTAAAAGAAAACATACATACATACATACATTCACACGTATACACTCCTCTATGTACTATAAGAAGTATGCAGATACCATGAACATTGAATTTCAACAGTGCAACGATTAAAAGAGATGCTACTGCACTTATTAATTATAATGCAGTAAAATAAAAGCACTTACAAAGTGCGTTAATTATACCAGTATCAATCGAAACATTCTATGTATGTAATAATTAAAATAAAAATCAAACAAAAAGTTGACAGAATTCTCAATTCCCAGGACAATGGTAAGTCTGGAGACGGGCAGATGCCGGTGGCGATTGAACCCCTAATGTCATAGACAGATCAATTTACAGCAGTCACTTCACGAACTATGTCATTAGATTGCAGGAATGCAGTTTGTTGGTGCAGGAGGGTTTACAACAATTGATTAAGCCACTGCATTAGTACAAAAACAACATGGCGTGCTGGGGGCATTCGGTTTACAACAGTTACTGCACGAAGTATTACTCGTGCATTTTCGTAGAGCAGATTTCAGCTGCCGACGAGATGCGTATGTACGTATGTAGTGCATAAATGTGTGTTTGTGAGCGTGTGCAATTTGGTATAAGATTTCAATTATAGATTATATGATAAATGCACTTTGTTGGATTTTCGCCTCTTCTGCGCGTGTCCGTTAAATCATACTTTGCAGTTTCCAGAGGTGGTCAAATTTAAAGTCGAAAACAACAAGAAATTCTCTCTGTATGTAAGGTAATACAATCAATTTGTTTGATGGTACTTTGCAGAGAGATATTGTGCACATATTAATAACATTACAACAAGTATTAAATCAAAGAAACTCATTTTATATCACGTAAATACACATGGACAGTGGTGTATGCCTTTATTCGCGCTAAAATTACCTTTCCTCCCGCCCTGACTATTTCTTCCTAGGTACACACACACTACTGATCAGACACTCAAACTGCAATATTTTTAGGAACTGCAATTCCATTTTATCAGAGCAATGCAGTGATGTCCTCCAACTATGTATGTTCATACTTCTACGTTCATACTTGTATATTCATACTTGTATATTCCTACTTGTGGGTCCATACTTGTATGTATGTATATTCATACTTGTGTCTATAACTTCACAGTAAGTTATACAAACATTTTTCCACTTGTGTGTTGGTGTGAATTTGCATATACATATATGCATAACTCCCAGCAGTGAAACTAACTACAGTTAAAAAGCAAGTAATATTACTATTAAAAAATGCCGGTACTGGTTAAGCTAGTTAATTGTCCTGCTATGCATACGGTTTTAAGTAGTTATAATACTAGTATGATATATTGTAGATAAATTACTAATTATTAATAGAATTCCCTGACTAGTCTCGTTCCAACTACTTACCAAGGAGTTTTTTTCGCATCAATTAAGAATGTGTTAATGCAGCTCCCGATTCGGATGTCGCATTTCCACTTTTCTTTGCGGACACTTCCTGGAAATACCTATTTTGAAATACACTTTCTTAAGTTGCAGGTGGCAGCTATGGCGAGATGACAGTGACTCAATTGCAACTGCAAGCAATGTAATGAAATATGGTGACTTACAATATATTTGTATTGAATATTACTTTAATAATTACCCATTATCACGTTATAATGATGGTTGTGATCGTTTAGCCTCTTTTTGCCGTGAGTTCCATTAATATTAAACGCTAATATTATATCTTTGCTTAAAATGTCCCCGATACACTGAACTAAGCCCCTGATAGCAGATACCTTTTGAAAAATTTTGTAAAGTTTATATATATTTATATATATATATATGATTTGTCACTAGACATGACCACTAGAATAACCTTTTCTGGGTTCCCATGCTTTAGTACAACTTTTCAACGCCAGTTAAAACGGCGCAAAGTCTTGATCCTTAGCCCCCGACCACCACCAAATTCTCCAAAGATTACTCTTTAAAAAGATGATCTTGCAGGGGTCTTGAAATATCTTTACTAAGACTTGGCCTAGACTTAAGACTTCTCACTGAAAAGATCTCCATTCTGCTCAGATAAAATGTGACGAAGTAATTGTATTAGGGGATCTCTCCAGATTCTGGCATATCTACACTCGACTGTAGGGTATGGGAACTTCGACCAGTTTACACAGTACTTCATTGTATATATACGAGGTGTGATAAAAAAATAACCGTTATTGTGTGATCAAAAAATAAAGTATTTATTTATTCATCAACAACTATCTTGTCCCCTTCAAAGTAATTCCCCTCAGATATAATACACTTACGCCAGCGTTTTTTCCAATCCCCGAAACACTTCTGAAACGCTTTTTTTGGTATCGCCAACAGCTCCTGTTTCGATTTTTCTTTTATCTCCTCAATCGTAGCAAAACGCTTTCCTTTCATCGGTGTCTTCAGTTTTGGAAAGAGGAAAAAGTCAGCGGGGGCCAAGTCCGGTGAATACGGTGGTTGAGGCATGATAAAGGTTTTGTTTTTGGCCAAAAAATTACGCACAAGCATCGATGCGTGAGCTGGTGCGTTATCATGGTGGAAAATCCATGATTGGTTTTTCCACAATTCTGGGCGTTTCTGACAAATTGCTTCTCGCAAACGGCGCATAACTTCAAGGTAGTATTCCTTGTTGACCGTACGACCTTGTGGCAAGAATCCATGATGCACCACGCCATTGCAATCAAAGAAAACTGTCAGTAAAACCTTTACGTTCGACCGAACTTGACGTGCTTTTTCGGTCTTGGCTCATCTGGACGTTTCCATTGGGATGATTGGGCTTTGGTTTCAATGTCATAGCCATACACCCACGATTCGTCACCAGTTATGATCTTTTTGAGGAAATCTGGATCGCCGTTGACGATGTTCAACAGCTCCTGAGCGATGTCCATGCGACGTTGTTTTTGCTTAAAATTTAGCAATTTTGGAACAATCTTCGCTGCCGCACGTTTCATGCTTAAAACATCCGTAAAAATTGCTTGGCATGAGCCGAACGATATGCCAACATCATCAGCAACCTCTCTGATAGTGATTCGACGATTATCCAAAATCATTTTCTTCACTGCGTCAATGTTTTCATCGGTTGTTGACGTGCTCGGGCGACCAGGACGAGCATCGTCATTGACATCTTCTCGGCCTTCCTTAAACCGGTTATACCACAATTGAACTTGTGTTCTGCTCATAGTAGACTCGCCAAAGGCCACAGTCAACATTTCAAATGTCCTTGCGCATTTAATTTCATTTTTTACACAAAACTGAATACAGTTTCTTTGATTCATTTTTTCGAATAGTACAAAATCGAAGAGCACACCAAAACACGACAAACCTTTTTATCTGTCAAAAACAAACTGACGATCCAAAATGGTTGGTATTGCCAACATATATAACAGACATGTGTACCAACATAACAGAAAAAAAATGCGAACATCGAACATACGTAACTCACGAAAAGAATGAAAATAACGGTTATTTCTTGATCACACCTCGTATATACAATTCAAAACTTACATATAAATCTTGATTTTCGGATACGATCTTTTTGTCAAGTTCTTTGATCTTATCTTCTGTTTTAATCGGAAATATTGATGCTGCACCATCTTGACAAATTAGGCTATTCATCATCATCATCATCATTTTTGTTCAGCAAAGCGCTGCCATGATAGCTCCATTTTGCTTTTGCTGTAAAGGAGTCGAAATAATATTGTAAAGTTTAATTATAAGTTGCATAAATTAATTACTTTCATTCTGCTTCGAGTTGATTTCTATTATTTGTAATATTTGGTTGGAACCCTTTTCTTCTAGAGATTAAGAAAAGAGAGGAATAAGATTATTATAAGATTAATCTTTTCATTATTATATTATTACCTTCAATGCGATCCCATCGTTCCTACATCTTTGCATTACATTTCACTCAATCAATCTTCTGGTGCCTTTTGTATGCATTCTAATTTTTATGTTTTAAAAATATTGTTAATCGATTGTCGACCTCTGGATATTTAATTATTAGCTCTTTATGAAGAGTTAAGGTTGGATCTTAAACTCGTTGCAAAAATATAATAATTATTTTTATTTGTTATATTTTCATTATTTTTAATCACCATTATAACGGTGGCATAAACTACATTTGCACCTATTATGTGCAGTTATCTTCGTTTAGAAATAATTTCATTATTTTTATCTTTATTATTTTTACCTTTCTAAACAATATATTTATTCTTCAAAATGATGAACGCAACGATATTTCAGTACACGCGTTAACTTGAAGATTTATCTCTAGTTCCAAAAAAAAACAAATGATATAAAAAGAATAACTATTTTTCTTCAAATTTCAATGTGTGTCTTTACTTCCCTTTTTATCAAATTGGCAAGAAAGTAACAGAAATTACTCAAAATTTATTATACACGCCCTGTAGTGCCGCAGTAGTCAGCAACTGTTTAGCCTATAGATAAGTTTTGACCTATTAAATTAACCATTTGCTTCGTTTCTGTTAAATTTCCTGGTATATTTCGAAGACTATTTATAATTTTCCCTGTTGGGATACTTCCAGTCTTGTTGGTACTGCATTTTACAACAACACTTTCTTTTTGTTGTAACCAAGCCACACATTCAGCTGCACGAACAAGTCATTCGTATGCAAATGTGCACACTCCCGAAGTACACTGAGCTCCCGAGCAAACGAAATCATGGAAATAGCCACCAATACAACAAAAAGGAAAGCATTTACAGTCGTTCGTGCGAGAATAATTCATTAAAGACGCAATTTGCACTTGAAATTTACAGTTTCAACTTTAAAAGTTAGTTTTTAATGTAGTATATTTAAGTATTTTTAGAAAAAATTTTCTCAGAATACTGCAGCCAAGGCAATTAATTACACAAATAATGAAAAGTAATTACACAATTAGCTGAAAATAGTGGAAATTAAGTCAACTGAAAGCAATTCTCACTCAGCCAGTAAAAAAGGGGTCTTTATAAAAAATACGGTAAGCACATTTGAAAATAAGAAAAACTACGTATCAAATATTGTATTAGAAATAGAAAATAAACAAAAATCCCAGGCGAGCACACCAGCCACGAACAATATCACGTTACTATTAACAGCCGAGCAACTAATTCTGAAGCGAAGGACGGTGACATTTCGGGTTTCGGGTGACACGATCGGGCTTTGACGATCAACTTCATATTCCTTCTCCACGAAAGAGACGAACAAGAGGGGGGCAGTGCGTCCCGCGTTTAGAAACGTGTGATTGTATTGATCCCACAATTATTACCCATCTCCAAAAGAATGCATTTAGATAAAAGGAATCATGGAATGGGAGCAGTGCCTTGTTGTTAAGCACAATTTGAATGTGTTCAGTGCTTCGAACCACTGGCAATATTCTTGCACCACATCTATTTGTTAGCACAGCGTTTATTTCAGAACTACCACGGATTAAGGGACTGCATTTATGGACTGTTACAACGACCGACTTTGCTAGCTTGAATTAAAACCATTAAAAAATTGCCAATGGTTTGGGATGATAACTTCAAATGATGAGCGAGGTACCCAACAATTGCTATTGGACAAAATTATGTGAAATTAGAAGAAAATGTTTTAACAATGTTAACGAGAAGCATCTTAGAAAATAATTCTTTCTTTTTGTTTATCTATTTACAGCAGCAGCAGCAGATTTCCTCCAGAAGTTTACTTTTCATATTTTCTTTTCAATTTCTTTAAACCTATTTGATTGCATAGAACCATGCCCACCAGCACCAGGATTAGTCATTTGCTCCGTCAAGAAATGCCAAGTGGTTAATCCGTTGATTTGTCAACACATTTTATCACCAAAGCAGTTTGACTAAAGTAATGAAAGGAGCATTGTAATCAGTGTTCAGTGGCAGCATTATAGACCTGGAGGAAGGTTGACACATAGCGGTGATGGTTATACACAGATGAACGGCTCATAGTACGCCTACAGGACTTATATCAGAGGTAACCTACTAACTTAAGCTACAGTGACGGCTATGGTACCACAATTGATATCAGAGTTAACCTGCTAGCTTAGAGACGAGCTCAATGGTACCACAATTGATATCAGAGCTAACCTGATAACTTAGAGACCAGGTCAATGGTACCACAATTGATATCAGAGTTAACCTGCTAGCTTAGAGACGAGGTCAATGGTACCACAATTGATATCAGAGTTAACCTGCTAGCTTAGAGACGAGCTCAATGGTACCACAATTGATATCACACTAACTTAAGCGACGACGGCAATTGTACCCCAATTAGTTGCTCTTACAAATCCATCAAGGATATGTGCGGCAACATTACGACGCTGAATACATTACACAAAAGTGTCTTAATGAATGATATTACTAGTGCCGCTCTTCCTGTGCTAATTCTAGGTGGCTGTAGGCATCCATGCATCCATTAAATTCAACTTGTATTTCCTTTAGTATTCAATTCATTCTTTACATGAAACCAAAAAGAAGCAGTGAAAGTATGGGTCACCATCCAGTACTGTGGTGTCCGTGGAGCCGCCTCATTCGTTCGTCCAGGTGGCTGATCCACGGCAGCCTCGTATGAAACACAATTGGCGCCTTAGCGCCGTTTTAATACCACTACCCAGAGGTGCCTCAGCATAGAAACTTGTCTGAATTTTGTTCTATTGTTTTTCTATTGCCTCTTTTTATAATTACAAAAGCACAACTTTTTCAGGGGGATTGTGGATGGCACCAATCATATAGCCTTTTTGGACCATTATATGCAGACTGTAAGGATCTTCCATAGAGATTCCTTTACATCAACACGAATACTCGATGAGAGCTCTACAATGATTACAATACAAAGGGGGCAATTGAGAGACACAATCATAAATTCATACTCAAATCATATAATTTTCGAAAAATTTGGAAAGAATGGGTACTCTGCCTAATCCTTAACAGGAGAGAATGTATTTGTCTGCCCAATGGCAGCTTACAAACAGACAATAAGTAATTATAGAGTCAGTATCTATAGAGACACTAAGTATCCATAGAGGCAGTAAGTATCCATAGACGCACTAAGTACACATACAGCCAGTTAACATCCAAAGAGACAGCATGTATCTAAAGCTCAAGCAACACAAACGGCAAATGTGGGCATGCATTACCAATGGAGGGATAATGAGACAAACTTATTTCCTGCAATTTTAAATTACAACTGAAGAAACTGCTCTGGAGGACCTTGTACACGAAGTCAAATATGAACAGTTCTTCGAAATGCTCCGCCTAAAGAAGACCCTTCTTCTGTAGTAACCTGCACCAATGGTTCCCGGAAGCTGGAAGCGGAATTTAAAGAGGTACATAAATAAAGTCAAGTCCACTCTTCTGAAATTAGAATAAAATATTTATTTATATAATTTATTTATTTAGTCATTAAAAATTATTACTATACTACTACTACTAGAAATATCAGATTATTAACTATCTTTCAACACATTTCTTATGGGGCTCCAAAGACAAGAGTCCTCCTTTTACTGGCCCGTAATTTGTTGAAAATCCTCGGCATTTCCTGGCGCTGCTGATGGTGGAAGACTCACTGACGCTTACAGTACCAAGTGAATTGGTGGCTTGCCTCGTAGGGAAATCCTCTGACACTGGGGGCGGTTTCTATCCAATCACACATAAATATTACATTCCGCAAGTGTTGCTCTTCCGAAATTACCAAGTTTACTCTTTATTCAGTTTTTTAATTTGCCACACAATAATAAACAAACCAATTTTAAACCGCTAAAATAAACAACAAAAATTGCATCCCTTAGTTTGACATTGAGATGGGTTTCAGTCAGCAGTTTGCTTCAGCGATGATTTAATGGTCGATAACGCAGTGCATGTCCATAAAGAGCGCTGCACCACACCATCGACGGTGTAGTCAGAAATAATTTCAAGCACTTTCCTGTGGAATCATTTCTGGTTAACGAAGTAAATAATGGAAAAATGCAATTACTGGAATCGAAGTTTTTGTTCACATTTTCCTACCTCATTGACCAGAACGAATTGAATGCAAATTATTTTATCTTCCAGTGGAAAAATTTCTGGTTAAAGGAAACGAAGTAAATGATGGAAAAATGTCAATTACTGGAAACAAATATACCCATCCGATTAACCAGAATAATGTGAATGCAGGTTATCCAAATTATTTTCAAGCACTTTCCAATGGATTGATTTCCCTTTAAAGAAAACGAAGCCAATTATGGAAAAATTGCAATTACTGGAACTGAAATTGTTTCCAAGTCTTCCAGACTAATTAATCTTAACAATGTGAATGCAGTTTATCCATTTTCCTTTCAAGCACTTTCCAGTGGAATAGTTTCTGGTAAAGAAAATTAAGCAAATTAAGGAAAAAAGCAATTATTTGAACTAAATATTCGCACCACATTATTTAGAATGAAGTGAAAGCAGTTTATCCATTTTCTTTTCAAGCCCTTTCCAGTGGAAAATTTCTGCTTAAAGAAAACGAAGTAAATGATGATAAAAATGCGATTACTGGAACTCAAATACTAACCTCACTTCTCCCTTATAAATGTCTATTCTTGAAAACTGGTTCCTCCGTATGGCGTAAGAGTGTCTTCTGGGCCTTTATCGGTGCCCTTGACCTATGACTCGTTGACATTTCTTTTTTTTGCATTTGCATAGCATAAAAATATTGTGTCAGTTTCGCTGTCAAACGCATACGCAATGAAACGCCTGCTGTATGGCCACGTTTTCTGTCTGTTCCCAGTTTTTGCTTCTTAACGAGGTCAGTTTTCGCCATTTTCAACTGCACTCACTTTAAGGGATGATCGATTGGCACTGTTGCAAAACTCACCCCATGCATACAAGCAGCAGGTATTCCCTGCAGTTGCTTTAATGCTCAATGTGCGACGGTCCAGCAGGTATTTTGGGATATGCTAAGGGAGGGTGGGTTTGTTTTCCACTCATCGGCAACTCCACTGCGTGCACTTTGAGCCAGCGAAAAAAAAGAAAATAAATTCAGTCTGCAAAAAGTGTTTCGCGAGTTCATATCGTCCGTCACACAGCGTAGTTTGCTCTCAATATTTAGTTTTCGTCGTTCTCGATGCATCAAGGCCGCAGGAGTCTAAAAGTAGCTACCTACTTCACTTGAGTAATAACCACAACAACAACAGCAGTCAAAAAGGTTCGCAATTAAAAGCAGATGAAATTTAAATGGGTTTGTGAATTAAATTGTACAAAATAAGGACGCCTGTTTAAGATATCACTGTATAATTGTCCTCTTTATTCGTGATGAATATGTGACAAGTACAAGAAATAAGGACAAAGGAATCCTGCCTTCGTTCAAAACAAAAAGGACGCCATAAAAACAGAGAAACACAAATGGCAAATATATAAAAACAAACTGATTCCTTGTGGAGAATGTTTCTGGAAGCAAAATAAACCTTTTGTATATATGGAAATTTTGTTATAATCCTCGCTCTTCTGTGAAGCATTCAATGTAGTAGAATATTTACATTTATTTGCTCCTTCTCAGCATATTCGCCGTATTCACAGCTGATGTGAGTCGTTGTAAAAGCAGTTCTATCTGAGCATGCGTCCATATTTTGTACCATGCATATGTGAAGCATTTCATATGGGACGAGGAAGTGGTTTAATCTCAGAACATTTGTGGGCTCCAGGTTGTCAGTCGGACCACCGGAAGTGTCAAAAGACAGGGCGGACTTAACAGGTGCCCTCATTGAGGGGGAAATAAACCAAAACAGTGACTGAAAATATACATTCTTTGGACTCCATTTTGCATCAATTGACTTAAATGAGTTAGTTCTATAAAATGGGTTCCCTTGAAACGAGTTCACTAGAATGGGTTAACTAGAAACGATTTCACTAGAATGGGTTCCCTAGAAACGATTTCACTAGAATGGGTTCCCTTCAAACGAGTTCACTAGAATGGGTTCCGTAGAAATGACTTCACTAGAGTGGGTTCCCTAGGCACGAGTTCACTAGAAATCAGTTTACTACAAGTGACTTCACTAAAATGGGTTCCTTTGAAACGAGTTCACTAGAATGGGTTCACTAGAATGGGTTCCCTAGGCACAAGTTCACTAGAAATCAGTTCACTACAAGTGAGTTCACTAGAATGGGTTCCGTAGAAGTGAGGTCACTAAAATGGGTTCCTTTGAAACGAGTTCACTAGAATGGGTTCCGTAGAAATGAGCTCACTAGAATGGGTTCCCTAGGCACAAGTTCACTAGAAATCAGTTCACTACAAGTGAGTTCACTAGAATGGGTTCCCTAGAAACGATTTCACTAGAATGGGTTCCCTTCAAACGACTTCACTAGAATGGGTTCCGTAGAAATGAGTTCAGTAGAGTGGGTTCCCTAGGCACGAGTTCACTAGAAATCAGTTCACTACAAGTGAGTTCACTAAAATGGGTTCCCTAGAAACGATTTCACTAGAATGGGTTCCTTTGGAACGAGTTCACTAGAATGGGTTCACTAGAATGGGTTCCCTAGGCACAAGTTCACTAGAAATCAGTTCACTACAAGTGAGTTCACTAGAATGGGTTCCCTAGAAACGATTTCACTAGAATGGGTTCCCTTCAAACGACTTCACTAGAATGGGTTCCGTAGAAATGAGTTCACTAGAGTGGGTTCCCTAGGCACGAGTTCACTAGAAATCAGTTCACTACAAGTGAGTTCACTAAAATGGGTTCCCTAGAAACGATTTCACTAGAATGGGTTCCTTTGGAACGAGTTCACTAGAATGGGTTCACTAGAATGGGTTCCCTAGGCACAAGTTCACTAGAAATCAGTTCACTACAAGTGAGTTCACTAGAATGGGTTCCGTAGAAGTGAGGTCACTAAAATGGGTTTCTTTGAAACGAGTTCACTATAAATGGGTTCACTCTGGTGGAGCACCTATACTTTCAACCTTGCTCCAAAGTGTTATTATTTTACAGGATAAAGGAGACTGACAGTTGAAGGAGTATTATCACCCGCAAAAATTAAAAACTTTTGCCAAATCGTTTATTGCTGCAAAGTAGTCCGTCCGCCTGAGTACATTTTGTATATGAAATAAGGGACAATTTAGTCGCTTTGTATACCCTTTTTGTCCACTAATGAGTTTGAATGAAAGGAACATTTTCGGTGTCCAGCCGGTATTGCCACAAGTTGGTTTTCCTTTTTCTATGTCGAGAATATTCGATTTTTTTCACTTAAACGACGCGTTTTCCATCTGAGTGCAGTGGCCGCATTCACTCAAAGGGGAATTAAATTATTTGTTATATGGTGATGGAAGCTCAGAGAGTGACAAATTTGGAATCCAAGTGTGTTGCAAGTTTAACAATCTTCCATATAAACGCATCAGTTTGATATGAGGGTGGGTGGGAATGAATGTGCGTGAGTGTGTTTATTTGTGTGTAGGATGTGAATATATATACGAGTATGCGAGTGGGTATCTTCTGTATACATGTGTATGTGTGAGTGTGCCAATACCTGCTTACAGTGCATTCCTGTTGACAGAAGGGAAATCGAACAGTTGAACTGAGTGGAAATACCAAACCCTCTAAGATTTGCTCTCACTTTTTGGCATAATTGACGGCTCATTTTAGGTATCGTGGTGAGAGCAGGTTCTTAAGTTCTTTCACTGACATGATTGCTGTTGACAGAAGGGAAATCGAACAGTCCTGGGAAACAGTACTCTTCGATTTACTCTCACTTTTTGTGATTATTGAAGGCCGCTACCAGGTATCCAGATGAGAGCAGGTACTTAAGTTGTATAACTGCCATGGAGAATATTTCGCCATTCTGTTCTTTTCTGTTTTATGGCCTGGTTAGGTGTCAAAACAGAACAGAAGCTACCCAAAAAAATTCAGAAAATTCAATTCTGCTAATTTAGTCACTAAAACTTCCTCATTAACCTATTAATTTGTGGGCGGAATAATGAAGTTAGGCGGATGAGATGTGTTCATAGATTTACAGGTGATAGGGACATATCGAATATACCCTTCAGCTGTAAAAATTTCAATACAAGAGAATGATATGTGTTGAGTGATCAAAATAGACGGGATTAAAGAGTAGCTTCTCATATCTACTGTATCTACTCATATCTAGTTTAGGACACACTATTTCAATCCAGTGATGGCATATTTTGAGTGATCAAAATAGACGGGATCAAAGAGTAACTACTCATATCTAGTGGGGGCTTCAGGACACACCACTACAATCTTGTGATGACATATTTTGAGTGATCAAAATAGACAGGACCAAATGGTAATTATGCCTATCTAGGGATACGTATCTTCCTATCTTTCCTAGGGATCGTATCTTCAGGACCACCACTACAATCTTATAGCGCCAGGTTTTGTGCTGACAGAAGTTTTCACCGCTAGGCTACTTTGGGATTCCCATATTCAGTACTGTGAGCGAGTTCTCCTTATACCAGAGTCGCAATTTGACAGAAGGAATCCTGCTTCATTTTCAGGGTCTTGCAAGTAATGTTCTGGGTTTAAATCACTGCATTAACTTTGTTTCTCTAAGAATTTGATTTTTGTGTTGCAAACCCACCTGTAAGGACGCCATACATCGTTTGTGTGTGTGTGTTTGTCAGTGCTCAGTGGGCAGAGAAGAGCAACAACTATAACGAGCGTTTCATTTTGACATGCTCTGCTCTGCTCAAGGATACGAGCACAGCAGCCAACAAACAGACGTATTGCAGCAGGTCCTTGGCAGGGTATCACATACAATAGTTAGTATAATACATTTTTTTCGTAGTATGTGAGCGGAGGAGACATTTTTCGGAGTAAATCATTTCACAACAAAACAATTGTAAATTGCACATTAGAAGGAATCCGCTGAGCTGGTGGAGTTCAAAATTTGCAGTTGGGAATTAACAAATTTCGCACAATTAAATTCAAAGTCAAAATGGAACAGAACAAAGAAGACGGTGAGTTTTTGAACTATTAAAAATACGTTTCATTCTTTGTTGTCAAGAAAAGTATTTAATTTGGTTTTCGTTCTTCTCGTACAGAGTCCTTGTTATTGGCCATGTTGAATGATGACTGCCTGGCGCACATCTTTCGCTTAATATCCAGTCTGCAAATGCAGGTGGAACTTTCGCGTGTCTGCCAACGCTTTCGGGATATCTGCATGAGCCGCGTCTGGATCGGCAACAATGGTTACCGCTCACTCTGCACCCGGACAGTAATGCGTTTGCTACCGAATAAGAAGGACAGAGTGACGTTCTTGCATTTGAATCGGGAGAAGTTCGTTGAGATTGAACCGCACGTCAATTTGAATTGTTTCCTTGGATCGCTGATAGACTTGAATGTGGTCGGCTTTACGGGCATCCACGATTTCAGCTCGGAAGAGGAAACAATTTGCGATCTCAAAATGCACGACCTGACCATCTTCTTTCCGAATGTGAAAACGGTCGACATCAGCGGCAACATATCGGGCAGATACTTGTCGCACTGGCGCTGCTTGCAGGAGCTGCGCCTCTATGGCGAAAGCGAGACGAAAACCGATATCAAAAATAAATATTTGGACGAGATTTGCATCAATTGCAAGCAACTGCGTGTCCTGGACATACGCAATGTGAACACTAGTTCGTTGTGTCTGCCGTACATCGAGGATTGCCATTTACTGGAGACGTTAATGGTGAATTTGAGCACCTTGGCACCGGCTCTGCATGCCGTACTCAACTTGCCCAGGTTGCGCAGACTTTGGGTGGTTTTCGACCCCATGATGTACAGATACACGAACGAGTTCTTCGAGATTCTCAACCATAAAAGGGAGAAAATCGTCGCCATAGCGGTCGATAATCTGTACACTCAGTTCACGCTGGGCTGGGACATAGCGTTCGGCAAGATACGTCAGCTGGAGAAGTTGGCCTTCAACGATTGGGAACTGGAAGCGGACATGCTGACAGAATGCGCCAAATTCTGGTCACTGAAGGCGCTCAGCTGTCGCCGCTGGGCTCAGCTAACAAATGATATACTCTTGCGTGTACTGGAATGCAGCCCCCAACTGAAGCATCTGGATGTGAGCTATTGTCGGCGTGTGAACAAAAAATTCCTGCCTGAGGCCATGAGGATTGTGGAGAGACAGCTGCCGAAACACACCTTGGACATTTATTGTCGGCACAGTGGCATTAAAGGTGATGCCACCGAGCTGGTAAGTTTTATGTCTGAGTGTGCGTGTGTCAGGCAGTGTATAAACCTTTGTGTTCTTTCAGGAGAGTGAGGAATGGATCTCGCAGGATTTTATTAAGCTACACTTCGATATGAGCGCCGCTGAAGCCGGCGAGATATTCAAATATGTCGAGCAAGGATACCAATTCGAGTTCGCCCCATAAATGGGGGTGGGCCGCTTGAGCAGGGAGAGCTACACCCACAGTACAAAACTGTTTCTCTAGTCTGAAAGGGAGCCAATGGTTAGATTGTTCTTCAACTTTCTTTGATATTATTGTTGGATGATAATATGCGTGAAAAAAGACCCCTTTAGCTGTAAATTGAAAAATAACGGAATCTCCCCTGGGTCGGGAGAGATATTGGTGCGGAACAGACAGGAACTTTTTATCTAGAATAGGGCTGATTAATTACTTAATGGAACATAGAGAGACGGACTTACAGCGCTGGAATATATATTTAGAAAAGCTGAACTGGCAATTGTTGACTCATATATTGAAAAACGACTCCGGATTTAAGTATATCCATGTTAAGAAAGTGTGTGTTGAACAGTATATATATAATATATATATATATATATATATATATATATATATATATATATATATATATATATATATATATAATTGTTAAATTTAGAAAAGTTTATTGATCTGTAGAAATCACAATCTGCAAATATGCAAATTTTCTCTGTAATTAGAAATAAAAAAAAACAAAAACTTTAACAAAACTCCAACTTCTTGAAATCTGCGAGGTTGAAGGGTTGTCAAACCTGTGGTGGAATGTGTTTTCAAGGCTGGTTGGTAAGCAGAGATGGGTTTATATATGTATATGCAGGAAATATTGATTCAAGGACAACTGCGGTGTTAGTTTAGGAGACTCTCTTTAAATCCACGGAGTTGATGGGTTTTCATGGCGGGTTGGAGTGGGCTTTCCGGGATGGTTTCTTACCGGAGATAAATTTACATATGCATATGCAGGGTATGATTTCAAGGACAACTCGAAAGGGTTTTGTTTAAGGATAACACGAAAGGGTTTTGTTTAAGGATAACTCGATGTGGTTCTATTCAAGGCCAACTCGATGTGGTTCTATTCAAGGCCAACTCGAAGGGGTTCTGTATAGATTTGAGCATACCATACAACTGCAGCTACAGCATTGCAGCATTTATTCCACAGGATGTGTCCAGTCTTGTAGTTTATTCCCGCTGAGAATTTTTGAATTCGGCTGAACTCAAATCACCTACAAAGTGCAAACGTTCGCGGTTATTTTAAACCATTCTTTGGGTGGAAACTTTCGGTGTGAAGTGGTAGCTCTAAACATGTCTGACTCTAATCTTTGGTGACTCTAAACTTGTGTGGCGTCTAATCGTGGAAGACTCTAAACGTGTGTGTCTCTAATTGTGGGTATCTCTAAGCGTGGATGGCTCTAATGGTGGATGCCGCTAAACGTCGGCAGCTCTATTCGTGGCTGGTTCGAAACATGGTTGGATCTAAATTTCGGTATCTCTAAACGTGTGTGTCTCTAAACGTAGCTGTCTCTAAACGTGGATGACTCTAATCATGGCTGACTCCAATTTGGATGGCTCTAAACATGGGTATCTCTAGTCGGGGCTGGCTCTAAATGCGGCTGGATCGAAACTTGGCTTTCTCTAAACGTCTGTATCTCTAATCGAGGATGGCTTTAAACGTGGCTGTCTATAAACGTGGATGACTCTTATCATAATTGACTGTAATCGAGGAAGGCTCTAAATGTGGTTGGATCTAAACATCGGTATTTTTAAACGTGGATGGCTCTGAACGTGGATGATTCTAAACGTGGATGGCTCTGAACGTGGCTACCTCCAATCATTGGTATCTCTAATCTTGGCTAATACCAATCATGGGTGGCTTCTAATTATGGCTGACTTGAATCATGGCTGACAATGTCTGGTTTTCCTTCGGCTGCTCGGGCTTGCTGCGCATATAGTTGACCTACATACACAGCGGCCCAGCTAATGAGAAGGGAACACTTGCGTTACAAGCAATTGCACTGTTCCCATTATTTGCTTTGCGCTCTTCAAAAATTCAGTGCAATCGTAATTTCCGAGTGCTCCGTCGTCCTTGGCGGGCTTTGCACGGCCGCACTGCGTTATCGACATCAAGACCTTCGGTTAGGCAGGCAACTGCGGAACCCACGTCACTGCTAAGGGAGGGGTTGAAAGTTAAAAGTCTTGTTGTGTTTCTGCGTTTCGGCGGTTCAAATATTTTGATTCACATTTTTGTGAGGTAAATATCAAAAAATAATAATTCCTGAATCATATTAAACTCGTTTAATTTTGCCAGAAACACCTGCGGAACCGTAGCAATTGATTGTGCTCAGCATCTGTCCAGATAGTGACATTGAAAACAGAGTACTTCTCAGAGACAGCGATAAAGGCCAACCACGAATTCAGTTGGCTTCACATTGAACGGTAGTGAGGCTTCCACCTATATTCAAGCACACGTCACAGGTAAGTAAGAAAAGGGCAAAGTTGAAGATTCGTTTTTTTTTAGCCCAATAATTATTGAGCCGAATAATTGTTCCAGGGTTACCAGTACCCCAGTATAGGCAACAGTTTTGTATTCTAAGATTATTTCAGAAGTGCCAACATGGTTTTATATTGCATATATATGAATCTGGGTCATTTGTCCTCTTGATTAATCGCCTCAGCGCCATTTTCCGCTAATTTTTTGTCGCAAGTCCCAAAAACTCCCCAGAGGAAAGGACTTTATTTTGTTGAACTAAAATTGTCTGCATTACTTGAGTTCCTATGTACGCCTCCACAGTGCTCATTGTGGTAGGTGTGGAGTGGTGTTGTAATGGTAACTGGAGGGCAAATTAGATACCGCTTTATTAAATCCGTATCCTGACGCAGAGTACTCACGATAGGCAGGCAGTTTTTCTAGTTGGTATTTTATTTTATTGAACTTTGGCCTTGATATTCATATACTGTGCTTCATCATAGGAAATTATGGCGAAGGAACCTACAATTTGCTTCACACCTTGACTCCGCCTGCATAGATGCCCTGACTCAAAGTTTTTCCAAGCCAGTTGATTTTATCCTGGGTTGTCTGTGGCACAAGCATCAGGGTTTACAATCATTGTGAGATCCAAGAATGATTCCATACATGCAATGTTCGCTGATTGGACCCTTTCGAGCTGCTCCGACATTGGAAATCGTTGCGATTTGCTGTCGTCTATATGAATCCTTCGGGTGAATATCAGAGAAGCTTTTCCATGGCTTTAATGGTTGCATTAGTGAAGTGGCATTGCAACTTTAAATCAATTAAAGACTACCTCGGTTGCAATGCAGACGGCCATCAAACATAGTCACTGACTTTGGACATGGTTTTCAATGTGACAGTCGTGCTTTTATACTCACCGGATTGGGAATTAATGAGAGCAACCGTATTCTTCATTCAAATGTCTTATCTGGAAGCATCATTCAGGTCAGGAGACTCCCGTTATTCAGCAACCGGGAGCGATTCCTCTTATTTGAATTGGAAGTTATCCTCTTCGGATATTTTGCTATGTTCGACGATTGGAACGTATTCAGTGATTTGATTATCTCCAGTGATTCAACTGTATTAAATCACTTGAATGTCTTCAGTGACTTAACTGTTTCAGTGACTTGACTGTCTTCAGTGTTTTGACTGTCTTCAGTGTTTTGACTGTCTTCAGTGTTTTGACTGTCCGCAGTGTTTTCATTGTTTTCAGTGACTTGACTGTCTTCAGTGTTTTGACTGTCTTCAGTGTTTTGACTGTCCGCAGAGATTTCATTGTTTTCAGTGACTTGACGGTCTTCAGTGACTTGACAGTATTCAGTGTTTTGACTGTCTGCAGTGTTTTCATTGTTTTCAGTGACTTGACTGTCTTCAGTGTTTTGACTGTCTTCAGTGTTTTGACTGTCCGCAGAGATTTCATTGTTTTCAGTGACTTGACGGTCTTCAGTGACTTGACTGTCTTCAGTGTTTTGACTGTCTGTAGTGTTTTCATTGTTTTCAGTGACTTGACGGTCTTCAGTGACTTGACGGTCTTCAGTGTTTTGACTGTCCGCAGTGTTTTCATTGTTTTCAGTGACTTGACGGTCTTCAGTGATTTGACTGTCTTCAGTGTTTTGACTGTCCGCAGAGATTTCATTGTTTTCAGTGACTTGACGGTCTTCAGTGACTTGACAGTATTCAGTGTTTTGACTGTCTGCAGTGTTTTCATTGTTTTCAGTGACTTGACTGTCTTCAGTGTTTTGACTGTCTTCAGTGTTTTGACTGTCCGCAGTGTTTTCATTGTTTTCAGTGACTTGACGGTCTTCAGTGACTTGACTGTCTTCAGTGTTTTGACTGTCTGTAGTGTTTTCATTGTTTTCAGTGACTTGTCTTCAGTGTTTTGACTGTCCGCAGAGTTTTCATTGTTTTCAGTGACTTGACGGTCTTCAGTGGCTTGACAGTATTCAGTGTTTTGACTGTCTGCAGTGTTTTCATTGTTTTCAGTGACTTGACTGTCTTCAGTGTTTTGACTGTCTTCAGTGTTTTGACTGTCCGCAGTGTTTTCATTGTTTTCAGTGACTTGACGGTCTTCAGTGACTTGACTGTCTTGAGTGTTTTGACTGTCCGCAGTGTTTTCAGTGACTTGACGGTCTTCAGTGACTTGACTGTCTTCAGTGTTTTGACTGTCCGCAGTGTTTTCATTGTTTTCAGTGTTTTGACTGTCTTCAGTGTTTTGACTGTCTTCAGTGTTTTGACTGTCCGCAATGTTTTCATTGTTTTCAGTGACTTGACTGTCTTCAGTGTTTTGACTGTCTGCAGTGTTTTGACTGTCCGCAGTGTTTTCATTGTTTTCAGTGACTTGACGGTCTTCAGTGACTTGACGGTCTTCAGTGTTTTGACTGTCTGCAGTGTTTTCATTATTTTCAGTGACTTGACTGTCTTCAGTGGTTTGACTGTCTTCAGTGTTTTGACTGTCTTCAGTGTTTTGACTGTCCGCAGTGTTTTCATTGTTTTCAGTGACTTGACGGTCTTCAGTGACTTGACTGTCTTCAGTGTTTTGACTGTCTTCAGTGTTTTGACTGTCCGCAGAGATTTCATTGTTTTCAGTGACTTGACGGTCTTCAGTGACTTGACGGTCTTCAGTGTTTTGACTGTTCCTTGTTTTCAGCGACTTGACGGTCTTCAGTGACTTGACTGTCTTCAGTGTTTTGACTCTCCGCAGTGTTTTCACTGTTTTCAATGACTTAACTGTTTCAGTGACTTGACTGCCTTCATTGAATTGACTGCCTTCAGTGATTGAACCACATTCAATTTTTGGAATGTCTGCAGTGATTTCATTGTGTTCAGTGATTGGATTGTCTTCAGTGACTTCACTGACTTCACGGATTGGAATGCCTTCAGTGATCGGTTTGTCTGCAGTGATTGTAATCTCTTCAGTGTCTTGACTGTGTTCAGTGGCTTGGCCGTCTTCTATAATTGGAATTTCTTTAGTGATTTGACTGTTTCCTGCATTGATTGGAATAGCTTCAGTGATTGGGAGTGTCTTCAATGTCTTCCGTGATTTGACTATTTCCTTTATTGATTGGAATGTCTTCGGTGTCTTGACTGTCTTCAGTGATCGCAATATCTTCAATGATTACATCCGCTGAAGCGGTGTTACTCCATTAATCACTTCCTTTTCTTCTTACTGAATTTTCGGAAGATATTTCAAAGTTGTTTCGAACTTTTTTCCAGTTTTCAATTCGATGGTTCCAATTTTTGTTTCTGAAATTAAGAATCTTATCACTCAAACCTGGAATAAATCACTATAGACGATAATAAATGCAAATTTTATATATACCTCTCAAAACGCCAACAAATCTGATACATAAATTCCACCATGTCATTGAGAAACTTCCGCGCAACTGGCCAAATCTGTTGCATTTCCCATGTGAAGCCAAACTTCGATCACATACTCCCTCACAGCTTACTTTCCTCTTTGCAAGTATTGTATTGATACACAGTCCTGATGTCTTATATTCCCGATAAATGTTTGTGCCAGAAGGTCGGTGAAGTAACGAAGAAAGATTGCCCCATGCATTTTGCATTGGTACGCTTGCCCCTAAAAATAGGCAATAGAATTTGCTTTTTGCTCCCATATAAAGTAAGCATATGGAACAGTTTCCATCTTATGCATTGAAAATCAAACGTATGCGACCTTTATATATATATATATATATATATATATATATATATATATATATATATATATATCTTATATCTATTAGATATATATTTTTGACAACAGAATGAATCTTTGCCATTTAAAACACACATTTTAGTGACTCTGTGAAAGTCCTGAGTACATTAAATATTGAGTAAAATTAACTCCTGAGGTGTGAGTGAGGCTTCTGCTGCTCACATCCTCACATCCTGCATGTCATGTGCTTAAAACAAGGAAACAAATTAATTCATATTTTTTTTTCAAAACTTTTCTAATTACATAAATTTTGTATTATATATTTTTTTTTGTTGCTACACGGGCAGCATTGAAAAATATTGCTGAACTTTAATTATAAAAACAATTTGCGGTATTGTTGGCATATGTCGCAGCTCTGGTGGTGCTCTTCGCCGACGTTGCTTTTTCCGTCCGACGCCAGGGAAAAGCAGCCACAAGCACTGCTGCTGCGTGAGGTTTGGCTGAGCGTATACAAATTGCTGCTAAAATGGCTGAAATCATACGAAATTTGTGAACAAAGTTAATTATGGGAAAGTTGAAACCAGCACAACAACAACAACCACAGCCGAGCCATACCCAACTGCTCCAGCGAGTTGATGGAACTTGTCCCAAGCAAACGTGGGCTGTTTATGGCGTTGCTTGAATGCGTTGGCGCTGAAACTAATCAGTGATGTACCAGAAGTGTGCACTTGAAGCATTTGTCAGGATTCTAGTAAGCTTTTGCAGCGATCCTGAAAATATGCTGCACTTTACATGCCAGTCACACGCACAAAATTGAAACAACTGAATGTGAAATTGCCCAGTAAGAAAGGAGCATATTTTCAGGTGCTTCGATTTAAGGCGATCTCTGCTATGTACCTCACTGATGTACCAGAAATGTGCACTTGAAGCATTTGTCAGGATTCTAGTAAGCTTTTGCAGCGATCCTGAAAATATGCTGCACTTTATATGCCAGTCACACGCGCAAAATTAAATCAACTGAATGTGAAATTCCCCAGTAAGAAAGGAGCATATTTTCAGGTGCTTCGATTTAAGGCCACCTCTGGTATGTACCTACCTAGAGCTGGATGACAGTCGTCGTTTCTCACTCTTATGCGATATGGAGTTATCCGCTGTATAAGTTTTGGCACAGTTCGAACACAACGAGCTTCAGTGGTGACCCAGCACAAAGCGTGGGAAGAAAGTAATCATAAAGCTAAAGATAATGCCACAATAGTAAATCAGGCGGTAACGTACCCATTGCCACAGTTGCCTCTCGCATGACAAACGGGCTTCTGTCTGCGTGGCTCCTCCAGATAACTGAAGCAACTACCGCCCTTCTCCGACAGCTGACAGTGTCGATTATTCTGCCGTGACCCATCAAAATCCAGTTGGGCGATTTTGTAATTGCCATTCAAGGGCGGCGAGCGACGACTGCTGCCTCTGGATGAGCGGTCCTGTATGCCCAATTGTGCGGAGAGTTCCAACTTAGGTGCTATGATACCCTGGCAGCAAAGAGAAGTCGGGATTAAGCGGGAAAAAGCACAACCAAATTTTCTTAAGTCGTCCTATACAAGTATATTGCTGGCATAAAATGGTTGTAGGAAAATATTTTGAGTAGAGGAAGGGAGGCGTGGCAGTTGGCATCACGCACCCATACACAGCCCATGCTAAGCTGAGCATCAATATGATTCATTTGATACCAGTATCTGGAAAATATGTTGATTGGTTTCGGCATTTCTTGGGGGAGGTAGGCGTGGCAGTAGTTATGACCCGCCCATATATATATATACTATATCAGCCTGCCAGTCAATGCAAATCATTTCATGCTTAAAGCATCCACGTTTACTGAGTGATATATGCACTTCATATGGGAAGTGGGTGTATTGGTGTGCGTGGCCCGCCCTTATAAAGCTTATATAACTCTGGATACCCAGAAGAATTGTTTGTACGCTAATATCGTTTAAATAATTTGGCCACTTTTGGCATTTCATTAGAAGGTAGTTGGGAGAGTGGGCGTGGTGCGCCCTTATAAATATTATATAACTCTGGACACCCAGGCGATTTTTTGTATACCCATATCATAGAAATTGTTGGTATTTCATATAGAAGTTAGTTGTGGAAGTGGGCGTGGCACGCCCTTATATAACTTATATAACTCTGGACACCTAGATGATTTTTTTTGGTAACCTTATCATTGAAATAAGTTGACTATTGTTTGGTATTTCATATAGAAGTTAGTTGGGGAAGAGGGCGTGGCACGTCATTATATACTTTATGCCGCTCTATATATTAATACAAATCATTTGACACCTATATAGTATAGTAAGTACCATGCAAATCGATTTAGCGATTTTACTATACTAAGGAGGCGTGGCAGTACTTATCTAGCTCATCTACACAGTAAGTAATTTGGTTATAAATGCATGCTTATAGAATTTTAATTTATTGACGAATGTCTAAATGGACAGTTGGCATATTAGTAGGCATGGCGGCGAAATTTACTATAATAAGTAGGCGTGGCACTAGTTATAACCCAACCATATATACACTTATGTCATTTTTATAATACTTTAACCACCAAAATCAGATTAGCGACGAGCAAGGATCCCCAGCAGTAAAGCCAACGGAAAACTAACCGGTAAGTTTACTTTGATTCGATCAATCTTTTATATATATAAATATATATATATATATATATATATATATATATATATATATATATATATATATATATATATATATATATATATATATATATATATATATATATATATATATATATATATATATATATATATATATATATATATATATATATATATATATATATATATATATATATATATATATATATATATATATATATATATATATATATATATATATATATATATATATATATATATATATATATATATATATATATATATATACATATTAATTATAATCGTAACACCAACTCACTCACCGGAAATGCGGGCGTCGCCTTCATCAGCAATTGAACGTTGATGTTATGGGCGCATGTAAGTTTGGGCACGCCCACATGTGTTATGTCCGATAATTTGCCCAAGAAGTGTGCCAAACGGCGACCATTTTGCCAAAGCGTTATCTCGACACGTTCGGCGGCCAAAAGCCGCTCCAGTTCGTCCATCGAGCCCACAGATTTGAAATAGCCCTCCATGGTGAATTGATCGTGGCACAGGAGTGGAAAATGTGGCTCCATTGCGCCGGTGCGAAAGAAGTAGCCCAGCGTTTTTATGGTGGCCTCCAGATAACCGTGCGTGCACAGCCACACCCCGGGGCAAGTGATCTGTGAGGGGAAAAGAGCATAAATACAAAGTACAGCGGATTTTTTAAAGGCCCCTAGAAATATGATTCACTTTTCAGACAATTTCAATGCTAAATTCATATGCGGCAACAGATTTTCGAAAAGCTCCTAGAAATATGCTTCACTTTTCATGCAATTTCAATGGTAAATTCATGTGCGACGGCGGGTTTTTAAAAGCTCCTAGAAATATGCTTCACTTCTCATGCAATTTCAATGCTAAATTCATGTGCGACGGCGGGTTTTTTAAAGGCTCCTAGGAATATGCTTCACTTTTCATACAATTTTAATGCTATATTCATGTGCGATAGCAAGTTCTTATAAGCTCTTAGAAATATTCTTCACTTTTCATACAATTTCAATTCTAAATTCATGTCCGGCAGCGGATCTTTCAAAGGCTCCTAGGAATATGCTTCACTTTTCATACAATTTTAATGCTATATTCATGTGCGATAGCAAGTTCTTATAAGCTCTTAGAAATATTCTTCACTTTTCATAAAATTTCAATTCTAAATTCATGTCCGGCAGCGG
Organism: Clusia tigrina; assembly: GCA_920105625.2. Classification (NCBI taxonomy): domain Eukaryota; kingdom Metazoa; phylum Arthropoda; class Insecta; order Diptera; family Clusiidae; genus Clusia; species Clusia tigrina. The sequence continues at coordinate 178,165,769 of OV050032.1, forward strand.
ATCTTTCAAAGGCTCCTAGGAATATGCTTCACTTTTCATACAATTTTAATGCTATATTCATGTGCGATAGCAAGTTCTTATAAGCTCCTAGAAATATTCTTCACTTTTCATACAATTTCAATTCTAAATTCATGTCCGGTAGCTGATTTTTTAAAGGCTCCTAGGAATATGCTTCACATTTTATACAAATTCAATACTAAATTTATGTGCGATTTGTCTGTGCAGAATGTGGATTATCTTCAGGCAGCTCAAGATGTTCTCCTATCTTTAATGCTATAAACGTCTTCAATACGTAATTTGCCCACCGCCCCTGCTTGTGTTGACACTTAACAACGCTCGATGCTGACCTTGGCTGCTTGAGTGGCTTTCGCCTTTTTGCCTTTCCACTTACCGCGTGCAGCTTGAGTGCTATTTTCACATAGAATCTTTTATGAAGCATTCTCCCTTGTTTTTGCTGGCCTCTCACTTTTTCACTGAAAAGCGTTTAATTAAATTATTGAATTCTTTTCTCTTATTCTTCTTTTTTTTGTCCGACTTGCAGCTATGAATTTTTCGCTTTTCCACTGACTGCGGCTCCGTCGAAACACTGGCAAAACTAATATCCTGCCCGTGTTGGCCGAGCGTGGCGGGGCACCTTTGTGGCGCTTTTGTTTTGCCGGCACTTTTTTATTGTGTTGCTGTGTTGTTGGGCTTTTTGTTTTGGTATCCAACTACGGTTGCTAAAGGGGAGCGCGCTTCTTTGTCGTTCAATGCGTGGTGCGATTGTCAAAGAAGCAGCGATACGGGTGCAAGTCGGGCTGCCAATGAAAACAGTTGGGTTGCTTTAACAGAATAGTTGCATAAATTGCTGCAGGTGTGCAGGTTCACTTTTAATCCAGATTTACTGATAAATACATTAAATTGCAGCAAAAGTTCGTGTTGTATAAGAGAGATTCAGGTTGCGCCCTAAAAGTGGGCATGTAATGAAGGGTTTCAAATTACATAGTATCCCATATTATATAGTTCAATGCATACTTTTATCGAATCAGACAACTTGAGTGTATAGGTATGTAGAGTATTAGCATGGCCTACTTTGAGGGGTCGTCTCGATGGACACTAGTTTTGCTTCAGCTAACAACATAGCATTCTTTGAGGGGTTGTCTGGATGAATGTCAGTTTTGTTGCACATAATAGCACAGTATACTTTGAGGGGTTGTCTTGATGAACGTCATCTTTGTTGCGTAAAATAACATAGCCTAATTTGAAGGGGACGTCTGGATGTATGTCAGTGTTGTTGCACATTAGCAAACTTTAAGTGTGTAATATTAGTTGATCCGTGGGTTGGTTTCCTTTTGCCACCTATTTTTAGTGTCTCAAACACAGATGCGCCACGAATACATAACGGAACCTTACAAACTGGTTTCTGAGACACGTGAAAGTATGCAACATAATTTACTTATAAACTTATAATACATGAATTTAGTGTGTATGGAATGGGCGAGCAAATTCCGGCATTTCTCCACATGCATCAACAACATACCAAAAAACTTCATAAAAGTATTCACTCTGGCGTCCAGAATATTAGCTTCCTTTTCCTAGCCGCGGCTTAGCCTACTTTTAGGATACATCACAATGAACTTCAGTTCATTTCACATCACAATTGCGTAGCCTACTTTTAGAGTTCACCACTTTTAGGCAAGCATGGCCTTACTGTTGAATAATAAAGGCCCGCCTACTTTTAGGGTTCAATTTAAAGCCGTCCACTTTCAGGGATCACTTTGAATCGTGCTCCAACAATTCAAACGTGTGTTTCATTACTGGAGTCCTGTGTAAACTGAGTCGCTTCTGTTAGGACAGTGGAAACTAGTTAAAAATTACGCTGTGACGGCTTCCGTTCGCAGGCTCCCGCCTACTTGCGGCACCTCTTCCACGCACCTTGCGCCACTAAATTGGCAAAATTGATGTCACATATTAGTGAGGATTTATTTTTTTGGTATTTACCCCGTTATTTTCAGTAGCACTCTTTTATTGCAACTATTTTAATTGCATTTAGTTTTATTTTAAGCACAACGCGTGCCACTTTCCACCACACCAAACATCTGACTGACTACACATGCCGTTGCACACGAAAAACAGCTTGAAAAGGACATTCACGTATTCGCCGCATATCCTTACATGTCATTGATATACATAAGAACATAAAACCAACACAGCTGAGTACGCGTAGCACGCTACTGTGGGAATGGTAGAATTGGACAGTAGGCTAAATACTCGTACCAACTGTGGGAACTTGTTCAGTTGACTCCGTGGATGTCTGCGGTGGTCACGCCCTCACTCACCTACTTGCACACACGCATACTCCTTCTGTTTCAAGATGCTCACAACACTTTATTTTGGACAGTAGATAATTTTTCTCCATCAAAGTTCATCACAAACCTCGATTTTGCAGAGTTTCTACTCCAAATCCAACAAAAAGCTCATGCGAAAAAGGTTCGCAGACATCACATAGAAAGCTTTTATGAAGCTTCACATAAAGCTTTGTCGATACCAGTCCCAACAACAACAACAACACATCAATTAGATGTGTATCGCCAATGTTTGGAAGGGCTCACATTTCAAATCCTTCTGCACCAAGGCGTTAATATTGGAGATAGAAAGGATCCTCATCCACATTATTTCAGATATTTATCTTCATTTTCAATATTTATGAATCTAAGGCATATCCAGATCCGACGTTACAGAGGCAATATCACGGTTTATCATCCGCGAATATCGACGTTTTGATGCTGACACGTTTTTAAAATATTCATCCAAGAATTCTTCCTTGACGTCAATATTCCTTGAAATTCAACCTACATTCGAATGTTAGTTGGATCATATTCAGCTCCGGGGTTATAGAGGCTATATAACGGTTTATCAGACACGTCTTGATAATGGTTCTGAATAGATTATTTCTATCAACTGAGTGAGGGAAATATACGTCCAAAGACTAAGTTCGCGACAGAAACATGCTCGGAACATACTCTTAGAACACAGTTCATGACGAAACCAAATCGGTGTCGCTACTCTCACTGGGTGTAGAGTGCTTCGGGGTGGCATGGCACAACATAAGACGACCACGAATGCACATATGTACAGGAATTATGCTGGCACAGACTGTTCAGCATTTTCTTGTGTTGCGATAACGATTAAAAATATTTCCAACACGGCAAATCGAAACGGACACTGCAGCCAACAAATGCGGACATGAAGAGTAGCTGCAGCGAAAACTTCGGGAAACTTCTGGAAACCCCAAACAAAAAGCTCAGTAGGCTTATAGATATCAGTGTATGTGTGTGCTTGGGGGTTCGACCTACTTACAGCACCTTCTGTCCGTCCGCCACCTGGCTTACACGGCGCATTGCTGCGGTGGTGAGTTGGTTTTGGTTGACCCCTCGGTCAGTGTGCGCCCTGCACTAATAACACTGTGAAGCTTCATTGCTGCTACTGTTGTTGTTGTTGTTGTTATTGCTGTTTGCATAAACAGCAACTTTAATTTATTTAATGAGATTATTCCAGCCCTTCAATTGAGTGAAGCTGTCGGGACGTTGTGTGAAACTTCACGGGTGTGTGAACCCACATACGCACGCAATCCTGTATGGAAATGTGTGTCGCTTCGAAGGATACTCGTTCTGTACGGGATATGAGAGGCTTTCGTGTCAGCACTTGCTACCTACGCACCGCTAAAATCAGGAGAGAAGAAGGTAAGAATCTTTATTTATGTCACTTATTATAAAAATGTGTCGAGTCCAAATTGAATTGATTAAAGATGGAAAAAAGGATATGCTTCTAGTTCATTCTTATGTTTTTATAAACCGAATTGCTTGAAATCAGTTCAAAAAGAAGTTGAACTATTTGTTGAGTTTTTTGGGGTGTCTATGAAATTTCTTAATTTTGGGGTCAAAAAAAGTCAAATCCTGAATATTCATTATGTCAATTCAGGTCCTGTTCCGGTGGAAATTATATCAATTGATTTTATGTACTTTTGCTAAAGAACATAACTTCAATTGACATTAAGTTCATCTGCTATCGGACATAACCTCAATGAATTTAATGTTCATCCGGTTTATGTCCGTAACTCAATTGAAATTATTTTCACAATTAATTGAACATAACCTCAAATGACATTATGTTCCGCTACTATCGGATATAAACTCAATTAACATTCTGTTCATCTGCTATCAGACATGATCTCAATTGAGATAATGTTCATCTGCTATCGAACATAAACTCAATTGACATTCTGTTCATCTGCTATCGGACATAAACTCAATTGACATTCTGTTCATCTGCTATCGAACATAATCTCAATTGACATTATGTTCATTTGCTATCGGACATAAACTCAATTGACATTCTGTTCATCTGCTATCGAACATAATCTCAATTGACATTATGTTCATTTGCTATCGAACATAAACTCAATTGAGATTATGTTCATCTGCTATCGAACATAATCTCAATTGACATTCTGTTCATCTGCTATCGGACATAAACTCCATTGACATTCTGTTCATCTGTTATCGAACATAAACTCAATTGACATTATGTTCATCTGCTATCGAACATAATCTCAATTGACATTATGTTCATTTGCTATCGGACATAAACTCAATTGACAACATCTTCATCTGTTATCGAACATAAACTCAATTGAGATTATGTTCATCTGCTATCGAAAATAAACTCAATTGAGATTATGTTCATCTGCTATCGGACATAAACTCAATTGACATTCTGTTCATCTGCTATCGAACATAATCTCAATTGACATTATGTTCATTTGCTATCGGACATAAACTCAATTGACAACATCTTCATCTGCTATCGAACATAAACTCAATTGAGATTATGTTCATCTGCTATCGAACATAAGCTCAATTGAGATTATGTTCATCTGCTATCGAAAATAAACTCAATTGACATTCTGTTCATCTACTATCGAACATAAACTCAATTGACATTATGTTCATCTGCTATCGAACATTAACTCAATTGACATTATGTTCATCTACTATCGAACATAAACCCAATTGAGATTATGTTCATCTGCTATCGGACATAAACTCAATTGACATTATGTTCATCTACTATCGAATATAAACTCAATTGATATTATGTTCATCTGCTATCGAACAGAATCTCAATTGACATTCTGTTCATCTGCTATCGGACATAAACTCCATTGACATTCTGTTCATCTGTTATCGAACATAAACTCCATTGACATTTTGTTCATCTGTTATCGAACATAAACTCAATTGAGATAATGTGCATTTGCTATCGAAAATAAACTCAATTGACATTATGCTCATCTACTATCGAACATAATCTCAATTGGCATTATGTTCATCTGCTATCGAACATAATCTCAATTGACATTATGTTCATTTGCTATCGGACATAAACTCAATTGACAACATCTTCATCTGCTATCGAACATAAACTCAATTGAGATTATGTTCATCTGCTATCGAAAATAAACTCAATTGACATTCTGTTCATCTACTATCGAACATAAACTCAATTGAAATTATGTTCATCTGCTATCGAACATAAACTCAATTGAGATAATGTGCATTTGCTATCGAAAATAAACTCAATTGACATTATGCTCATCTACTATCGAACATAATCTCAATTGGCATTATGTTCATCTGCTATCGGACATAAACTCCATTGACATTCTGTTCATCTACTATCGAACATAAACCCAATTGAGATTATGTTCATTTGCTTTCGGACATAACCTCAATTGACATTATTTCCTCAATTAACATCATGTTCATATTCAGGGTTTCTTCTCCGCCATATGGTTTAAGGAAGATCAGGATAAATCAATCTCGTTGACAGTGTCCTCTCGTTTATTGTTGTTTTTCCTTAGCAGATGCTTCATAGTGTCTGTAACAGACACGAATAGTGAGTAGGGATGTTTTTTTTTGAAGCGCTTAAAAATATGATGTAATTAACTATAAATACTGAAAGCAACCAATCTCATATTCGCATCTTTGAGGTGTTCTGAAGTTTTGTCCACTCCTTAAGCAAGTCTGCCTATTCTCAATCTATTTGGGTTAGACCCCCTCTACTCTCCCTTACTATATTGTAGCTTGAAGTTATGATGCCAAAGCTCTCAGAGGGGGACAGCGAAAAACTATCAAAATTGAAGCATCCAAGCAAAAATCCACGACATCACAAAAGCGAAGAAAGGACATCTAAAGAGAAGCAGCAGGCAAAGGCAGAGGACGTTGAGGCCCAACTGAGGCCCAACGACGCCACTGAATGAGTGGGTGTACACATTTTTCTACTTCATACTCGTACATCATTTCACCAAAGGAGTCGCGATAGAGTGCGCCACCGGAGAGCGACTGGCGCCATTAAGGCGCGCACACCTTCCACTCCTTTTTTACGATTTTTATTTACGCGCGGGTTTGCGAGCGTTTATTAGGCAGCGCTACAAATTAAAGCAGGACATATTTAAATATTCCAAACAACATCCTCAGCTTCATACTGAAACAGCAACGATGGCAAAATTTTCCGTTGTTTACCTGCATATCCCAATATCCAACAAGGCTCTCATCCAAACCGCTAACAAAATCGAAAGGAGAAACAACAAAAATTAGGAATGAAGGAAGAAAAAAGCCCTCACCCAACGGCACACGAAATCGCTTTTCTCCAAAGAACCCTGAAATTTGCCTTTGCCACCCCCTCACGAACACTCTTCAAGGTTATTGTCATTTGTAGAGTTGCTCTCCTGACCCACCCTCCAAGGCGCAGCATACACAAAACAACAATAAATCAATACAAACCACAATGCTCGCTGCTGCTGGCGCTGCCGCTGAGGTCGCTGCTGCAGCCTTTGCTGTCGATGGTGCTGCCGTTGCCGTTGATGTCGCTGCCGTTGCCGTTGATGTCGCTGCCGCTGCAGCTGCCTTTGACGCAGCTGCTGTCGCTTCCATTGCTGCCGCTTCAGCTGGCTTTGCCGCTGCTGCTGCAGCTGCCTTGGCGCTGCTGCTGCCCTTGCCGCTGCTGCTGCTGCTGGCTGCCAACTGGGAGAGAGGAGCGAGCACATGCTCCCAACATAAGCACACGCGCTACCAAATTTTACTACGGCACCAACAACAACATTCACAACAACACCGAACACCATCCGCACCACCACCATTACACCAGGCAGTGACAGTTCTGGTTCAAGAGAGGTGCTGCCTGGGGGCAAGCGGGTCACAGCGAGCGTAGCTGAGCAAAGATTTTTCTTACATTTTACTCACGGACCTTAGCACGTGTACTAAAATGAAAAACTACGCCCCAGCATAGGGAGAGCGGAGGCCAGCAGACAACAGAAACAAACGTTAGCATACATGCGCCCAGCTTCGAAGAAAGCTGACCCCGCCAACCCCGCACCCTTGGGCAGTCGTTTAAGCTTTGCACATACGCGCTTTTTTTGGGGTGAAAACTTTTCATTCATAAAAATGTTGTGCCAGCACGAGGTGACTCTTTCGTTTGCATATATTTTCGGGTGTAAGCTGGGCACGTACATGTCTGTATGTATTTATTCTTATATATACGTGTGTGTGTGTGGATGTGTTAAAGGAGCTGTTTATGTGTATATGTGTGAGCTATCGCGCCAAAAACCGTTGTAGGCCAATGTGATTTCTCATTGGAATGTATGAAAATATGTGGGATTTGCTAAATACTTACTTGCAGCCATCCCAGTAGGAAAATTTGCGTTACTAAGCAAATAAAATTTTTATTTTTTAAACAATGTTGATGAGCGTGTTATTGTATTGCATTATAGAGAAGGTCAGTCTGATCAGTATTATATATAGTATGTATAAAGAGCAAATGTTGTCCTGTATAGATGTGTAGAAACATCAAATACAAGTATACAAATCTTATATCGCTATTATAGAGAGATATTTTAAAGACAATAACTGTATACCAAACAGCAGTTTTCTAATAAGGCCACTGACTTTATAATAGCTGTATTAATCTACAAAATCCCTTCCTTCACAATAAAATGTACCGGAAAAACGATTTTGCTTCAAATGGAGCCCGAAGCCATATTTAATATACGAGGTGTGTTCAAAAAGTATAGACAAAAATCGAAGACAAGCTAAAACACGTCCACGCACAATAGCTGTCAAAAACTGACTGAAAATTAAAAATGGCCGAGATTGTCAACATAAGTGAGGCACATGAGTACCAACATAACGCCACAAAAAGATCGAAAATCGAACATCCATAGCCCGCGAAAATTCAAAATTCGCGATACGTTTTGAACAGACCTCGTATAATGGGCATATAAGCCCTCCCGACATAACATAAGGCAATAGATCATTGCTAGCATCATCAATGGGTGCTTTCCTTCTCACATGGGGAAACAGCTCTGATCGAAGAATCGACTGGCCTCGCAGCAGAAGTCTGCTCAATTTTAATAGGGGTACTCGTATATAAACGACAGTGGTAGCGCTCACTGTGTTCAGGGAGGCAGCGCTAATATAACTGTCGTGAGCCACTTAAGCTACCACAAATCCCACAGAAGCGCGGAGGAGTGTGAAACAAGACTATACTTTCTGAGCTACAATTGAATAGACAGGAACCTAACTTGTTTTCCATTCTTTGAGCACTTTCCGTCATTTGAGCCCTTTCCCTTATAGTTTAAACAAAACAGCAAATATGAGTATCATAGAAATTGGATTACGGGTGATCAAAAACTCCTGTTTACTCTAGAAAAGACACCAAATTCATTATTTGATTCCATTTGTGGTGAAGTTGTGCAACACCGGGTCTAAGTGAGTGCTGGAATCTGTAGACTACCTTCCAGAACTGTGGGTCGTATATCATAATACGAACACTATATTTGATTGTGATCTACTGGGTAAAAATCCAGCAACCTTTGAACTGGACTACTGCCAAAAAGAGTGATTGTATCATGTCATCAAGTGATCGAAGAAACCTCACAAACATTTTCGTGAGTTTTGTCATTAATTTTTTATATATTCATTCAATTCAGTAATCGATTTCCGGATGAATTGTAATAGTGCAGAAAAAAAGAGTATGGGTTTGTCCATTGTCGACTTCATTCTTCGTTCATCCGGTCTCCGTGCAAATTGTCTGTCACGTGCTTCGTTATGGGTTTGTCCATTGTCGATTTCATTCTTTCTTCATCCAGGTCTCCGTGCAAATTGTCTGCCACGTGCTTCGTTATATATTCAACAAATATAATACTGCTTAAGTTATTCAACTGATGAGTTATTCGATCACGAGTATCAAGATTTGGCTTCACCTCAGCGATGATCACACTTTATAAAGCTTTAAAGCTCACCATGAAATTTATAAGATAAGCTCGAAAGCTCATTAATGCATGAAGGCTTAATTATCCTTACTAAACTGTGGTCTAGCTGTGCCTTCTTTAAGGCTTTTCGGTCCTTTCCTGTTCCGACTGGGATGTTTAAGGACTTGCTCCCACAAAGCTATGCATACAGTCACACATGTATAATTGGTACATATGCAAGACTTTGGAGTACTCACACGCACGCAAACACATACACACACAACACACTCATCCAAATACACTCAACACACACACATCCAACAAAACACACAAATGCACACATCTGGCCTGGCGCTATTCTTTGAATTTTAATTTAAATCGTGGCAGCTGAGTGCGCATATTGAAGGTGACGGGCCATGGGCGTGTGGGTGGCAATTGAGCAGGCACGCTCTGACGGCGGGAAAACATGGCCGCGTGGGCGCTGATTTTCCTCAATATTGTGCGAAATAAGAAAGAAAACAAAGCAAAGCGAATCGCATCGCATCGAATCGCAAGAAAGGTCAGCGTGTACGCGTGGGTGCTGACGATGAAGAAATGTTCTGGGATTTATATGTTTTTCAATTTGGCTTATCTTATCCGCTCCACTACAACAGTTCTTTCCTTCGAACCTACTCATGCACACACGCACACACACCTACACACACTTGCTCACCCTTTGCTCCTCGAGTTGTCACGTTTGCGAGTTTACACATCATGTTTACACTTCCGAAGGATTTGCAACTCAAGCGCAGAACTCGTGATTGATATTAAGCGACTGCAGGATTCGCAACGTGCTATTTTACACACCTTTGCCTGGCTGCACCGTGGCAGTCATCAGCTGCCAATCAAGGCCAAAGTGCTGGGAAGGAATGTGCTCGAGTTGGCACTTTGAAGAGCTCGACTGGAAACTACTGCAATCACTGCCAACTCAACTCATCTGTCAAGGCAAAGCAGGGTGATGCGAATTTGGTGCTGCCATGTGCCTCGGTTCGACCCTGATAGATTGAAACCTTCGGGTTCGACCAAGGTTGCAATTTGACGCTGATATAGACCTGTGTCTTGGTTCATTTATGAATGCCTTTTTGCTTATGAAGCCCCCCAATTAGTCGCTGGTTCCGCGCCCAATGCACCTGGATCAGTCGCTTAATCTATGTGAGTCAATCTCTTGATTTATTTGAATGACCCCTTGATCCATTTGAGTCCCCCCTTGATTCATTTCAGTCAGTCCCTGGAACCAATTAACTCAGTCCCTTCATCCATTTGAGCCTGTCCCTTGATCCATTTGAGATTGGCTATTTAACCTTTGAACCATTCGATCCCACCAATTTGACACTGCAATATACCTGGGTATGTCTCTTGGTCCATTTGGTCCGACTCTACGTAGTCTTGCATAGAGCTCTTTAACATACCTCGTGCTCTGAGCTTTCCTCGTCTGCAAACCAGAGTTAGCACCTCATCTCTAGATACCAGTGATTGATTGTTCACGCAACTATGATCCCAACAGTTTTAACATTTTCCTTATTAAATTTAGGCAGGTTTTGAACCCCGTTGAGAGAGTAGGATTAGATCAGAATGCTTCAAGAAAACCAATTATTTCTTCAGCAATGTTGTGGGCCCTGAACTCTATGTAACCAATTCGTTGAGAATTATGAACGCTGACTACCAGAGTGGATCAGTGATACTCGCAATCGAAATCCTCTCTGTAGGAGTAGACTTATTCAGACTCTTCAGCATTGCTGTGAATCGGACCTTAATTTTTCGACTATACTAAGTATCCAATGAATAACCTGACACGTATGCCATTACCAGATCCGGGCCATGTTCGTATATTTATTGCTGTTTTTCCTCCATGGGATTGCTAGTAGCTGCCTCCAAGGGATTCTTAGTAGTGCTAGTCCCTTGAAACCTGGATAAAATTGTGAGATGTGAGTCTAATTATTCTGAACTGAAGACTGGCCTTATATTTTTAATTACTCAGAATCACTTCTTGAGCCTTAAAAATACCAATTCAAACCTAGGTTTAAAAGCCTGTTATTATACCATGAGAAAACAGCCTTCCTTGGGCGACAATTAGTTCGATCGGGAATGTCGGTACCAGTACTTAGGTACATAAATTAAGATATCCCTGATGTGGTAATTAACGAATTCCTCCTCAACAAAATCTCCTCAAATCCCGGTTAAGACAACTTTGGATAGACAGATAGCAGTGGGGTAACCCGAAGAACCCCCGAAGACGGAGGTATCCAACCACTCAGGGATTGCTCCCTAAGTGGTTAGGGGGATAGGGGAAGGGGAAGATAGAGGATTGTAAAAGTGAAGTTACACCTTTTCCAGCTTCTTTGACTCTTTTATGAATCTTAGAATTCTGTCCAGGGGATAAGGAATGTACATTATCCATTTCCAATACAGTTGACCCCAATATACGACTCCTCATTCTGCTTAACACTAATTTGATGCTTATCATATTCATGCTCAATAAAATCCCCCTACAACCCGTTGAAGATCTACGTGATTTGAGCTCGAGGGTCCATAATGAATCCCATGATACTCGTAGATTTTATCATGACCCGATTAGAATAGACTAGAATCCTAATGTGGTCCTTCTCAAGTCTCTGACAGAATAGTAATTTGGTTTGATGTATTGAAAAATGGTACCTCAGGTAACTTGATATTGCATATATATCTATATATATATATATATATATATATATATATATATATATATATATATATATCTATATATATATATATCTATACATATATATATATATATATATATATATATATATATATATATATATATATATATATATTTTTTTTTTTTAATTTTTTTTATTTATTTTTTTTTCAATGCCAGTTAAAATGGCACTAGTTTTGATCCTTAACCCCCGACCAAATTCTCCAAAGATTCCTCTTTAAAAATATGACTTTGAAGGGGTCTTGAAATATCTCTACTTTATATAAGACTTATTCTAGACTAACCACTCGAATTACTCTCTTCTCACTGAAAAAAATCTCCATTCTGCTGGGATAAAATGAGACGAGGTAATTGTATTTGGGGATCTCTCCAGTTTCTGGCATACCTACTCTCGACTGTAGGTTATGGGAACTTCGACCAGTTTCCTCCGTACTTCATTGCCTCACATATGACTCACATTTCCAGTGAATTAATGCTGAGCTTTGAAATTATGCGCAGGCACATCTTTGAAAATCTTGATCAATGACGAAATTTTTCTTCATTTATTTCAATTGCTTAATGAGTATCAACAACTTCCACTGACGCTGCTACCCTCCTGGCCCCATTTTCGATGTGGTTAATGTATGCGCACATACATATACACCCATTTAGCCTCCACAGCTTGCTTGATTCTCGCTCGCTTCGCCATTTCTTTCGTTCTTATTATTACTCGCATTATTTTTGTTTTCTTCATTTTTTGCTACAACATCGTTTCCAACCGGAGTCGAGTTACTCGACCCAAAGGCGCAAATATTTGCTCAATTTATTTAATTAACACCCCTACCCCCCAATTAGGGCATTTTGTCATTTGGCTCTTAGTATTTCCGTTCTGCAGCGCGCGCGCATACACACACGCACGACGGGCAAGCATGCCTTCCTAAGTGTATGTCTGGAGTCGTAAATGCTCGGCAGAAAAAAGTGGTCATCTTTCCTAAAAGTAGAGGGTTGTACAATGACTGCAGGGGCTGATGAACTAGTTGGGGACTAGTTTAAATGCTATATACTCGTACATATATGTAGAGATTCAAGATTCTTACTAATTGATTTACTAAATCAAGAAATACTGATTCTAAATTAGTTATCAACTAAACTAATATTGAACTAGTAGGAAGAGTACTAACTAAACTAGTATTGGACTAGTAAGAGTACTCCATATATTGTAGATCCATAGCTGATTGTAAATTATATAACTGCATCAGAATTGATTTCATAACTGCACTAACTGGTTCATAATGTATTAGTTTTAAACTAGTTCATTACTTATGTATGAAATAACTAGAGAAGTTTAATTTGCTTCTCCAGTTATCATTGTCCTACCCTGACAACTGGTTTATGATGTGCTTCTACAGGTCAATCGACATTGCTTATGGCTGAATCCCACTTTTGTCCTACCAATATTAAATTTGCTCCACTACTGCTCATTTCACACATTCGCCAATTGGTTCATATAGTATCAAATTCAATAACTGCATAAGAAAGACTCAGTAAAACCCGTTATCAAACCAATTCGCTGCACTAATTCTTATTTCACACATTCGCCAACTGGTTCATATAGTATCAGATTCAAACCAGACCAATTACTATATGAGATATACTGATTCATATAGTTTCACCTTCAAACCACACCAATAACTGTATAAGAAAGCCTCAGTAAAACCTGCTTTTGTCCGACCAATGTTAAATTCGCTCCACCAGTTCTAATTTCACCCGTTCATCAACTGGTTTACATGAAAACCAGACGAGTAACTATATAAGAATGAGTCAGTAATACCCGCTTTTGTCCTACAAACTGATTCACATTGTACCTGGTTCACTATGAACGAAGGAGGTTGTCGTCCGTTCCTTACTAGTCTGTTTCCCTCTTGGGATGCATTCGAGTTCATGTGTGCATGTATGGCAAAACTTCATGCATCTTTAGTTTCAATTATTGATTTAAACATTTGCAATCGAACACTGCGCCAACAAAGACAACAACAATAATTACACTAATAACAATGACAAGCACTATTACTGAAACAATGATTAATTGAACCAGAGCGTCTGGTAACGTCATCATCGTCATCATCATCATCATAGCAATTAAATCCTATAACATTGCCAATCAGACTGAATCCGTTACTACTGTTTGTGCCATTTTTCTGTGCTTCAAGCCCCATTGCGCAGTCGGAAAAGTTGCTTATTGGGAGGCTGAGGGAGATTCCAAGTTAATTTACTGAATTATTTTTACTCAATCTTCGCATATTTGGCCCCTTCTTCTTTGACTCAGGTGTATCGAAGTTCGATTTGTCAAGAAGAAATCTCAATCATGATCTCAAAGTCACTGTTCCTAATAGTTAAATGGAATTCGGTTAAGTTCTCAATCGCAGCTAAATATCAGCTCAGTACCTGCAGTATATCTCAAGCTAGATCAAATATTTTATCATTTTGTGTGGCTCGGGTCGAAGGAACTTCTTAAATTCTAACACGTGGCAAGGTTAGCCCCGGGTTTCTTACTGCCCGTAGTATGTCTACAGGCGGCCAAGCTCGACCATAGTTTATATGTTCCTAAGCTTTTCCACAATGGCCGACTTTAGCCTTGGCTGAGTAACTTCATGCAATATGTGTAGAATTGGTTAACGTTCTCATCGACGACTCAAGGTCACTTCATTGGCCATAGTGTCATCGGCCATAGGACTTTTAGTCGGTATTTTCTCTGGATCGAAGTACTTTAGAACAAGATCAACAATTGCAGCTGTCCTATCTCTATCATAGCCCCATTGTTTCTGGTCTCCACACCGCCTTTATCAGGTTTTAAGTGGGCCACGCAGCATCCGTGATTTAAGGTGGTTACCTAATTGCTTACAGTATACCTAAGGTCGGTCATTCTCCGTCACCCTACATATTCGGAAGATCCAACTCTAATGAACGAGGATAATCTTCAATATCTGCCCAATCATGTGATTAAGGCAAATCTTACAGTCATTTATTCCAGTGTGTTTAAATCCGGTTCAAGATCTCCACCACGGATCAAGGCAACTTATGCCAGTATGTATATAGCTGATTCAAGACCACCTAATCTCGATTCAGAGTCAAAGTTTTTGCCAATTAAAGTGCTTTTCTCTTCAATGCTTCCTCGTTAATGATTTCCAACTGAAAATTTCTCTGGAAATAATACCCTCATGCACCTGGGCCATGCCCCCATAACCAGCCATCTCTGCAAAACAATGCACTGCTTTAATCGGATTACGATGCCCACTTCAGTATAACTTTTGTGTTCGCATGTGTGAGCATTTGCGTGGGCGTGCTCTTATTATGATGGGCTCCTCTGCGAGAGCATACGGACAACACGTGAAGTGTAGCTGGTGATGTGGGTCTGATCCATTGCACAATTCACTCCTTCGACACCACGCATTGCATGCGCTTTGTGAGCTCTTTAATGATTTCCAACTCAAAGTTTCTCTGGAAATAATACGCTCTCGCGCCTGGGCCATGCCCCCATAAGCAGCCATCTCTGCAAAACAATGCATTGCTTTAATCGGATTACGATACCCACTTCAGTATAACTTTTGTGTTCGCATGTGTGAGCATTTGCGTGGGCGTGCTCTTATTATGATGGACTCCTCTGCGAGAGCATACGGACAACACGTGAAGTGTAGTTGGTGGTGTGGGTCTGATCCATTGCAATTCACTCCTTCGACACCACGCATTGCATGCGCATTGTGGGCTAATTAGTTGCAACTGGTGCGGAAATCGACATAATCCTCGACTAATGAGTTCCCTGGCAAATTCCAGCAATCCTTTTGTATGTGTGGGGGTGTGTGTGGGTGTATTTCAGTATGTGCCTTTGTATAAGTGGTCTTTATGTGAGTTGTCTTTATGTGTGAATGGTCTTTATGTGAGTGGTGAGTATCCTTTTGTTAGTATGTCCTTTGTATATGGGTATTTGTGTGTGGGTGTGTGTGGCTTTCTGTGTATGTGCCTTTGTGTGTGTCTGTTATTTCTGTTGAATATTTATCGAGTTGCCTGTCCTGCCACTTACACCCCCGCATGTGCAACTTGTGCTTGGATGTTGTTCGCCTTAAATCCTTATTGCTTTTTAATTGCTCTGTGGAAGCCGCCTGGGGGCCGAATGGTGGTATCGGTGGCAGCTTAGCAGGACGTTTATATGGACTTTAATAGGTTTTTTTCTTCAGCCCTCCCTAATTAAATGCGGAAAAGGATTTCTGAGACTTATTTCGCTTTCTCCATTTGTGCATTTTTATTACTTCATAATTGAAAAGGATATCATGAAGTGTTACACAATGCGCTTGCAGCCAATTAGCGTTGTTCTGAGAAGCAAAGTAAAAAGGAAAATAATGTTGTGGATTAAGAGCAATTTGTGAAAGGCGCATTTCATTTTTTCACATATAAATTAAGTTTGCATCATCATATTTTTTATCTCCTTTTGCTTTGCTTGGCTTTGCACTGGCAGGACCTGGCAGCACAGCATAGCAAAGCATAGCATAGCATTGCAGTGCACAGCGCAGCATATCACAGCGCAGCATAGCACAGCACCGCACAGCATTTACCGCAAACATGTGCCGCACAAATGTTCACTCTTCACTCTGCACCGTTCACCGCAAGTGGGCCAATCTGCGGATGAGACTTAGCGTGGCTTTGTGTTGATCATTGTAGTTGCTATATTAAGGTCCTTTGTGGACGTCATCGGCGTACGCAGTGAAGTGGAGCCATCAATCCAAAGCCCAATGCACCAAGATAGGACGCAGTGAAGCAAGTGATGAGCATTTATAAAAACTTTTCCTACACTTTTCCTAAAATTGGGTCACGGACGACAGTCGCAAATGTGGCCCAAGAAAGCTTTTTTGAACTTTGCGCTGTGAGCATTTCCTTCAATATGTACGAGTACACTAAACAGATCAGGGGGGATTCATTCATTAAATGAAACTGTATTCCGTAAGATTAGTGGTCATTCTTTTTAATGGTCTGCTATTGCCTTGGATTACCCCAGTCACCATCTGGCGACAGCTGTTTCGAACAAATTCACTCACTTCAGGCAGTGTTGTAAATGCGAGAGCGTGCATAGAAGTAGCTGCTGTTGGAACGATGCTGCCTGTGTCAAGTTCCACCTGTAATACGAAAAGTCGTCGAAAGTTTGTCTACCAAATTACACAACACATTAGGGAAGGGCATGGAAGCAAGGTTGCCAATTTTGTGGGCAGCCAGGCTGCCATAAAGACTCTACAATCAAACACCATCACCAGGAACTTAGGGCGTTAGGTCTTCGTGCTGACATCACAATCATATCGGTTCCACGCCATAGCAATATCGATGGAAATGGGAAAACTGATGAATTGGCGCGCAAGGGGCCTCACCCACCTAACCCAAGCGGAACCAGTACCTGTTTCCCTGGGTGCAATCAAGATAGGCTGCACTCTACCTGCACTGTCTGCCCTGGAGGGCACTTACAACGTACAATACATCCCGGACGACCTGGTCCATCTACAATATAGCTAGGATCTTATACCGAACCGACTCACGGCGGCATTTACAGGTCACTGGTTAGTAGGTACTCATGTGGAGACCTTTCAATACCCATTGCAGAAGTTGTAAAAACTCGGACGAGACGGAAACAATACCTCACTTTCTTTGCAAATGTCTAGCTCTGGCGGCCGCAAGAAATGAGCCCTAGGAAACTATTTGCTAGAAGGACTATCCGACCTTTCGGCGGCGCTACAACCGAAGGACCTTTTAAATATCTAAACACTGGATGCGATGGCGCGATGTTTTCTAGAATCAGCAAGTCTTTCGCAAAGCTTGTGAGCAGAAGCTATCAACACAGCATCCTATATACGGAATAGGTGACCAACTAAATCTCTTGGTGAAAGGACTGTATACAAAAAATGGTATGGAAAGAGGCCATCATTATCTCATCTACGTGTTTTTGGCTGTGATGCGGTGGTTTTGAAAAAGGTTCACATAGGGGCGGAAAACTCGAGCCAAAGGGAATTCAATTAGAATGTATCGGTTATGATATGGGCTTTATGATAGAGAAAACAGATGTATCACTATATAAAGGGGCGTATTATTCTGCGAAAATTCCTTCGAAAAGTCGGTTTCAAGTGAGGATATGAGTAGGTTTCAAGTGAGGATATGTTAGGTTTGTTTGCTATGTTACGATAAAGTCAGTAACAACGAAAATACTGTAAGCGAGGAAGTACCGCTGCAAAGATTCCCGGAGTTGTGCCTGAAGAGCGTGAATGTGCGTCAATGTCATCAGAAGAGGAGTGTGTCAGTACTGCTTAAAAGAGAAAAAGATGAAGAACAAAATTGAGGCGAACAGATGCAGTGGGGAGACCGAGAAAAGTTCTTTGTGAAGAGTCTACTCCAGCGTTATTGAATCCAATTATTAAATGTCCGAATACCGTGACTGCAGCGTTGAACCCAGAAGATGGTGAGCAGGGGAAAGCTGCTATGCAAAGAGAGCTCGATGCTTTACATAAAAATGCTACTTGCCAGTTAGTGGATAGACCCAACAACAAAAGTATAATAGGATGTAAATGGGTGCTCATATTGAAAACAAGTCCAGATGGTTCGGTGGAAAAATATAAAGCTGGAGTAGTGTTGTTGATTATAAGGAGACTTTTTTACCCGTGGTACGGATCTAGTGGTGCAACATCGATTTATTAAAAACGCTACGTTGAGCAATTGTTGAAGCACTAGGGTATGGAAAAAGGTAAACCAGCTGTGATCCCATGGGCTAATGGTACTGTTTAGGACAAATGTACCGAAACCTGCGACAATGTTGGTAAGAAAAGTTATCAAAGCTTGATTGGAGCGTTAATGTATCTGGGTGTAATGTCAAGTTCGCGTCATTTCGAAGTTATCGCAGTACAGCAACCATCCTCATGAAGAGCATTACGGAGTTGCCAAACATACTCTGAGATATTTGAGAAAATATCTGGCTATCTTTGTTGCCCAGACGCTGATTGGGGTGGGTATAATTAGGCCACGATGTGTGTTTCAATTTATACTCGGAATTTTCGATACCAAGCGTTGGAGTTTCTCCCTGTTTGACACCAACGCGGTGTCCCATAATCGAATCGCATGTGTCCATAAGGGCTTAATGATACTGGTATAAATAAGTACCTTGTATCCTAGGGCAAGGTTGGAATGTTATTTAGTAGTGAGTTAGTTAACCAGTTCAAGTTATGGATCTTGAATTTGATCTGAGTACACTTTGAATCAATGTGTTTAGTCCCAGTTAATCAATCGTCTG
This sequence comes from Clusia tigrina, assembly GCA_920105625.2. Classification (NCBI taxonomy): domain Eukaryota; kingdom Metazoa; phylum Arthropoda; class Insecta; order Diptera; family Clusiidae; genus Clusia; species Clusia tigrina. The sequence goes on from OV050032.1 coordinate 178,185,089, forward strand.
TCTAAGTGGATTCCCAGGTACTGTATGCCAGAGCATTGTGGAATATCCTGCTTTAAGGCAAATGTTAAGTGGGCATTTAGCTTCATTGACCTTTATCCTACAATTCTTAAGCCACTGTTCCATAGCAAGTAAGTGGCTCTGTAGCCAGTGTGAGGGGTGGAGATGGATGCTGCTTAAACTCACTGTGGCAGTATCATCGGCAAAGGAGAATATAGCGGTGTGATTGGAAGGTGGCATGTCAGCTGTAAAGAGCAAATACACCAGTGGTCCAAGCACACTGCCTTGAGGTACTCCTGCTTTGATGTCAAAGTAGTCAGAATCAGTAATTTTTTTTGAATTGAATTTGCATTTGATTTTATTTGAGTTTTTTAAAATATTTTTTATGTATTTATAATTTCTCCCATACAAATAAGGCACACCCTAATCTAATTGCGGTGACAGTGGCGCTACCGCGGTCGCTGCTGGCTAAAACCAAGTCTTAATTGTTCAATTAAAGTTCATTGCAGAACAATGGAAAAAACAAAACAAAAACTTTCTCAACTGCTTTAATAGGCGCATTGCTGCGTCCATGTTCGCGTCCGCGTCCGCGCCCGCGTTGTGGTCTGCTCACATAGCCTCAAATGTGTTGCTGCAAGCGCACGTCCAGCTGTCAGTTCGTTTGCTTCCTATATTAACGGCACTGCATTTGACCCGTTCTGGTCAAATAGTTCCGCATTAACCTTCGTTAGCCTCGGGCAATTAGTATCAGTTTCTGTTTCTGGCCGCCGCTCTCGCACCATGGATGGCTATGATGGGGCTTGTGTGCTGCGACGGTGCATTGGAGCACAGCACAAAACGAATTGGCTGAAAAGTGAGGTTAGGTTTGGGGATTTCAATCAATTACGAGTAGAGGTACTTAGGCATATTTAGCTTCCTGCTATGCAAGTAGGGTTGAAGTTACGTGCAGTTGTGTTGGTGGTATTCGAGGTCTAACTGAGCTAAATTGCTGTTAGGTTTGGTTTGGTTGGCTTTATTTATGGTCTATCTGACATGAGTTGGATTTCGGTGTAGTTGGATTGGTGGTATTTGAGGTGGGATGGAGTTGGGTCTAGTTGGATTGGTACTGAGCTAGGTTGGAGTTGGGTTGATGATATTTGAGGTCTATTTGAGCTACGTTGGAGTCAGGCGTAATTGGGATGGTGATATTTGGGGTCTATCTGAGCTAAGTTGGAGTCAGGCGTAATTGGGATGGTGATATTTGGGGCCTATCTGAGCTACGTTGGAGTCAGGCGTAATTGGGATGGTGATATTTGGGGCCTATCAGAGCTAAGTTGGAGTCAGACGTAATTGGGATGGTGATATTTGAGGTCTATTTGAGCTACGTTGGAGTCAGGCGTAATTGGGATGGTGATATTTGGGGCCTATCAGAGCTAAGTTTCAGTCAGGCGTAATTGGGATGGTGATATTTGGGGCCTATCTGAGCTAAGTTGGAGTCAGGCGTAATTGGGATGTTGATATTTGGGGCCTATCAGAGCTAAGTTGGAGTCAGGCGTAATTGGGATGGTGATATTTGGGGCCTATCTGAGCTACGTTGGAGTCAGGCGTAATTGGGATGGTGATATTTGGGGCCTATCTGAGCTACGTTGGAGTCAGGCGTAATTGGGATGGTGATATTTGGGGCCTATCAGAGCTAAGTTGGAGTCAGACGTAATTGGGATGGTGATATTTGAGGTCTATTTGAGCTACGTTGGAGTCAGGCGTAATTGGGATGGTGATATTTGGGGCCTATCAGAGCTAAGTTTCAGTCAGGCGTAATTGGGATGGCGATATTTGAGGTCTATTTGAGCTACGTTGGAGTCAGGCGTAATTGGGATGTTGATATTTGGGGCCTATCTGAGCTACGTTGGAGTCAGGCGTAATTGGGATGGTGATATTTGGGGCCTATCAGAGCTAAGTTTCAGTCAGGCGTAATTGGGATGGCGATATTTGAGGTCTATTTGAGCTACGTTGGAGTCAGGCGTAATTGGGATGGTGATATTTGGGGCCTATCAGAGCTAAGTTGGAGTCAGGCGTAATTGGGATGGTGATGTTTTGGGTCTATCTGAGCTAAGTTGGAGTCAGGCGTAATTGGGATGGTGATATTTGGGGCCTATCAGAGCTAAGTTGGAGTCAGGCGTAATTGGGATGGTGATATTTGAGGTCTATTTGAGCTACGTTGGAGTCAGGCGTAATTGGGATGGTGATATTTGGGGCCTATCAGAGCTAATTTGGAGTCAGGCGTAATTGGGATGGTGATATTTGAGGTCTATTTGAGCTACGTTGGAGTCAGGCCTAATTGGGATGGTGATATTTGGGGCCTATCAGAGCTAAGTTTCAGTCAGGCGTAATTGGGATGGCGATATTTGAGGTCTATTTGAGCTACGTTGGAGTCAGGCGTAATTGGGATGGTGATATTTGGGGCCTATCTGAGCTACGTTGGAGTTAGGCATAATTGGATTTGTAATATTTGGGGTCTATCTGAGGTAGGTTGGAGTTCGGTGTAGTTAGGTTGGTCATATTTGGGGTCTATCTGAGATTTACTGATTCACATTTGAAGTCGACGTAGATTTATTTGAGGTCTACGATGCTATATCTGAGGTATATGTTGTTATATCTGAGGTCTACGATATTATGTATGAGGTCTACACATGTGGCTGTCTAATTATACTGGGGTTTTCGAGGTATTTGAGATCTACGTGGGTATATGATCAGATTTACATGATCAACTTCGATGTCTACATTGTCATAAATGAGGGTTTCTTTAGCTTGTCTCAGGACTCTGTAGGCACATTTAGGGTATACGGAATTACTGAAGTCCACATAGTCAATGTTGAGGTGCATTTCGTTCTATCTGCAGTCCACATAGTCAAAGTTGGGGTGTACGTCTTTCTATCTGATGTCCACATAATCAAAGTTGAGATGTACTTCGTAATTTCTGAGGTCCACATAGTCAAAGTTGAGGTGAACTTCTTTATATCTGAAGTCTACATAGTCAAAGTTGAGGTGTACTTCGTTATACCTGAAGTCCACATAGTCAAAATTGAAGTGTACTTCTTTCTATGTGGACTCTACCAGATAGAGTTTGGGTCTCCTTAGTTATATCTAATGTCCACGTAGTCTGAGTTGATGTCTACTTCGTTTTATCTGAAGTCTACGTAGTCAAAGTTGAGACTTTCTTCAATCTGAAGTCCAAGTAATTAAAGTTTTAGTATACTTTGTTATATGTGAATTCCACGCAGGGGTGTCAGAGCTGAGGTCTACTTCGTTCCATTTGAAGTCATATGGGCGGTGTCCATCGTTACATCGTAGTACACGTAGTCAAAGTTAAGGTGAACTTCGTTCTATCTAACACTGAGATGGACGTTGTATTTTTCCAGTTAAATGTAGTTAAATTAGAAGCCTAAGTAGTCATAAATGAAGTCTGCGTGGTCATCATTCCGGTCCACGATTCGGTCCACGAATCGGTCCACGTTCGTCGACGTTTTGGTCCATGTTTCGGTTCATCCACCGCGCGACATCCTAAACAGCCGTGAACCCCTTCGGATATTTAGAGTATCTTTCCAATTTTTCGGCCATTTTATTAAAACCGCGAACCTGTCTTAACTGCAGTTTTGATCAGGGCCTCAGATTCTATTCGCTACTACATCTCGATTCGATATAATCACTGAATGATTGAAGAGTCCTTTGCAGGAATTGCTAGAAAGATTCATTTTATTTTGTTTACAATGCTTCGTGCTGGAACATTCATTAAATATTTTCCAGAAGTGTCAAATAGACTTGAACGACAGCCCGCCAAACGTTATAGACGCCGACTTGCAAATTGATCATGTAGTCACCCGAGGGTAACGGGAGCAACACCAGCATGTGATCCTCAATTACCCAATTTTGGATGATGATATCGTGCTGGAACATAAACATGTACACATTATAGCCAAGTAGAATCCAGTTCTAAATCTCTACAACTCACGTCATAGGGACACGTGTGATTTATATTCGAATCGTTGGTGAGAGTTCCGAAAATTATCTTTGGAAATGGATATCGTTTCTGATGCGCCATGAATTCACAGAAGTTGGTGCTGATATTGTACAGGAATGGACGATATCCGTTCCCACGCTTCAAGAGACTCATGTTAATCTGTTAACGATAAATTCACTCAGAGAAAGAGAGAGAGCAAAACCGAGAGATAGATGCAACGTAAGAGTAAGAGTGGAAGAGCTAAAAGAAATTATTTGCCATACGTACGCTCACATTGTTCACCGGCACCTGATGCAGTTCCACATGCAGAGACATCGAGACCGTGGCGCGATTGGGCACCTTCAGCCGACAGTAGCGGAAGTCAGCGAATTGCTTGTCCCACGAGGTGCACTTCACATTGGTGAATTTTACGTGGGCGTGGCCGTACCTGCTGAAATGCTCACACTGCTCCACCAGCAAGAGGAAGGCCAATAGCGCGACCTTCGCACAACTGTTACTCCGCAATCGCATATTCAGACTCAGCTGCTGGCGTGGATCTTTGTCAGATTTTGTGAAATATTTTCCAAAATTTGCAATTTTTTACTTATCGGCTTAAATGATAAATATTTATTTATTTATTTATTCATACTTGTATTCAAATTAAAATTTTAATACAATTAGACTTACAGCTATGACATCTATGGTCTTAAGCTAGTTAATTTTATATATACTCGTATGTTAGATTTCTTTATAGGTGTTAGAGTACTTAAGGTAATTTATCAGCATCTTTAAGTCTTTATCGGTAGGGTTGTTAAGTAGGGTTGTTGGTTTGATGTTTGGAAGTGATTTTCTGTAGATGTTAAAGTATGTACAATTGTTTAATATGTGTTCGACGTTCATGTTGGGTAGGTTGCAGAATTTGCATATGTTGTTTGTTTTATTGATAATGTATTCATTGGTCAGTTTTGTATGTCCAAGTCGGAGTCGTACGAGTTTTATTGAGTCTTGTCTGTTTATGTTGGTGTTATTAACAGTTTTAAAATGTTCATAGATAGGTATTTTTGATTTATTAATTTTTTTGTACCAGTCATTAGTAGTTTGGAATAGGTCTTTGGCTTTTTTCCGGTGAATGGTTTTTATGAATTTTAGGATGTCTGATGATAAGATATTTTGTGTAGTCGTTAGTGGGGCACACGTGGCATTTTTGGCAATTTTGTCCGCTAATTCGTTGCCTTTTATATTGACATGTCCGGGGACCCAAATGAGTCTGATTGTGGATTTATGCTTGATTAATGTTTTTTATATCGTCTATGTAATGGTTGCTGTTTACTGGGTTAGTAATTGCTTCTAAGACTGACCGAGAGTCTGAGCAAATCGCGATTCTCCTTCTTTTTGTGTTTGCGTATTTAGTCGCTTCGTGAATGGTTTTAGCTCAGCTCCAAAGCTTGTGCTGTAATGTACCTACCACAGTGCTGTTTGAATGGTTTTGTTTTCTTCCACGATACTATAGCCTGTAAGGTCGTTTTGTTTTGAGCCATCAGTGTATATAAACTTAAAGGAGTATAGCTCTGCTTTTAATTTAAGAAAGTTCTGTATATAGATTTCATTTGGTGTATTATTTTTTTTTATGTTGTCGTAGGTCAGTATTGACTGAGTTATGAGGAAGTTGCCAGCTAGGAAATACTAAATATTTCTTGTGTACTTTTGTGATTATGGGTACTTCAATGTTTTGGGCGGTCTTAATCACTTTATTTATTGTGGATGGTACTTGTTGGAGTTTTTTAGATTTAAGGATTTGGGCACATAGGGTTGGGAGTGGGGAGTGGTCGTTGATAATAATTGATTTAATAAGCTTAGAGGTGATTAGGTCCCGGGCAAAGGATATTGGTGTAATTTTAGCTTCATACAGGAGGTTGGGAACAGGGGTTGTTCTGAATGCACCTAGTGCAATCCTCGTAGCGGAATTTATGGTAGTGTTTAATTTATTTATGGTTGATTTTGGTGCATACCCAAATAAGTAAAGACCATAGTTAATTTTAGATAAGAGAAGGGATTTTGTTATTGAAATTAGTGATGCTGTATTGCAGTTGAATTTTTTGCTTGAAAGACATTTGATTATATTGAGCGGTTTGTTAAATGAGTTTATTAATTGATTAATATGTGTTTCCCATCGATATCTTTTCCCAAATATCTTTAAATTGTCGACTTTGTTTATATTTATGTGTTTGCATATGATGTTTGAGGAGCAATTGTGTTTTCTACAGATGTGAATTTGCTTGCATTTTTGTAGCGATAATGCAGCTCCTGAATATGCGCACCAATCCGAAATTTTGTTGTAGATGGGATCGAAATTGTAGGGGGTGTTTTTGTTTCTATTTAGTTTTTTAATTAGTAAGTAGTCATCAGCGAATGCGAGAAAGTCAATTTCTTTGTGGAGTGATAAGGTGTTGCTTAGCTTGTTATAGGCTATCAGAAATAGGATTACGGAGAGGGGGGAACCTTGGGGAATGCCATTTTGGAGAGAAAAGCTTTGAGAAAATTGGGATTCGATTTTTACTTTGATGTTCCTATTTGTCATATAGTTTTTTATATAATTATAAATGTTTGGGCCGATTTTCCACAAGTTAAGTTGATCTAAAATAGCGTGTATTCCAATTTTATCAAATGCTTTAGCAAAATCCAGTGAGATGAGGGATATGTGTTTTTTGTAAGAGAGGGAATGGGTGATCTGATGATCAAGGTAAACCAGAAAATCAGACATTGATTTCCCTTTTTTGAATCCTAATTGATGGCTATTGAGAAGTTTGTTATTTGATACAAACCACCAAAGCCTGTTGGCAATGATTTTATCTAGTACTTTGGAGCAGCAAGGGTTAAGTGAGATTGGACGATATGATGTTAACATGGTTTTGTCTGAGTTAGGTTTAGGTATAGGGATAATGAGACTATTTTTATACATTTGAGGGATAAAACCAGAAAATATTTTATTATATAAGTCGGTAAGTCGACTTTTTACAGCAAAGGGTAGGTGTTTAATCATTGGGTAGTTTATTCGATCTATTCCGGGAGTTTTGCCTTTTAGTTGGTTTATTGCCATGTTTAGTTCGATTAGATTGATTTTATCGTCAATAATTAAGGCTGATTTGCTCGGACTCGATAACCTACTTCTGGATAGGGAGTTTTGTTTGTTTAAAAGGAAGGTAGGAGAGAATGAATTATCGTGTGCTTCTTTGGACCATGTTTCTGCAAGTGTATTGGCTATTATGGAGTTATTTGTGATCGAATTTTGGTTAGGTTGGGGTAAGCTAATTGAATGGATTGGGGTATAGGTTTTAAGCCCACAGAATGTGCGAATTGTTTACCAAATTTTTCCTGAAGGTATAAAAGGATTGATGTTTGAGGTGAAGTTAAGTATTGAGGTTGATTTAGATAATTTTATTTCGCGCTTAAGTATTGCGTTTGCTTTCTTGAATTTTTTGATATTATCTAGTGATATGTTTCTGGTTAGGCTATTTCGAAGTTTGTTTCTTTCTTTGTTTTTTTAAGTCTTCTAATTTATTGTTCCACCAGGGGACTGTTGTTCTTCGCTTAGGTCTAGATTGAGGAATGGATTCGTTAGCGCTTTGAATTATTATTTTTTGAATATTAGCAGTTTCTTTGTTTATGTTTATACTAACAGCCCTTTTTGCACATAAGTGATTAGCTAGTATGCTGAATTTGTCCCAATTCGCTTTGCCTAAATTGAATCTAGGTCTACTTGTAGTTGGAATTGTTGTGAGATTGGGGAAGAGGGATATGAGGATAGGAAAGTGATCACTACCGCATAGATCGGATTCTATTTGCCAGTTGGTTTCTATTGCTAGGATAGGAGATGCAAGTGTAAGATCAATATGAGTTAGAGTGTTATGCGTTGTGTAGTGGGTTGCGGTGCCGTTGTTTAGGAGAGTCAGTGCCGATTGTGTGATAAATTTATCGATTTTTTTGCCTCTAGCATTGTTGTAATTAGAACCCCAACTGGTGTGCCAGCTATTGAAGTCACCTGTGATCAAGTGTGGTGATTGTGAGTTGTCAAAAAGATCGTGAAGATCTTTGACTTTGAAAGATTTTGTGGGTGGTAGGTATATTGAGCTAAGTAGGAATTTTTGTTTTGAAAAAATACAAATATTTACTATGTCAAAATTGTTTGTAGGAAAGTTGTTTGGGCTGCGCCACCAAATGCATTTTGTGGGTGTAGAGATGTGTATAATTGGTAGTTAATGGGAGTAGGTATTATTTTGTCGTCTTTTAGGTGTGTTTCTTGTAGGGTAATTATTTGTGGTTTATGTTTTTTTAATAATATTTCTAGTTCATTATAATTGTTTTTGCAGCCTTTGATATTCCATTGAATAATTTTTAAAGATGCTGTCATTACTGTCAGATTTACAGAGTTTTTGCAGATATTTATATATGTTAAATTATTTAAACAAATGGAGGAGTTTTAAGTTGTTTCCATGTCAGGCTCAGAGCTGATTTCTTGTGTGTTGAGTTTATTGACTTGTTGTTGTCTGGACTGTTTCAGTTTTTCAAGGCTTTTTAGGTGTGTGAGTGTAAATTGAGAGAGTTCTGGTGAAGAAGTTTTATGAGTTTCTGGAGAGAGATTGTTTTGGGGAGAGTTTGGTTTGGTGTGAGCGGAATTGTTGTTTGTAAGAGAGCTTGTTGTTGGTATATTGTGTTTTTGAGTGTTTTCTATGTTGTTAGATTTGGATGAATTGTATTTTTGCGTTATATATGTTTGAGGAGTGTCAGTTTTGTTTAAAGTTTTGTTGTTGGTTTGATTTTTTTCGAGTGTGGAAATTACTGTATTCTTGTCAATGACAGTGTTATTTATTGTTGCTGTTGTAGTTGTTTGTATTGATTTGTTTTTTCTATTGAAGCTTTTGTTTTTAATGGCAACTGCTTCTTCTAGCTTTTCGGTTAATGTATGATTCGTATTAATGTTTGTGTTGGATTCCTTAACTGAGTGTAATGCTTCTCGGAAAGTGCATTTCTGAATTGTTTTTACTTTGAGAATTTCTTGTCGTTTTTTGTAAGTTGGGCAGTTTTTGTTGTTTGAACGATGCTCTTGTCTGCAGTTAATGCATTCGACTTTTGTGCAGGGAGTTGGGTCGTGTTCAGCTGTTGAACACACGAAACATTTCTTTTCATTTTTGCAGTGTTTTTTTGTATGCCCAATTAAGAAACAGTTTTTACATTGCATTGGTGATGGAATGTAAGGTTCGACCTTGACTTTGACCCACGCAACCTCTACTTCGTGTGGAATATCGTAGGTGTTGAAGGAGAGAATGTGGAGAGGGGTGTTTATTATTTTCCCGTCTTTTAATTTAGTTTTTTTTTTGCATGCCGTCACTTGTTGTGTTTTTAAACCTTGGACAATTTCTATTTCAGTTAAATGTACAAGATGCTCAGAATATATGACTCCTTTCGATATATTTAAGGTCGGGTGCAGAGAAACTTCAATGTTACAAAGGTTTGAGAGCTTGTTTGCTGTTAGGAAGCGATTTGCTTGTTGTTCATTTTTTGTCAGAATAAATAGGTGTCCTTCTCTTGTAAAAGTTGTTTGTAAAGGTTGTACAGTAGTAATACTTTCTAATGCTTTGGCCACTGTAAAAATGTTAAACGACCGAATAGGTTTTACTTCGTCAGTGTTTTTTAGTAAAATGAATTTAGGGCAAACTTTATTTGTCACTTTTTTTACTGTTTTAATGATTGGAAAGTCATGATTATTGTTTAGGTTAAATTTTCTTTTTTTTGGACTTTCGTCTAGAATGGAGAAGTAGTTTTGGTCCCCTCCACCAGGATCGGATGCCATCATGGCTCGGTGCACGTTCAAATTTTAGTTGTGAGAACAAGTTTTCTGCTGAGTATATTTTGATACTGTAAAAAAAAATGTATTAGCACTTGCGCGAGAAATAAGTCGACCGTACTCTAAGAGAGATGATTGGTAACTGTAAATGATAAATAATTGCAAGCAATTTGGATTAAATTTATCAAATAATTGCAAATGAATAGCATCCACCTTTAAAGGCATCAATTGATAAGTTTCCGAAGTGACTCAACAGCGAGTGTGTCAGCTGCGTAGCTCTGATCGGTTGATCTGGAGCTGAGAGGGCACAATTGGGAAATTGCGCTTCATTCCATTCTCTGGGAGCTTTCGTTGGATGCCTCTTCAAGGTAAATTGTTTCAAAATAGGGATGTGTGGGTGGGTGGGTGACATATCTGCTTCGAGCATTTCAAGCGTTTCTAATTTCGATCACGCGAAAACAATTACAATCAGCTGCATGGCAAATTGTTTAACTGCTGAAGCTTGACAGCCACCCATCACAACCACACCAACAACGCCTCCGGCCACGGTGAATGGAACGCAACTTCATTTCCTCCAGAATTTTCGATAATTAACCTCAGCTGATCTCCACTGGATAATACTTCTCTGAATTGAATGAAATAGACTCCTCGAATGGAATTATCTCCACAGGAAGTGGCCGACATTTCCTTTTTGTCGGCTTTTCTTCCAGTTGTGGGAAGACTCTCTACATTTCGATTCTAGTGTACTTGCGGACACTCTTTAAAACTGTCTAAAGGAAGTGCCCTGTCTAAAGGGAGTGTCATTCTGCAGATCAATTTTTAGAAACTACGAAACTAATATTTCGGGACTGATGGAGTGCAGTTGTGACTTGGAAGCAGTAGCGATACGATTAGTTTAGAAGTTAAGTCCAACTCGTTAAAATGTGGTGCAAGTAAATGTTCTTAAGCCTGCCTCCGTTCTCTCCTAGTGAGCATGATTCCAGTTGTGGATTCAAATTTCGCCCAAGGCATGGTCTCAAAGTTGCCCTTTTTCAAGGAGAAGACGGACTGGGTTGTTAGGACTCGCTTTTTCCGCCGGAGCACACATTCCACATATTTATCTACGTGGTCCCAGTTTTCTTTGCTGCTTAGCATAACCTTCACACTGTTTCGGTGGCTAAACTTTTCCCGACTTCCATTTCAAGCGTGGTGCGCTGTGTTTGCCACTTTGTGCATTTGAAAAGGTGTGCTCTGCATCATCCGTATTGCTGTCGCCGTATATGCACTCAGGCCCTCCAATTTTTCCCATTTAGTGTAGATACTTGCAGAAGTGTCCGTGACCAGACAGTAACTGCGTGAGGTAGAAATTGACGGTTCCGGCTGTTCCTCCTATCCAGCTCGCTCGATCGAGTATGAGTCTCGCTGTCCATATTCCGCGACTCTCCGGGGCCCATCGTTGTTGCCAGTGGTGCACGGTTTGTTGCTTTATATCTTGCGCGGTTACTTTGGTATTTTTTCTCATCTTGGCTTCTCGTAGATGTTTGCGTTCGAGGGCCAAGAGATCGATAGGGATTAAGCCGCTAATTACCAGAATTGCCGGCTCCGATACAGTACGGTACGCTGAAGCTACTCGCAGAGCTGCGGTTCGTTGCACGGAGGATAAAACTTTTTTTCGGGCGTGCACCTTCAGCTTGTCGACCCACAATTCGCTACCATACAGCAGAATAGAGTGCGTTGTCATTATCAGAAGCTTCATCTTGCTAGATGTCGGCCCTACGATATTTGCCATTAATCTGCTGAGAGAAGCCGTTACCCGTGCTGCCTTCGTCGCCGCATTTTGCATTTGCGCCCAGTAGGTGAGCTTGGAGTCAAGCTGAATTCCCAGGTACTTTATCACCTTTTATGTCCTGATGGTCTCGGAGCAAATTCTCAAGTCAATTTCTATGGGAATGTGCTTTCTCGTGAGGAATAGCAGTTCCGTCTTTTCCGTGGCCAACTTCAAACCGTGTGAATCGAGCCACCTCTGCGTTCTGATCATGACCTTGTTCAGCTTTCTTTGGGCATCTTCCGAGCCGCGTGCGGTAATGACAGCTGCAATATCGTCTGCGTATCCGACTAGATGAGTGTCATCTGGCATCTCTATGAGCAAAATGCCGTCGTAGCTTATATTCCGAAGGTCGGTCCGAGGATGGACCTTGCGCTGCCCCTGAAGTGATGGTTTTGGTTCGGGTGCCATTGTTGGTCTCGTATATCAGTATTCGATCTTTAAGGTAGATCCGGATTATCTTCTTCAGATAAGCTGGTATCTGAAAATGGCTTTCGAGTGCCTCGATCATGTCCACCCACCAAGCGCTGTTGAGAGCGTTTCTGACGTCGAATGTAATAAGGAGCAACACTCGCCTGGAGTAGGGATTTCCTTGCTGTGCCGCTGGCACAGTTTCTATGACTTCTTCTACGGCGCCAATTGTGGACTTTCCTGGCCGAAAACCGTGTTTTCGAGTGGATAATCCCCCAGCGTTTTCGATGGCTGCTGTTAACCGGGGTTTGAGTAGTCGCTCCAAAAGTTTGCCCGCGGTGTCTATAATACAGAGTGGTTGATGCTGACGGTGATTCGGAGTTTCCTTGTCCCTTACTGATGAGCACTACTCACTGTCTTTTCCATACGTCTGGGAATATTCCTTCTGTCAGGCAGGCACTGTACATATCGAGAAGTACTTGGGCATGGCCATTTGATACTATTTTTAAGACTTCTGGTGGAATACCATCGATACCGGTTGCTTTGTTTCTCTGTAGAGTGATGTCGGCTGCGTTAAGTTCATCTTCCGTGAAAGGAGTTGGGACTTCCTTGACCAGCGCATCCGATTCTTCTCTTAAGACATGTATAGGGAATAGAGCGTCTACTATTTTTTCCATAGGATGGTCTTCTAGTTGGGGTACCGATGCTCTTGCTCCAAGCTTTTTCATTACGACTTTATATCCCAGTCCCCTTGGGTTCTTGTTTATGTCGTTTCGAAGCTCCTCCCCCTTTTCTTCTCCTTGCTAGTGCTAATAGCAGTTTTGAGGGTTTTCCTAGCAGATTGGAGATCTTCTCTTTCGGCAATCGCAGATCCTACACGCTTGGCCTTAGTGTACTTTCTTCAACACCAGGATAAGCGTTAATCAGGATTGATGCTCAACTGAGCCTGTACAGCCAACTTAATGGTGACGCTACATCGAACGTACTTGAAGACCCGCCACAGTTTTAATGGTACGGAGGCAGCTACAGCATTAGCCCGAAAGCCATTTCCACCTGATATCACTCTGGTGTACTGAGGGAACGGAATACTGCAGCTACCAGCTCAGTTCGTATTAGTTAATCAAGTCGTTATCCTAGGGCCATACCGTGTCAGTTGCCTTTTACTTGTGTCTTCTTCGTAGCCATATGTAAATGGATGGGGAGCCCTTCTTTAGACGGTGCCTACTCGTCCTGTCACCAGCGTTTCTCAGAGTTTGCAAACCTTTTCAGTCGCACTCTCCCCGTTTGTCGCTCTTGGTTGGGGACTACTTATTGGTTATTCGCAGCTAACTTACTCTGGTAGGCCGTTCACTATCCGCCACCTGTGACCCCCACGGTAGACTGAGTTTAGCCCCGCATAAAATAGGAAACTAGGCACTAGTATCTCAGATCATCAGCCTATTTTCCACAGCAATTCACTTAACAAACAGTTGAAAAATTTAATTTAATATAATTTTGTAAAATAATTTAAATTTATAAAATATCGTATAACAATTTCTGTGTCTGCTACTTCCGAATCACAACTAGTTGCATGATCAATTTTCAGAGACGATGCATTTATGCTCATTTACCAGTTTTTATGTTCAGAGTAAACATGTGGTTTCTTTATTTGCAATGAGTTGGAAGCATCCCTCTTGCATCAGGACATTCATCAGTTGACGGTGCCGTTTATTCATGTTTAATAATGAATACTGAATCATTCACTCTATCATCGCAATATCTGTGGTCAAGCCTTCAGGCAACTCCACCTCTCAGACCCTGGTCTGCCTGTTGCTTTACTCTCAGTTGATCTCTGTCAAGGCTCCAGAGTGACAACATGACTCCATCTATTAAGGTGGACATGTGACCAAAACAGTGGCTGAGAATGGTGTGATCATAAGACGCCTCTAGATAGTTTTACGTCTTATAATCTTATAGCCAACTAGTTGGCAATTTGACAACTGGAGACAACCCTTGGCAATTTTGGAAGAAATGCTCTGCCTTGGAAGAAATGCTCTGCCTTGGAAGAAATGCTCTGCCTTCGAAGAAATTCGTTGCCTTGGAAGAAATGCTCTGCCACTTGTGCTGTAATTGCCCGGGATTATTATCTGAAAAGGCGATCATTTGCCAGCTCAGTTGTTCTTATGTCAACACATTCTTTTTCACTGAAAATTCCTTAACTCCTTAATGAGCCACGCTGCCAACCCCCCATTGCACCAATCCCACCACCATTCACTCTCGGGCATCTTTATTATGCTCGGAAAGCAGCTTAGCGGTCTTTGCGACACTCTCCTTCGACTGAGTCTGTGCGTCGGTGATTCTGTGTGGGAGGCACACACGCGGCGGGCCACAGGTGGTTATAATGCTGCTGAATCTGGAAGTGAGCGCTCGCGGTGCGATGTGTTGGGGAGTGGCCTGGGAGGTGGTAGTTTTCTGCAATGCAAGTGTGGGCCGCCTTTGACGCATTCAACACCTCACAAATAATTTACGTTGTTTTTCAGCTTTTTTGTAATTTTTCTTGTTATTTATTTTTTTCTTTCTTTTTTGTTTTATTTGCAATAAAGTGCGAATGAGAATTGAAAATCGCGAAATGGGAAAACGCAAAAAGTACGAATTGTTTTTTCCGCTGATTTGAAAAATGCCGCTTTGAAGAATTGTTTTTTCTTGGAACTTTTAATTCTTTCTGTTCTTTATTTCGTGTTCTTTTTTGTCGTTTTGTTTTTTGCTGTTGTTGCTTTTGTTGCTTGTCTTAGTCTGTCGTTCTTCTGTTCGTAACTGACATGGGAGAATTGTTTATATTAATTAATTTCGTCGCTTTTCCGGCCCTCGCCCTGCTTGCCCTTGTTTGTTGTTGGTGTTTGTTTGTCGAAGAAAACGCGGAAACCGTCATTTCAATTAAAAACTTTTTCCAAGAGGATGATTTAATTTAAAGTAAACCGCGAGTGTGCAAATCGAATGTCAGAGGTACTTTCAACGGCCTTATAGGGTTACGGCATGAGTTTTGGGAGATTCACATGCGGGTGCGCTTTACCATGACTTTGCCAGGGCCTTGCCAGCACCTTGCTAGCTCCTCGCCAAACTTTCATGGGGTTCCTCTAGAGCTTTGCCATACAGCTGTGTAGCCTGTATAAAAGCAGTAGGAACATACTGTAGTGGACTATAATACCTCTAAAAATGCTTCACAGCTCTGTAAGTGATGCTTTTTGAGTGATATAAAGCTCAACTTCTAAAGTTTAACATAAGAAGCTCAGCATAGATAGTTCATCTATAAAGGTTCATCCTATGAAGTTACTAGCGTTATAATGTTCAACTTCTAAAGTTAACAATAAAAAGCTCAGCATAAATAGTTCATCTATAAAGATTCATCTTATGAAGTTACTAGTGTTATAATGTTCAACTTCTAAAGCTTACAATAAAAAGCTCAGCATAAATAGTTCATCCATAAAGATTCATCTTATGAAGTTACTAGTGTTATAATGTTCAACTTCTAAAGCTTACAATAAAAAGCTCAGCATAAATAGTTCATCTATAAATGTTCATCTTATAAAGTTACTAGTGTTATAATGTTCAACTTCTAAAGTTTAACATAGAGAGCTCAACATAGATAGTTCATCTATAAAGGTTCATCTTATCAAGTTACTAGCGTTATAATGTTCAACTTCTAAAGTTTAACATAAAAAGCTCAGCATACCTAGTTCATCTATAAAGGTTCATCCTATGAAGTTACTAGCGTTATAATGTTCAACTTCTAAAGTTAACAATAAAAAGCTCAGCATAAATAGTTCATCTATAAAGATTCATCTTATCAAGTTACTAGCGTTATAATGTTCAACTTCTAAAGTTTACAATAAAAAGCTCAGCATAAATATTTCATCTATAAAGGTTCATATTATAAAGTTACAGGTGTTATAAAGTTTAACATAAAAGGCTCAGCATAGATAGTTCATCTATAAAGGTTCATCTTATGAAGTTACTAGTGTTATAATGTTCAACTTCTAAAGTTTAACATAAAAAGCTCAGCATACCTAGTTCATCTATAAAGGTTCATCCTATGAAGTTACTAGCGTTATAATGTTCAACTTCTAAAGTTAACAATAAAAAGCTCAGCATAAATAGTTCATCTATAAAGATTCATCTTATGAAGTTACTAGTGTTATAATGTTCAACTTCTAAAGCTTACAATAAAAAGCTCAGCATAAATAGTTCATCTATAAAGGTTCATATTATAAAGTTACAGGTGTTATAAAGTTTAACTTCTAAAGTTTACAATAAAAAGCTCAGCATAGATAGTTCATCTATAAAGGTTCATCTTATACAGTTACAAGTATTATAATGTTTTTAAAGATTTTTCAATTGGTGATTTATAAGTGATGCTTTGTAAGCCCTATTAAGTTCCACTTACAAAATTTATATAGACATATTCTTATAGGCTTTCTCTCATACAGCTTAATATATAAAATTCTACATAAAAAGTTCAACTTATAAATACCCATCTTATAAAGTTTAGCTTAAATATTTCATATAGTTTGTAAACTGTAAAGTGCAACATATAAAGTTCAACATATAAAGATCAACTGATAAAGACTCATCTTATAAAATTTAGTTTATCTATTTTGGCTTATAAAGTTTAACTTATAAATTTCAGCTTTATAAGCTCATCAGGTTCCCATTTTGAACTAATCTAGAACAACTTATAACGTTTTTTAACCAATTTAGATCAACTAATAACATTTATCTTATAATGGTACAAGCTCTATAAGTTGTGGGTTTACTAAGAAGGCTTTGTAAGGCTTAGACTTCAATTTACAGTTTTCACTTATAAAGTACAACATATAAAATTCTACTTATAAAGTTCATTTTAGAAAGGTAAAAGCTTTTTAAAGCTCACCATAGGTAGTTCAACTTCTAAAAGTTAAGATTCAACATAAAAGGTTGTACTTGTTATACATCATATAATGTTGCGAACTTTATAAGCAAACCTTTTAAGTTCGAGTTATAAATTTCGTCTTATAAACTTTGTCTACTTATTAACATATAAAGTTCAGCATATAAAGTTCAGCATATAAAGTTCAGCATATAAAGTTCAGCATATAAAGGTCAGCATATAAAGTTCAGCATATAAAGTTCAGCATATCCTATTAAACTTTTAAGGTTTTCCTTATAAAGTTATAAGCTTTATAAAAAAAGTTTAGCAAGTCTTTAAAAGTTTAACTTATAAATTTCAACTTATTGCTTTCAATTGATCAACTTATTGAACTTATTAACTTATGAAGTTCGACATATAATGTTCAGCAGTAAATAATCTATTTTTAAGATTCATCTTATAAAGTTATAAGCTTTATAAAGATGATGTTTTAAGCCTTTTAACGTTCATCTTATAAACTATAATTCAAGGGCTTGCATGCTGGTGACTATACTTGAGACTACACTTTATACTCTTATGTGGGTAATTTCCGTTACCCCTACAAATAAATAGACATGGTCATTTGACCCACAGGTCCATTTGATACCGGTCTATTAGCTCCTCAAAGAGGCATATTAGTCCCCTGTACAGGTGGGAGTTCAAGTTAGCTTCTCAATGTATTGGATCGACTAGACTTCTTGGATTGATTGATGATCAGTTGCGTTGACCTTGAAATAACCTTGAGGCAAATCTAAAACTTAAATACTAACTACAACTGTTTCTATACCAACTGCTCATGTTTGAGCCTCCAACCAACTTGCGAGGCACCTCCTTACCAAATGCGCTAATCTAATATCAAACCCTGTAAATATTTCTGTTCCGACTCTCATCTGATGTCAAATACCGCAGATCCCAGTAAGTTTCTCATATGCTCGCATACGATTATGAGCCCATGTACGCGTAGTTAGTTGCGTGGGCCCCTATCCCAGTCACGGTGCCTGCTTCCGCTGGTGGCTCCAGTCTGGAGCCAGTTTGGTGCTGTGTAATGTTGTCGCTCTGCTGAATTCGGTTCATTCCACGTGTTTGTGTTTTTAATTGTTGGTCATGTTTCGTTTGACTGGCGCCGCCTACGAGTGCGCCCGCCCCGCCCCACCGCCGTCTGACGGCACACGCCACCCACTGGAGCTATCCAGAAGGAAGGAACCTGTCAGGTATTTTTAATGCTGATATTTCCTTTCCACGCTTGTGCAAATTTTTTGTTAATCAGGACGGGGCTTAAAAAATATGAGTAGGTAAAATGAATGAATTCATGACGTCAATTGGAATTGGTGACGTCTTCGTGTTGTTGGGTTTTTTGTTGTTGCTGCTTTTTGCCATATGGCCGCGAATTTAGTGTGTGGGCGTGTTGAATGCTTTCAATGTGGTTATGCGGGTTGGAGTTGTTGTTGTTGTCGTTGTTGTTATCGTTGTTTAAAAATATATTCGAAGTTTCAAAAATGTCACGCGTCGCAAATTTTTTGCACAGTTCCAGCCTACATAGCCCCCTCCCGCGGTAGGCCAGCATCCTTTTCCGCCAAAAAAAATTTAAGGTAGAGTTTTTTCAACATTAATTTGAGCGTAAATGTTCTATTTGTGACTGCTTCGGTTGAGGAATGGGATACAAATTGAAAGGCACACAAAAGGGAAATTTAAGCTATCCTTTGACGTGCTCGCTCCAAAAGGTCAACCGCACATATACGCAGGCAAGCACACACACTCAGCCCCTTACACACACTCCCTTCAGGCACAAACAGAATGGCACAGAATGGCACAGTTGAAGCCCGATGACGATGCCCGACCATGCGAAGGAACTGCATTTTGAGTTCACTCAAAGAGTTCGCCCCACCTGGAACTTACTCAAGATTCTAAACGACTTCTGCACATGACTTAGACTCATAATTTAGGCAGATTCATACGCACTGAAATTATTAATCGTATGTATGAATCCAGGTATTATCGCTCCGAGTTCACAGCATGATTCAGATTCGGTGATGATAACTATAAATCATTCAAACAGATTCCTGCTCATGATTCGTATATATGCCAAAAGATGCGTAGTCATTAGATTCTTACCTGGCTCCATTATCATAATTCAGTCAGATTCTTATTCGTGATTACGCTGGCTTCACACTCATGATTCAGTACATACTTATTCGTGGATTGAAACTGCTGCAAACTCATGATTCAGTAACATTGGAGTCGGCTTGACACTCATGATTCAGACACATTCTTGTGCGTGGTATGAAACTGCCTCATACTCATGATTCAGTATCATTGGAGTCGGCTTGACACTCATGATTCAGACACATTCTTATGCGTGGTATGAAACTGCCTCATACTTATGATTCAGTAACATTGGAGGCGGCTTCACACTCATGATTCAGTCACATTCTTATGCGTGGTATGAAACTGCCTCATACTTATGATTCAGTAACATTGGAGGCGGCTTCACACTCATGATTCAGTCACATTCTTATTCGTGGATTGAAACTGCTGCAAACTCATGATTCAGTAACATTGGAGTCGGCTTCACACTCATGATTCAGACACATTCTTATTCGTGGATTGAAACTGCCTCATACTACTGATTCAGTAACATTCATATTCGTGATTCCACATAAAAATATAGCAATATAATTGATACTAACACATTCATAGTCAACATTCTGAGAAATTCAGTCCCCCGATCCAGATTGATTCATAGCCATCATTCGGACAAATTCACTCTTATGATTCAAAGAGATTCATTCTATTGATGCAAACAGATGACATACGGAGAAATGCACACTCATGATTCAAAATAGATTCACTCTCATGATACCGACAGATTCATAATCAGCATTCTGAGGAACTCATTCCCTCGATCCAGATAGATTCATAGACTCATCATAGATTCATCAATCGAATAAATTTTTCGAAGAATTTCATTCTCATGACCAGAGATAGATTCACCATCATGATTCCCATGGTGATTCACTATCATGATTCAGGCTCAGTCTTCACACAAATTAGTATTCATGATTAAAATATATCAGTATTCAGGAACCAGACAAATGCAAACATATGACCCAACAAGAATTCCATGCTCATTATTCAAAGAAATTCATAGGCATGATTCAAGCGGGCTTTTTTTCATGATTTAGACTGATTAAGACTATAATATAATTCGTAATTAATAATAAACTCATGACGTCAGCAATTCTTATATATAACAGACACCAGCATTTCTTCATATCTACTCAGTTTTGAATGTGAGTTATGTGTATGCAGTATTCATGCAATCGTGAATCTGAGAATGATTCATATTCAGATAATTTTTCGATATTTAATAGTGAGATTGAATGGACTGAGGAAGGATTTGAACCAAATCCAATTCATCATGAATCGAGTGCATGAATAAGGTTCATGAATCGAGTGCATGAATCGAGTGGATGAATTGAGTGCCTGAATCGAGTGAATGCCTCAAGTGCATGATTCCTTTTCACTCATTTGTATGAATCATGAAGCTGCCTTTTTTTCTCAGTGTACTCATTGCACACTTCCGATAGGAGCATACACCTTTGTTAGCGCCTCCATGTACTGGTGTTGTTTGGAACGCCATTGTTCAGCCTCCTGCATTGTTCCACAGAGAGTGGAGCACGATGGCGCCGCAACTGCCACACCCACCCAACAGCGCACAAACGAACTGCGGCGCTGGGCCTACAATTCAATTTGCCGTTAGTGTCCGCTGTCAGTGTTTGTTCGTGTTGCTAGTGGCGCCCGTGGGCATGCCCCACACACTCACACACGACGGTAGCCAACAATCTGCCAGTCCAGCAGCCGTCCAACAAACGCATCCGGAACGCACCTGGTTGCACTCCAGCGCTGTTGCCGAAATGCGCACTAAATTCCAAATCAACGTCGCTTCAAATGAAAAAGCGAACATTTTGTTTGTGCATCCCCCGCCACACCCCAGCGTGGCCCACTCATTGGCTTGTTTTGTGTATCAAAGCGCTGAGGCACTGAGTCACCGCCGCCGCCGTTTCATTTCATTTCGACGTTTGTTTACTCCACCAACTGAATTACCTGCTGCCTCTGCCCTGCCCTGCCCTGCCCTGCCCTGTCCTTTCATGCTCCGCTCTGCTCCACTCGGCTCTGTCCTGTTCTACTCTGCAGCCACTTCATTGTTTGGTGTTTATTGGGTTTGAACTTTGTTTTGTTTACATTTGCATTCGGAATTTTTCTTTTTACGATTCCGATATTCTACGCGTGCATATTTGGAATTATGCAAATTCTATTTTCGACGAAATCGAAGCAAGAAAAAATCATTCAAATATTCCTTCTTTTGTGTTCGGCATCGGGGCATTACACTGGTGTCACACTCCACCACAGCAGTTGTTGGTATTAGAAAGAGAGAGAGAGAGAGGGAGAGACTGAGAGAGAGAGACCGAGGGAGAGAGACAGACAGAAAGAAAGATAGAGAGACACAGAGCGAGAGTGACGAGAAAAATAAAGATAGACAGAGAAAAAGAGAGAGATACAGACAAAGAGAGAGGAGAAAGAGAGAGAGAGTTAGAGAGAGAGAGTTAGAGAGAGAGAGACCGAGGGAGAGACCGAGGGAGATAGACAGAGAGAGGAATATTGAAAGATAGACAGACAGAAAGAGAGATAGAGAGACACAGAGCGAGAGTGACGAGAAAGATAAAGATAGACAGAGAAAAAGAGAGAGATATAGACAAAGAGAGAGGAGAAAGAGAGAGAGTTAGAGTTAGAGTTAGAGAGAGAGACCGAGGGAGACACCGAGGGAGAGACCGAGGGAGATAGACAGAGAGAGGAATATTGAAAGATAGACAGACAGAAAGAGAGATAGAGAGACACAGAGCGAGAGTGACGAGAAAGATAAAGATAAAGATATACAGAGAAAAAGAGAGAGATATAGATAAAGAGAGAGGAGAAAGAGAGAGAGAGAAAGAGAGATAGAGAGAGAAAAGATAGGGAAAGATCGAGAAAGATAGAGAAAAAAGAGAAAGAAAGAGAGAAAGAATAAGGGAGAAAAAGATAGAGAGAGAAAGAAATAGAGGGCGGGAAAGAAAAATAGAGAGAAAGAAAGACAGAGAAAGAACAGGAGAGATTGAAAGATAGAGAGAGTAGGAAAGTGAGAGAGAAAGGGAGGGATGAAAAGACAGAGAGACAAAGAAAGATACAGAGAGGAAGTAAGTGAGATAGAAAGAGAGGGATGAAAAGACAGAGAGAGAAAAAAAGAGTGAGATAGATAGACAAAGATTATAAAAAGAGAATCAAATAAATAAATAAAAAAAAGAGAGAAATCATAGAAAGAGGCTTAAAGAAGGAGAAATAAATTATAGAAACCGATCGAAAAAAATGGAAAGGGAGGGACATAAATTATAGAATGGAAAAAAGCTATAGGAATCAAAAAAGAACAGGGACAGATAATAAGAAAAGCAAACAAAGAAAAACAGAAAATGAAACACAAAAAAATGAAAATGGGAGCAAAAGAAAGAAAAATAATTAAAGAGAGATAAAGAATAAAGAAAGAGAAAGATATTATAGAAGGAGTAAGAGAGAAATAGAAACAAAAAAAAAGAGAGACATAAAAAGAAAAGAAAGAGCTAGTTTCTTTTCGATTTTATTATAAATAACAAAGGCTGCTCTCACACTTTCATTTAGCCCGGCTCGGACACTTCAAGGGGATGATAAGGAGTTCTTCATATAACTCTGGTAACAAGTTCTCTCGATCTTCAAGTGGATAACTGGGCAGTCTCTCAGACGAACTCTCTGTCAGATCGCCGAGTTTTCCTTTTGAACATTGAGTTTGAGCGGGAAACGGCATTACCCCGCAGAAATCCAAAAAGAACTGACTGGGGTCTGGTCAACCCGGTGCTCAAAAACAGACTCGATAGGAACATATCATGATCATTATAAGACAGAAAAATAAATAAAAGAAAAAAACAAAAAAACTAAAAGAGAGACAGAAAGAAAGAGAAAAAAAGAGAAGGAAAGAAAGAGATAAATGAAAGAGATAAAAATGAGGACAGAAATGAAGGGAGAGAAAGAGATACCAATACAAAGAGAAAGAAATGAGTATAGGAAAGAGATAGAGAGAGATAAAGATAAAGAAAGGTAGGATGATGGGGCGGTAGGTAGTGATAGGGGGAGAAGGATAGGATAAGGTAGATAGAAAGGGATATGATAAAGTACATAGAGAGAGATAGGTAGACATAGAAAAATACAGAGAGAGACAGAGAAAGAGAGAGAGAGATGGAGAAACGTAAAGAAATAAAGAGAAAGGTAAAGCAAGACAGAGAAATATTGAGAGAGATAGAGGAAGATAAAGAGAGATAGAGAAAAATACAGAAAAATAAAGTTAGAGAAAGATACAGAAAGATGGAGAAAAGGAAAATAAAGGATGATAGAGAAAGATAGAAAAAGATAGTGAAAGATAGTCAGAGGGAGATGGAAAGAGAAGGACCTAGAAACGAAATCCTGTGTGGGAAAAGGTCAAATATGGCACAGAAAAAGGTACTTGCGGGGAATATTAAAGAGTTCAAAGTTATATAGGGTGACTTTCAATATTAAACCTTGTTCGATGCTCAAACTCAACTCGCTTACTTGGCTCGTAGTTTTATAACGTAGTTTTATCTCTCTCTTTCTTTACTCGTAGTTTTATAACGATAAAACGTAACGAAGTAGTTGTTTTTAACGAGTTTTGGTTGGTGCTTTTAAACGACTAAGCGACTTGGAACTGTGCTGCTAAGTCAGGGTTTTTTATGGTTCAATCCAAGAAGAAAGTTGTTCATATAAAAATATCAACAGTGCTAGAAAAAGTGTGTCCAGTGCTGCCAACTTTTAGAAAGCGATGTCAACGACTTCGTTCGGGTAACTTAACACCAACCAATATTGTTAAAGGTCTTCCCTGTGTCTGCTTGTGAGCGAATTGCCAAAGAGAAGTAGTTGACTTCATAGAGAGCGAACGGACCCAAGTTGTTGTTGTAAAGTGTAACATTCACATTAGTCTACATTGCTATATAAATATTGTATTTGATTTTATTTATTTCGGCAATGGAAGTGAGTGAAATTTTTGGTATTACAACCGTTGAGTCGGTGCGTCATGACTTAAAAACTCCATAGAAATTCAACTAATGTATCCATATGTGGACAATTATGTGGACCAATGTATAAAGTACAACCGCAGCTGCATGACTGTTAAAATAGTTTGAAAGCTTACGTGTCGTACACGCTTTGTAAGGCACTCTAGAAGTGCCCCACATTCCACGGATTCAGATTCCAGAACCAGATACAAATTCCAGTCCCATTTTAAAAAAATGTATGTTAATGAAATCATCAGCAATGAGGTTCATGATACTTTTATGCGACAAGGTGTAAGACACTGTCTTGCAGCTCATAATATAAACAAACAAATTTGTGACCAACCTCATAAATCGGAGATGATTTTAAGTGGGATGTGCAGGGATGTGAGGAATCTGGAGTTCATTGTTCTATCTATGGAGATACAGACACATTCACTATCAATAGTTACAGTGCAAGGTCCGAAGGAAGCGAATGTTCTTCATACTGGTCTATAGTTCCCCATTCGATTCGCTAAGAGACTTGTTCGCTTTCCAAAAAAAGAAAACCAACGGAGACCAAGTGCTAAATCTAAATACTGTATAGATGGCAACCCTGGCAACAAAGGTTCTAGTATAATTTTTTTTCACGAAAGAAGTCTTCATTCTCATCACAAAGAGTAACACCCAAATCTGACTTGGGAGCACTCTAGGTCTATAGGATAAGTCGTTATACGAACCAAACCCAAGTCGTTAAGAATAGGCACAGATTCACTTGCAAACGGAATGGGGCGGCGGGACTGGCTCAGAGAGATTGTTTGATAGATGAATATGGAAGCGGGACTGTTTCAGGCAGATTGTTTGATAGATGAATATGGAAGCGGGACTGTTTCTGGCAGATTGATTGATAGATCAGCTAACGAAGTAGTGGCAAATGTGCTCTATACTTGTGGCCGGTGTTCTGCTCTGAACAAAACACATGTTGAAAAATATCCTTAACGAAACTAATGGATCAATCATCATCCGGGATGTTATATGATTTGAATAAATGAATGGTTCAGGAACATAATAGGAATAATAGCCACAGAAGTATTCACTATTTGACCATGAGAAACATAACGAAATCAGAGAGTTTAGTTATCCTAGAAAAAACATGGAAGTTTTACGAAGATCTTAAAGTACAGGTAAGGGGAAAGTTAGTAGTGAACCAAGAGAAAATAAGCTGTGATTTGGTTGGGTTCCCGAGAATTATGTTGGGTCATATAAGGCAATGTCTGTTCAGTGGCAAAACACATTGAATCCAGAATCTAAACTAGGCGTCACTTTGGTAGGGATCATGCAAAGTATAATCATAGAGACCAGAATCTAAAGTAGGTCACTTTGGCAGGGATCATGCAAAGTATAATCACAAAGACCCGGACCTGAACTAGGGGGACATTGGCAAGGATCATGCAAAGTATAATCATAGAGCCCAGAATCTAAACTAGGCGTCACTTTGGTTGTGATCGTGCAAAGTATATTCATAGAGACCTGGACCTAAAATAGGGGGACATTGGCAAGGATCATGCAAAGCATAATAATAAATATCCGGACCTAAAGTAGGGGGACATTGGCAAGGACTATGAAAAGCATAATCACAGAGCCAAGATTCGAAACTAGGCGTCACTTTGGTAGGGATCATGCAAAGTATAACCATAGCGACCAGAACCTAAACTAGGCGTCAGTTTGGCAGGGACCATGCGAAGTATAATCATAGAGACCAGAGCCTAAGCTAGGTCACTTTGACAGGGATCAGACAAAGCATAATCATAGAGACCCGGACCTAAAGTAGGGGGACATTGGCAAGGATCATGCAAAGTATAATCATAAAGACCCGGACCTAAACTAGAGGTCACTTTGGTAGGGATCAGGCAAAGCATAATCATAGAGACCCGGACCTAAAGTAGGGGGACATTGGCAAGGATCATGCAAAGCATAATCATAGAAACCAGAACCTTAACTAAGTCACTTTGACAGGGATCAGGCAAAGCATAATCATAGAGATCGATGGTCCAGAAATGGAGACTGCCATACAAAGAAACAGTTTGAGCTGTAGCCTAGTAATAGACCAGCATTCTTGCTATTCCCAGTATTTAGATGAATGGGTCTACTCTGGGGCTTACAAGTAGATTTCCAGAGATAATTGATCAAACCGCCATTGTGTTCATTTTGAAGAGGGACCCCAGAGAATCTTATTCGTATATCAGTTTGGTTCCAGGTGCTAAGGAGAATGGGATCCCCAAAAATTCGACGGTGACGCAATTTGCTCCTTTTAAATGGGTCTCAATTGTTCGAAATTACCTCGTGTCGTAAATTGCGTCCAAAAAGAAACCCAACCAGAGGAAGCTGTGGACCAGTGAACACTCTTTTCTCCTTCCTTGGACTCAACTATTGCTTGACCCCACTCCCTGCTCTCCCCAGCCAACGGCGTATGTGAATATCGAATTTTCGAATTTGATTTTTTCGAATGTCAGAGATTAAAAATTCAGCACTCGCCCCAGGACGGCAACGCAGCTGGCTGAATATTAAACAAGCGCAGCTGCGTCGGGAAGGTGCGTCTGTGTGTGCAGTGGCGGCCAGCAAGATGGGTGCAATACACCTCAGCTCGCGACATGTATTTCGTTTTCACACAAAGTGAAATGTAAAAATAAAATGAAAATAAAAATTGTATTCTAGGAATGTGCAAAATATGAATTAATGAATATGAATGATTTTGTTGGGGCGGTGGAGCCGGAGGAGGAGGAGGGGGAGAGGGCGGACCCTCTTCGTTGTTGGTTTTATTGTTATTGTCATACAAATTAAAAATTATGCTGCTCATGTTGCGCCGTGTTCAAAACTGAATTTCCTGTCTTGACTGTCCACCTTTTTTGTTCCTCTTCTTCATGTCTTATTCTTCGTGTCTTCTTCTCCATGTCTTCTTCTTCGTGTCTTCGTCTTGTCTTTTATATACCTGTTTTTTTCTCTGTCTTCTTCTTTTTTTGCCTTTTGGCTTCTTCATGCCGAATGCATTTGCCTCTGACGCTGACGGGTGCCGTGCCGCTTATGGCGGCAACATAAGCGGCAAAATGAGTGAATTCGGAATTCGAATTGGTGGCAGACAAACACAATTTAAGCAAACCGGAAGTTTGCGAAACGGAAGCTGGAAGTGTTGAACTTCGCGGCCACTTCCGTTGGACATGAGTTAAAAAGGGCCTTGCAAAAGAGGTCACACAGTTCTTTGACGGTTGCCGGCCGACGTTTTATAAACTGCCCATACCAAGAATTCTCTTTGATGTTTCAGAATTCTCGTTGGTATTCAAGAATTCTCTTTGGTGTCCGCGGCGGTATAAAACTGTTGTAGATGGAGTATAAAACCGTTGTAGTAAATGAAGCTGGGGCTGCCCCTTAAATTCTAAACCATATCTAGCCGGACTCTGCAAAATTGGGGTTTATGTGATTCTGGACGCACCTAAACTATTCTCCTGCTAAAGTATATGAAGCTCTCATTGTGGAGCCAATATCCAGTCTCTTCGTAACTCAAATGAATTTCTATCGTCTCTGAAAATTAATTTCCGTTCTGGTCATAATGGTTCCATAGCTATATTGAACCACAAAATTTTCAACCATCTTCAAATCCTCACACACCATCTTCAAATCGACACCCACCTGATATCACTTTCTTGCAGCCTTCATAATGGTGCACATTGAAAGAATATTCCAACGGAGTCGAGTCATTTGTTTTTTTTTTTTGATTCAGTTCCAGACTCTTCCCCATTCTTATTCTGTGATTAAGGGCTCCAGATATACTCGTATCATCACCGACACATGTTTGTCTCAGTGATTTATCTTTCAGTTAACAGACTCGAATTGGCAAAGCTTCGAATATCAAATGTCACAAGACACCCAGCGGGAAAATTGTGCGTCGCCAACATATTCTGAAAAGATCAGGTTCCACAAAATAGTGGAATCATTTGTCATGTCTTTGATTGTCCGAGTGGATTAAATGGAGGGAAATGTTCACGAAATCTACAAAAGAAGTCTTTAAAAGCAATTTGAAGGATTGCCTTACAAAACGTCCTCATAGTGTCATATATTATTTATGTCTCCCTATCTCTCTGCCCTTCTGTCTCTCATTTTCTAGCTCTTCGCTTTCTGCTCTAATTTTCTCCACTTTTCTTCTACTTTCTTTTTTTTCCCACTCTAGTTTCCCTCATTCTCTCGCAACCTCTCTCTCTCTTTATCTCTCACTCACACTCACTCTCTCTCTCTCTCTCAATCTTTGTCTTCCTAAATCTCTTTCTTCCTTACTCTCTCTACCCTCTCCTTCTCTCCATTTGTCACTTTCTTCAACTCTAACTTTCGCTCACTGTTTGTCACTCCCTCTCTCTCTCTCTCTCTTACCCTCTTTCAATCTCCATGTTCTCTCTCATCCTTCTCCTCCCCTCTCACTCTTCCTCTCTCCTCACTGTATCTCTATATCATTAAAATTTTTTTAATATAAGTGAGGTGGAAATCTTCCTCCCTACTAAAACTACCTCCTTTCTCGTCGCCTCCCGTGGTAACACTTGAAAATATTACTTGACGGTGGTGTAGAATGATCAACGGACCTTCGAACTATCACTCTCTCTATCTCGCTCCCTGTTTCTCTCTTGTTCCCTTTCTCTTAATCTCGCTTTCCTCTTCTCACCCTCTCTTCATTTTTTCTCTCCAATTTATCTCTCCCCCTATCTTACCATTTTTTCCGCTCCCCTCTCTCTATCTCTTTCCATCTATCTCTCTCTGTCAATCTCTCTTTTCCTCCCTATTTCAGTCTCTCATTCCCCACCCCCCTCTCCCTTTCTTTCCCTACCCATATCTCTCTCCCTATTTGTCACTCTCTTTCACCATCTTTCATTCTCTTTCCCTATTTTTCTTACTGTCTCTTCGTTTACCTGCCTCTTTCCCTTTCCTCACTCTTTGTGTCTCTCCCTTTCCCTCTCTCTCTGTCTTTTCCTACTTCTTTTTGTCACTTTCTCTCTATATGTCACTCGCTTTGCCGCTTTCTCTCTCTTTCTATCACTCACTTTTGTCTCCTTCTCTCTCTGTTTCCTTTCTTCCCTCTCTCGTTCCCTCGTTCTCTCTTTTCCTCCTTCTCTCTATCTCTCCTTCTCTCCATCTCTCCTTGTCTCTATCTCTCCTTCTCTCTATCTCTCCTTCTCTCTATCTCTATTTCTCTCTATCTCTCCTTCTCTCTATCTCTCCTCTCTTTATTTTCTTCCTTCTACGTCTCTATCTCTTCCTCTCTCTCCCTCTCTCCATCCTACCCCCCTCCCAACCTCCCTCCCTACCCCCCTCTATCTACCACTCTCTGTCTCCCTCTCTCTGTCCCCTCTCTCTGTCTCCCTCTCTCTGTCTCCCTCTCTAGGTCTCCCTCTCTCTGTCTCCCTCTCTCTTCCCCCGTCTCTCTCTTTACCTCTCACTCTCTCTTCCTCTCATTCTATCTATCTCTCTTTACCTCCTTCTCTACCTGTCGCTCTCTTTCTCTATTTGTCAATGTCTTTCTCTGCTTTTCTCTCTCTTTCTCACCCTTACTTTCTCTCTATTTGCCACTCTTTTTCGCTCGCTTTCACTCTATTTTTCTCTGTCTTCCCTCTCTCTTTTGTTCCCGCGGTTCTCTCGGTCTCTCTCTTTCTTTCTTTATATTTCTCTCTTTGCCTCTCTTTCCCACTTTCTCTCTATCTTTATCTCTGTCTCTTCCCCTCCTTCTTTCCTTCCTTCCCTCTCTCTATATCTTTCCCAAAATCTATCTGTCTCTAATTCTCTCTATCTCTCTTTCCCTCCTTCTCTCTCTTCAGCTTACTCCCTCTCTCTTTCCCTCCCTCTCTCTGTCTCACTCTATTTGTCTCCTTTCTTGTCTCTCTATCTCTCTATTTCCCTCCTTCTTTCTCTCTCTGTTTTACCCCCCTGTCTCTTTTTCCCTACCTCTTCCACTCTTTTACCTTCCCCCACTCTCTATCTCTCGCTCTCTCTCTCTCACTCTCTGTCTGTTCTGCTTCTCTAAGTATACAGCTCGTTAACAAGCAACAAGAGGTCCCTAGCTGATATTTCAATGCAGGCACTCATATTTCCCGCTGGGTGGCTAGCGGCTTACGTACGCCGCTGCACTTTCCGAACACGCTTTTCATTCATAAACCATGAATTTACGCACGTAAGCGTGGGTTTTCCATTTTAGGCCGCATTAAAATTGAAAATTAAAATTTGTAATGCAAATTGCGAATTTTTGCTGAATGAATTTCGCACTTGTTTGCCCACGTGCGTGCTTTTAATTTACTTTTAAATACAGTTTTTTTTTCCAATTTCTGTCAATTTTTTCCCTTCTTTTTTTCCATTTGTATTTAAAGGTTGTTTTTGTTTTTCTTTTGCATTTATTTCTGGTATTTTCATTTTTATCACCTTTGCTAATGTTCACAATTTTAAATGAATTGTATGTGTGAGTGGGCTCTCGTATGCGTGGAGACGTGTGTGAGTGGCTGAGTGTTCGTGTGTGTGTGTGTGTGTGGCACGGTAAGTAAACAGGATGTTTAACGGTAATCTGAGTTTAGGCCACAAAGGCGGAAATGTTGGTTTTTACTTTGGTTGTTGTTATGATGGTTGTTGTTGAGCTGTTGTTGGTGTTGTTGTTGTTGTGGTTATTGCTGCTGTTGCTGTTGTTGTTGTTGTGTTGTGTCGTTTTCGTTTGGGGGCAGGGAATTGTGTCAAATTGTATGGCAAATGCCTTTCTCTGTGCTCGGCTCTGCGCAGTGTTGCTAAGCGTCTTTTTAAAGTCGACCACAGCGGTAAAGAGCCGCGAGTCGCTTCGTTTGAAATGGGAACTCGCTCAGTTCATATTCTTTGATTCACGTACTCGCATTATTTGGGTGTTCTTTGGTGTCCTCAGCTTCCTACCGCGTTGCTATCAAGTCAAATGTGGTCACACTGCTTCATGTTTCATTTCAGTGGACTGAACCGATTGTTTCGCGGCAAGAGGTGCCTTCAATTCGATGCGACTGACTCCTCCTTAGCACTTCGATCAGTAGACTCATTGTTGGTGATTTAAAACTATGCTCAGTCAGTTCTGTGTATGCTGAGAAAGGGAGCGACAGAACGTTGTATAAGAGAGTTGCGTCCATTGGAACGCTTGAACCCACTGAAACGAGTGAATCCAATACAACGTTTGAACTCATTGAAGCGAGCAATAATTGAAATTATTGAAAAGCTTGAACCAAATGAAATACTTGAATCCAATGCAACGCTTGAATCCATTGGAACGGGTGAATCCCATTGAAATAATTGAACTCATTGGAACGATTGAACTCTTTGAAAAGAGTGAATAATAATTGAACCCATTGAAATGCTTGAAACAATTGACACGAGTGAACTCCATTGGAAGGCTTCAACCCATTGATACGAGTGAACTCCATTGGAAGGGTTCAACCCATTGATACGAGTGAACTCCATTGAAAGGGTTCAACCCATTAATACCAGTGAACTCCATTGGAAGGGTTCAACCCATTGATACGAGTGAACTCCACTGGAAGGCTTCAACCCATTAATACGAGTGAACTCCATTGGAAGGGTTCAACCCATTGATGCGAGTGAACTCCATTGGAAGGGTTCAACCCATTGATACGAGTGAACTCCATTGAAAGGGTTCAACCCATTAATACGAGTGAACTCCATTGGAAGGGTTCAACCCATTAATACCAGTGAACTCCATTGGAAGGCTTCAACCCATTGATACCAGTGAACTCCACTGGAAGGCTTCAACATTAATACGAGTGAACTCCATTGGAAGGGTTCAACCCATTGATACGAGTGAACTCCACTGGAAGGCTTCAACCCATTAATACGAGTGAACTCCATTGGAAGGGTTCAACCCATTGATGCGAGTGAACTCCATTGGAAGGCTTCAACATTAATACGAGTGAACTCCATTGGAAGGGTTCAACCCATTGATACGAGTGAACTCCACTGGAAGGCTTCAACATTAATACGAGTGAACTCCATTGGAAGGGTTCAACCCATTGATACGAGTGAACTCCACTGGAAGGCTTCAACATTAATACGAGTGAACTCCATTGGAAGGCTTCAACCCATTAATACGAGTGAACTCCATTGGAAGGCTTCAACCCATTGATACGAGTGAACTCCATTGGAAGGGTTCAACCCATTGATACGAGTGAACTCCATTGGAAGGCTTCAACCCATTGATACGAGTGAACTACATTGGAAACCTCAAACCCATTGAAATATTTGAACTCTGTGCCACTTTTGACATATTAAAACGCTTGAACCCATTGGAACAGTTAATTTATGTTATATTGAGCCAGTCCTCTGGATGTTTTCACTCATTGCTTTCACTCATTCCTTCCTAGTTCAGACACTGGGTGGGGCTACACTCACTTCACAGCTGGTATAAATTTCAGAGATTGCAACCGGCTAGGGCTACAACAGAAAATCTTCATAAAAAAGTGTATATAAGTCAGTTGATATTAACTTAATGTGTTGCGAGCTCTATGAATCTAGACTAGTATGAAATTAACTCTATGAGGGCTAATTGAAGTATTAACTATGAAGTTTGTAGTATTAAACAACATTGTTATAACTTCGAAGCCTGTATTACCAGTACTTAAAACCTTTATTAATCTCAGAGCTTCTATGAAATTATTTCTTTAATGGCTAATTGAGCATTAACTATAAAGTTTGGAGCATTATTATTATGTTATACAATATTGATATAGCTTCGAAGCCTGTATTACCATTAGTTTGAAAACTTTATACATCACAGTGTCCATAGGAGTAGAACATTGACTATAGGAGTAGCTTTCAAGCCAGTGTTCTCCTGCACCTTTCTGGTTTTAGTGCAATTTTCGAATGTAGTTCCGATTATTCTCATTCCCATGTACCCCAAAACCCCCAATTCCGATTACATTACATTACATTACACAATATTCCCATGTGATCCACAACCCACCCTTCCGATTCCATTACATTACACCCATTCTCATGTACCCCACAACCCCCATTCTAATTACATTACATTACACCAATTCCCATGTACCCCACAATCCACCCCTCCGATTACATTACATTACACCCATTCTCATGTACCCCACAAACCCCCAAGCCGATGTACCCTACGCAATGGACCCCAGATACAGTCGAGTTTAACCAACCTATCAAAAATGGTTGGTTCACATATAAATTTTAGGAGTTAGACTGAAATTTTGTGCCAAATCAATGAAAACAGAAGTTTTACTTTCCCAAATTATGATTCCTTTTGAGAATTCCTAGGCTCGTTGATAGGCAATGTACTTCTCATATTTCTGGAACCAATTTTGGAGGCACCAGTCTGACAGAGGAGTCTCATCAGCAGCAGTGCTATATGCCTAGCTTACAAAAATGAGCTACAACAACCACAGCGGAGAGTAATTATATGGACATTTCTCGTACCATTGGGCCGTCCGCGTACCTTTGCCTTAATAGGGGGAACCCCGCAGAAGGGGTTAGGTGCCAGGTACCGACTGATATAGCCCCAGTGCTTCCATTTCAAAGTGGTGCAAAACTGTGGATATGACTTTCTCGCCTTTTTTCTTTTTTTTTTTTTGTCGGAACAATCTAGTAAGCGCAGCACTCAGACAGAGTATATATCCATTGTACTGCACTTAAGGTTCCCTTTTACTCTGCTTTAAATCTACCCGACCTCCGAAGAAATAGAAGTAGATCCTGTGGTGTTCTCGCCTTACTCTTACTTTACATTGTGCTGCAAATATTTGCCACTCCTCCTGATATCTCATCATAACTGCTACGTGCGCTACAGTCAGCAGCTTCATACAGTCATGCGTCCGTATTTGGTTCCATTCAATTTCTTCATGCAGCATTTATTAAATTTATTTGCGTTTTAATCTTTTCTGCTGCTTTAATCTCCTTCTCTACAGCCCCATTGCCTGCTGCCTGGCAGAGAGCATGCAAATCCAAACACTCACACCGCTTTCCAACACTGGCGGCGACCAGTTCATTCCATTTTTACGTTGGCATTTGGCGTGGTCTTTCGCTCAATGAAATCCATTTGGGGTTATCTCAAAATTTGAATGTGCCTTGTGCCGCGTGGGGGTATTTAAGTGCGCAATGCTCACTCCAAATGACCAGGCCGTCTGAGTATGTTGGACAGCGACGTTGACGTGGGTTCACTGAAGCACAACAACTGCTGCTCGAGAGCGTTTAATCTTAAGCAATAGCAACAACAACAAAAACAAATCGCCAAAAACAAAGTTCCAAAACAAAACTGAGAAACCCACTGAAAAGAAGATAAATTTACAGAAAATTGAACAAATCTTAAGGAGAAAAATTGTTCAAAGTGTTTAATTTAGAGATGAATGCGAGTAACGCGCACTTGATGGACACGGCAGCCACACAGAGGCGGGCAACTCGGAGCGAACAATAGCTGCCAACAAGCGACGCCACGAAACCAGGTAGCCTGGGGCTGACACTCGAACGTTCATGCGCTCGAAAGATGGCCTCGAACAGTGGAGCACAGTGGCAGCGACGACATCCTAACGTCAGTTGACCGGCACAATAACCATCTAAGCCGGTGAATGTACAAGTACCTCAGCAGTCGTCGTACGCGTACTATACACAAAGCTACGCTAACTGGGTCAGTGGGTCACCAACTTAATTGATTTGATTCATAGACGAAAACCGGTCAACTGTTCAATGAATCTGGGATTTACCTCTATCAACAAGAAGCACAACAATAACATGAGCATCAACTCCACAGAAGTGCGGATACTCATCGCACCGTAGTAGTAAATGCAAAGGACACTCGTAGTATGCACTTGAACCGAAGTATTGGGGCACAACACAAGTGCCGGCGCTGGCAAGGATGACAGCCAAGTCCAAGCAAAAGGAAGAATAACGAATAACGCAGCAAGCGCAGCAGCTTGTGAAGGCTCACATACACTCTCTCAAACACACTCGCAACCCCACACACTCTCAAACAGAGACACTCTGAAACACGACCAATTCACACAAAAAAAACATACATCCTCGCAACCCCACACACTCTCAAACACACCCCACACACTCTCACACACACTCGCCCTCGCCCTCATGCACAAATCCTTACTTATCGCATCTCGCCTGCATTGAAGGACACTTCGTATTGGGAATACTCTCACTCGCCTGAAGGGCAGACACGCAAGTAAAGTCATAAATTGCACGTACTTAAGAGAACTTTTCACAGCTACTCCCATGGACGGCGAACTTGCACACTTTTTGTGGCCTCGGAGCACAGGACCTCAATTTTAATACTTTGTGTGTTGTTTCTTGTCTTTTGGCTTTTTGGCTCTTTACAGCGCGTGCTGTGAGAACGCTCACTGCTAGTATCTCGGCAGCTCTTGACATTTGTTTCGGTGTCGAAGTTGATGGTCGTCCCCAAACACTCTCACTTTAGTTTCAGCAATACTCGTATTCTCTCTCTGGCGCATGAAAAATGCATCTCATTTGGAAGCAGAAAAACATTGTCCCCACAGAAAACATTGTATACGACACTCTTTGGTGGCGTGGCGGTCTAGAGAACTCCACTCAACTCCAAAAAGGATGCAAAGACAGCCTCGACACAACTACATCCCTGAGTGCCACGCGCACACTTACTATCGACGGACATATTCGTACTCAAAGTGTGCTGTCCTTTTACTTTAATTTGAGGTGCCTGTATCCTGTACGGTTAGTTATAAACTGGTAAAAGGGTGTTCAGTATTCCTCACACTCATACTGATGGTCTTGGAGCAAACTCCCATATCAATTTTGATTGGCAGGTGCTTTCTCGTAAGGAATCGCAGTTTCGTCCTTCGTTTAATGTTATTTGTTTATTATTATTCGATTGTTTATTTTTATTTATGTATTGTTTATTTCTTATTAATAATTAATTTAACTTATCGACTAAAAACGCCTCCAAAAAATTTATAATTTTATTGTTTTATCTCCAAAAAATATCGCAATTGTTTTTGTATCTAAAGTCCTCTTTTTTGTCAGACATAATTCTACGACAACACTTTTCAGGCGTTATCCTGCAAAAGGGGTCCTCCAAAGGGTCGTAATAGCAACTTGCGACCCAAAACTCAAATTAGAAATTTTATACCCTACCAGATCCGTTGAACTATATTGGGTCCCTTGGGTTGATGCCAGGTTTCCCGAGAGTTCTGAATATAAAACTGTTCTCTCACAGCACTTGTTGGGCGCCGGCAAATTCCACCGTGTACCATGTGTCTATTCAGATCTGACTCACCTCACTGCTCCACACGAATACACACACAAACCTTCACAGCTTCGCATATACCGCCCCCAGTTCTTCGCCCACTCCACTCTCAACAAACAATAAAATCAAAATAAACGATGGAAATTCCTTCTGCTGCTGCTGCTGCGTCGGCAAATTAAGTACTTCTTTAGCCCACATTCCGAAGGCGCAATAATACCTCCACTAAGCTACTTTTTTTAAGTACTCTTTTTAAGTACCCACTTTTTTCCTGCAGTGTGTGCTCAGAAGTGCGAAACGATTCCCATTTATGTGCAGCAGCGCAGCTTTTGCTGCATGCTCCGCTCCGTTGCGAAATTTCAACAAAGGCATTCAATTTCACAACAACAAACAAAAATAAACTAAGAAAATAGTAATAAATAATTTGAAAGTGATCAAATATTTTACTTTGTTTTTTCTAATTTTCATTTATTTATTTTTGTATTTGTTTTTGTTTTGCTCCAAATTTGTGCGCAGGTACTTAAGAAGTCTTAATTTTGATTGTTCAAGCGCGCCTCATCGCATCGCAGAACAAAAGTGGACTTATTTTTTATACGAAACTTGCCATTAAGTCGAATAAGTTGAGGCTTCAGAGGGTCAGCACGCACCCAGACGCTCCATTGTGGTTGCAGCAGGCAGCTACGAGTGAGCGAATTTCAGTGGCAGAGCTGAAGGGAAGAAGGGTCTCTAAATTATTACGAGAGGGATGAGAAGTTATACGAAGAGGAAGGAGCGAATCAGAACAATTCCACAACGGCTCATTCAGCTGCAAATCCTTCATAACTTCATATCATAATGAGAACACGAGGACGCCAGGAAGCGAGCAGTTATGGGTCACAGAAAATCACTGGCAACAAACTGGAGGAAACTCGCAGGGATTCGTAAAGTTCAACGCTGCAGTGGCTTAGAAGTTCACTCAGTCCAAGTCGGGAATGGCAGTCGGAGTTTGAGTCAGAGTTGAAGTTCACTCAGTCCAAGTCGGGAATGGCAGTCGGAGTTTGAGTCAGAGTTGAAGTTCACTCAGTCCAAGTCGGCAATGGGAGTCGGAGTTTGAGTCAGAGTAGAAGTTCACTCAGTCCAAGTCGGGAATGGGAGTCGGAGTTTGAGTCAGAGTAGAAGTTCACTCAGTCCAAGTCGGGAATGGCAGTCGGAGTTTGAGTCAGAGTAGAAGTTCACTCAGTCCAAGTCGGCAATGGGAGTCGGAGTTTGAGTCAGAGTAGAAGTTCACTCAGTCCAAGTCGGCAATGGGAGTCGGAGTTTGAGTCAGAGTAGAAGTTCACTCAGTCCAAGTCGGGAATGGGAGTCGGAGTTTGAGTCAGAGTAGAAGTTCACTCAGTCCAAGTCGGGAATGGCAGTCGGAGTTTGAGTCAGAGTAGAAGTTCACTCAGTCCAAGTCGGCAATGGGAGTCGGAGTTTGAGTCAGAGTAGAAGTTCACTCAGTCCAAGTCGGGAATGGCCGTCGGAGTTTGAATAAGTGTTGAAGTTCACTCAGTCCAAGTCGGGAATGGCAGTCGGAGTTTGAGTCAGAGTAGAAGTTCACTCAGTCCAAGTCGGGAATGGCAGTCGGAGTTTGAGTCAGAGTAGAAGTTCACTCAGTCCAAGTCGGGAATGGGAGTCGGAGTTTGAGTCAGAGTAGAAGTTCACTCAGTCCAAGTCGGGAATGGCAGTCGGAGTTTGAGTCAGAGTAGAAGTTCACTCAGTCCAAGTCGGGAATGGGAGTCGGAGTTTGAGTCAGAGTCAGAGTTAGAGTGGCACTTGGAGTTGGAGTTTTTTTATTTTATTTTTTTTTTTTTTTTTTACGAGGTGTTAAGCAGTCAAAAACCCTTGTAGTGTGGGGCCTTAACCCACTAAAATCACCCCGATGTCCGGACGGATTATCCTCTCGGGACCTCACCGTTAGGTAATACGTCGAGAGGCCGTTACGAGCGTTGCCGCTCAATCGTCAGTCTTAGGTCTGTCCATTTTCAGTCCTACTTCTTGAAACATCCCTATTAACGTTTTCCTCAGCACTACGCTGGCTTAGACGTGCTGCTGTTCGGGCGCGCTCAGTGTTCCGCAGAGTTATCATCATAATGGATACTGTAGAACAAACTGCCTCCCATTTAGTCTCGGTTTCACACATGTGCGCTACCGGATTAGCCACTGCTGGTTGTTCTCCTAAGATAGCGCTCAAGTTGTTTCTGCTCTCGTTAAATCGCGGGCAATGAAAAAGTATATGCTGCGCGCTTTCCTGCTCTCCCAGGCAACTTGGACAAAACGGGTCAGCATCGTATTTGTATTTGTGCAAGTATTCCTTGAAGCACCCGTGGCCACTAAGCATCTGTGTCAAATAGAAGTTAAGTTCGCCGTGTGTGCGCGAGTACCATTCGTTGATATTATGTATCAGTTGGAATGTCCATCGGCCTTTGCTGGATTGCTCCCATCTTTGCTGCCATTGTTGCATGGTTTTCTGTCTTATTTCAAGCTTATCTGCAGCCGTTGGTCTTGTCACTCTCCTATACAAATCCTGCATTTCATATGCAAGCAGGTCGATTGGTGGCTTACTTGATAACACACAAATGGCATCATCCGAAACTGTCCGAAAGGCGCTAGCAACCCTTAGCGCGCTGAGCCTATGTACAGATCGGATTCCTTTTGAGACGCTCTCTGTACGCGCGACTTCTGCCCAAATTGGAGCCGCATATAGGATGATCGAGGTAGTTACCCTCGATAGTAGCTTCCTTCGACTTGATCTGGGCCCTCCCAAGTTTGGCATCATCTTTGTGAGCGCACCGTTGATGCGGGCAGCCTTTTCGCATACTGTCCTAAGGTGTTCCTTGAAGGTCAGTTTCGCGTCTATGATCACTCCCAAGTACCGCAGATACGGCTGCGATGTAATTTCGTGTTCGCCCACCGTTATTGTTATATGCTCTCGCACTTTTCTGGAGCTCAGCAGGACCACCTCTGTTTTCTGGGCCGCCAATTCCAGTTTCGAGTCATGAAGCCAGCTTCTTATTCTGACGATCGCATCATTGCATATCGTTTGGAGCATGTCCAGCTGTTTTGCTACTGCTACCACAGCAATGTCGTCCGCATAGCCTACCACCGTAGTATCTTCCGGTAGGTCCAGTTGGAGTATGTCATTGTACATACCATTCCATAATGAAGGGCCGAGCACAGAACCCTGGGGTACTCCCCCCGTGATCCTATATTGCTTTGCCCCTTCGTCCGTATCGTACAGTAGTACTCGGTTGTCAAAATAACTAGCTATAATTCGCAACAAGTACTCCGGGACAGCGAATTTCCGGAGGGCGCTTAAGATTAATGGCCAACTCGCCGAGTTGAAAGCGTTCTTCACATCCAATGTGAGCACTGCGCAGTATTTTTTGCTTCCATTTACCCACCTCTTCCCGCTGAGTGCTTCTCTTGCAATATCCATCACTGCTTGGACTGCATCCACGGTGGATCGCGATCTCCGAAATCCAAATTGATTTGCGGCCAATCCTCCTGGCTTTTCAAGTGATTCTTGCAGTCTATCGCAGATAATTCTCTCTAAGATTTTACCCAGCGTATCGAGCATGCAAATTGGTCTGTACGAGGATGGGTGGTCTGGTTGTTTACCGGGCCTAAGCAGTAATACCAGCCTCTGTCTTTTCCAAATATCTGGGTATATTCCCTCGCTTAAGCACGCATTGTACACCTGCGTGAAGATTTCAGGTGTTGCCTTGACCGCCGCTTTTACCGCAATATTGGGCAAACCGTCTAGCCCGGGTGCTTTACCGTCAGCGATTTTCCGCAGAGTGAACACTACCTCATCAGTGGAAATCTCGGGGATTTCTGTGCTGTTTATTTGTTGGCCGTTGTACAGAATTGTTTCCTCCTGTGGGGGAAAGAGCACTGCAACCACCTTACGCATCAATTTATATTCTGTTGGTTCCGGTGCTCTTGGCCCTTTAAGTTTGCCCATCACTGCCTTGTATGCGTTACCCCATGGATCGAGATCAGAACTGTCGTAGAGCTCCTTAAAATATGCGTTTTTGCTGTTTTTAATGGCTACTTTCAGTACTTTCCTACACTCTTTATGTACTTGATGCAGCGTTTCCCAAATTGGCCTATTGCGAGCTCGTTTTGCCCTTCTGTGCGCTTGGTTACATCTTTTCCTCGCATTAGCGATTTCGTCATTCCACCAGTAGACTGGTTTCCTCACAATTCTGTTTGATATTCTTGGCATTGCCACGTCACAGGCCATGCTGAGTTTGTCCGTTATGCTGACCGCCATCTTTTCTGCCGTGTCCAGGGGGATTTCCTCATCTTTCCAGGCGGTATTAAAGGCTTCTACGTCCAAAACCTGCCATTTCCACCGTTTTGTTGGCACTTTGCGAATACGTTGTTTTTTCTGCGCAGTGATATCTATTTCAATAGCCCGGTGATCACTGTGTGTGCATATGCTGCTGACTTCCCACTGTGCGTTGCGAGTTATAACATTGTGTGCGAAGGTGAGGTCTATCACGGAACCCCTCCTGCCTGTTTCGAATGTATTCTGGTTACCGTGGTTTAAAAGGTCTAACGATAATGGAGCTAGGCATTCGAGCAGAATTCTTCCTCGCTGATCTGTGCGTGTATGTACTTCCCCATGCTGTGGACCAGGCGTTGAAGTCTCCTGCTACTACGACCGGACTTTTACCTCGCGCTTCTATCACCAAGGCCATCAACATCCTCTCGAAGTCACCTAGAGTCATACTGGGGGGAGCATAGCATGAAAAAAAGTACACATTTTTTATTTTCGCCCATGTGAAACCATTTTCCGCCATTGTCATCTTCTGCTGAATTGAGCTATCGTTACTTGCCCATATAGCAGCTTTGCCTGGGAGTGGGAGTCGGAGTGAGACTTTGGCAGGTAGTCAAATTGGTAGTCGAAGGTGTTTTCGGTGTCTAAGTAGGAGTAAATTTCAGAGTGGGAGTAAACTCAGAGTGGGTGTTGGACTTTGGAGTCTAAGAAAATTTCGAAGTGGGGTGGACTTCGGTGTCGGAATAAGTTGAGTGAATTTCGGAGTTAGCTTAGTAATCTCAGTGGGTAGCTGAATCAGAGTGAGTTTCAGAATATTAGTGTCGATAATCACTCCTATTCTGAAACTCACTCTGAATCAGCTGATTCAGGGCGGATTAAATTTTAAAGTGGGAGTAAACTTAAGAATGGGAGTGGACTTTGGAGTCGAAACTAATTTCTAACTAAGAGTGAACAGTGTAGCAAGTGTATCTATAGGGCTTTTAGGTAATCTACTGAAGAGATATATTCTAAACCTTTATAAGTCCTCTTACAAGTATACGGAAGTGTACCGATGAGAGATATGGAACCTTTATAAGTCTTTATACAGGTATTAGATAATGTAGCGAGTGTATCTATACGGCTTTTAGGTAATCTATTGAAGAGATATATTCAAGACCTTCATAAGTCTTTCTACAAGTATAAGGAAGTGTACCGATGAGAGATATGGAACCTTTATAAGTCTTTATACAGGTATTAGATAATGTAGCGAGTGTATCTATACGGCTTTTAGGTAATCTATTGAAGAGATATATTCAAGACCTTCATAAGTCTTTCTACAAGTATAAGGAAGTGTACCGATGAGAGATATGGAGCCTTTATAAGTCTTTATACAGGTATTAGATAATGTAGCGACTGTATCTATACGACTATTAGGTAATCTACTGAAGAGATATATTCAAAACCTTCATAAGTCTTTCTACGAGTATAAGGAAGTGTACCGATGAGAGATATGGAACCTTTAAAAGTCTTTATACGAGTATTAGAGTAGCCTTCTTCTGTTCTCCCTGGTTTCTGTTGCCAGCGATCTATTCAACGCCATTGACCCACTGAGTAACCTGCTCCGAATGTTCTTACTACCTCTCTATAAGTAGACGCATCCCCTGCCAAACAATTTAATCCCCTCCCCCTTGTCTCTCTCTCTCTCTCTCTCTTCACTCTAACCACACACTGATATATGGATGTAGGTCTGGGGCATAAATATTTGCCGCTGCTAGCCTAATTTCTGCTCTTAACAGCATGGCATACTTAACGCAAGTGCCAACCTACCTGCCTGTGTTTGCCCTCAGAGCTTCGTCTGTGTGGCCACCCTCTCGCTGTCGCCTGTCGCTCGCTTTCTGCTGCCCGCTGTACTGTCGCGTATCGAGCCTACAAACTGCGAGTAAGAAGCCCACTTAAATTTTGCGCCAGAACGTTTTGAATGTTATTTTTGGCATGAATCGCCTTGGCATGCCTGGCTGCCAGCAATAAATGTGCTGGGAAGGAGGTGGTGACGACGGTAATGGAGGGGGCGGTGGCGGCAGAGGCGGCCATCATCCTACCTTCTCCCTGGGAGGGTGTGTGTGGTTGTTTTGTGTTCATGAAGCAACATTAACAACATTGTTAGTGCGGCATCCATCCGTGCAGCCCAGCCCGCCAGTCCGCTACAACATAAAAACCAAAACAGCACAAATAACAACAACAACAACACCAAATGTAACAGCAACAATACCAACAACAACACCATCATTGAAAAGAAAAAAAGGCAGCCAAGAATGTTGTGTTGTAAAGCTGAGTGGGTTTTATGGGTTTCCACTGTGAGCATGTATTTATGTATGTGTATGTGTGTGTGTGTTTGGGGCTCTATATGCATCTGTGTGTGTGTCCGTGTGTTGTTTTCCTCAGCGCGTACGTTTCGCAAGTTTGCGTGGGTTTTTCATTCATGAAAATTTTAATGTCTTTACACAGAGCCCCATGTAAATTGTAAATGTGAAAGCTGTTTTACTTTTACACACGCTCGCACACTCACACAGAGCATTACATGTATATATGTATGTATGTGAAAATCGGATATATATACATATGTACCCAGAAAGTGTCTCATATACTTTTACTCGGCGTTGATCCTAAGCTTTGTGGATGCCTAGCCTGTCTAATTACATGGCATCGGGATACTCCGCTTCTCTGCTACTCGACGGTTCCGCATATGAGGATTTGTAAATATACACATACACACATATAAAGCACACACACACACACATACACCAGTGTATGCTGCGTAAGTAAGACTTCGCACGCGCTTTCGTATTTATGTTCACAATGGCGAATAAGAAGAATATCCTTAGCCTTCGTTTCGATTCATTTCACAGCAGAAACAACAAAACACCCTTGCCACCGTCGCCATTTACCAGGGTCACGGATGATATTAATTTCAAGTTTAGTACAGTCTCAAGGAGTATTAGGCAAAGTACCGGCACACTGGAGCAGAACACTTAACAATCATACCCACTCTTCCGTGCAGGGATTGAGCAGTTGCGTAGTAGCTCTCAGCCAGAATCAACATTGCTACAATTCGACTGAAAGTACTCGTATTAAATAATAAGCCTCGGGGCTTATTAAAGAGAGTGAGGGTGAACATAATCATCGGAAATCTTTTTCGAGTGGTTCTTCGTAATCCTTTTCAAATGAATATGAATGCTTCGAAGAACTCATTAATGTTTAAAAGGAAGCAACAAAATCCGAGTGAGACTGGCAATTACAAGAGAACAGTTTCGTTTTACTCCTTACCAACGCATGAATGCTGGGAAGAACTCATGAAACGGAAGACAACAAAAACCGGTTTCATGCAGAAAAAGAGAAGGAGTGGGAATGATGAAAGAACAGTTTTGAATGATTCCTCGTACTCATTTTCAATAATATGAATGCTGGGAACAACTCATGAAACGGAAGGCAACAAAAACCGGTTTCATGCAGAAGAAGAGAAGCAGTGGGAATAATGAAAGAACACATTTGAATGATTCCTCGTACTCATTTTCAATAATATGAATGCTGGGAACAACTCATGAAACGGAAGGCAACAAAAACCGGTTTCATGCAGAAGAAGAGAAGGAGTGGGAATGATGAAAGAACAGTTTTGTGACTGATTCCTTGTACTCCTTTCCAAGCGCATGAATGCTGGGAAGAACTTATGCAACTGAAGACAACAAAAACCGGTTTCATACAGTAGAAGAGAAGGAGTGGGAATGATCAAAGAAAAGTCTTCAACGGTTCCTCGTACTGATTTTGAATATTGTTAATGCTTCGAAGAACTCATAAAACGATATAAAAAAAAATCAGTATTCTACCGCACATTTTCTATAGAATAAGTAAGAGAGAGAGGGAGAGAGAGAAAGTTTTTGAACACAAGTTTTGTAGGAGACGAATTCCAAAATTTCTTTCCGAATTGCAGAATGAGATTGGATACAATTACTGATTACGAATGGCCATAATTGTACAATACTTGATACTGCACTCTGACAGATTACTGTTTTAATGTTTTATATCTCTGTTTTATAACTCTGTTTTATATATCTGTTATATATCTCTGTGCTATATCTATATTTCATATCTCTGTTCCATATTTCTGTATCGTATCTCTCTTCCATATATCTCTGTTCCATATCTATAATTCATATCTCTGTTCCATATATCTGTATCATATCTCTCTTCCATATATCTCTGTTCCATATCTATATCTCATATCTCTGTTCCATATTTCTGTATCATATCTCTCTTCCATAT
The DNA here is from genome assembly GCA_920105625.2 of Clusia tigrina. Taxonomy (NCBI): domain Eukaryota; kingdom Metazoa; phylum Arthropoda; class Insecta; order Diptera; family Clusiidae; genus Clusia; species Clusia tigrina. The sequence continues at coordinate 178,230,034 of OV050032.1, forward strand.
ATCTCTGTTCAATATCTATAATTCATATCTCTGTTCCATATTTCTGTATCATATCTCTCTTCCATATATCTCTGTTCCATATCTATATTACATATCTCTGTTCCATATTTCTGTATCATATCTCTCTTCCATATATCTCTGTTCAATATCTATATTTCATAAATATGTTTCTCCTTCCAGATATTGTTATACTCGTATATGTCAACGCACAGAAATGATAATCAATCATGACTGCAGTGAGTTCAGTACATAGTTAATCCAGAATTATGTTGAATCACATGGATTTATACCTCCAGAGGCCTCCAGAGATATGTTCGGTAAGTCCAACACGAACCCCTTATCAAATAATTAAGAAATGTTCATAATTCTGTACCCTCTCAAATGGGGCTCATAGACTACAAATCAGTTTCGGATCAGAGTTGAGGTCAAATTCGGACAGAAATTAATTAATAAATTAATCATTATTAAATCTTCTTATTGGACTTCGTTGAGATGGCTTACGCCAAATCTCTAGAACAATTTCAAATACGCGAGTATCCTAATTCCCAAGTCTACTTCTACATATATAAGGTTTAGATATAGGGTTAAGTGTCTGTCAAGGGCACGGATAATGGACCGGAAGACAGGACACACTTAGGCCATGCGGATGCTCCTTGTGATATTACAAGTCGGGGAGGTTGGGGGCGATATTACAGGCTGGTAACTGTGTCCTTCCCGAGAATTTATATGAAACCTTACTCCAGCCATTTTGTAAGTAGAACGAATTTCACCAAGTATTTCATATTTATTGATTTGAGATAGTTCAGATCATAGGGTCATACAGTAACATGATTAGATGGACTACTGTCTTCTCCTCATCTTGACAACTTCTTCGCTATAGTAAGCGATAAATATGTACGTGGAGATAGAGATGAGTTTTGTTCCCTTTGTTTTTACTTCCACAGCAGCTGTTCGAGACCCGCTGAGATCCGTTGAGACCCACTAGCTAGTAATTTTTGTTTGCTCTTCAAATCCTCTAAGATTTAATGTCTATGACACTATTGTCAAAGACTTCCTGGAAGCTTTGTAATGCATCTATCGGTAGTACACATATTCCCCTCTCATACTCGATCTCGTACTTTTTACACTAAACTATTCTTTACACTCATCTCAAACATATTCATATCATTCTTTCTCATTGAGTTGCCCTCAGCTGATTGAAACTCATCTGATTGAAACTCCATGCATTCCGCTAGAAGAGAGCAAATGAAGGAAATTCACTCTCTTGCTGATATATTTAATTGATGACCTCTTAACCCAGTCGTTTATCTAAATACAAGGCAAAGAAAGTCTTCGACACGTGGTTTCATTCTGGCGTTGTCAGGCTCAGAGCACTGCGGAGGACATGAAAGCATACTTCATATTGTACTCTTGCACCCAAGTCTGTTGACTGGAATGTACAGATATGGCAAGGCACCATCCCTCCCTTGTTCCAACCCAGCTCTCTCAGCTCGGTCCCTGCAACAAAGTGTTTTTTTTCATAAAGAATGACCAGTTCGCTCCTTGCGAATTTTCACTCATTAGTTTTGGCGCCACTGCCAGGAGGGAACATGCCTTTATACCACCCACAAGGTAAGCATTTGCCTTTCCTGCCAGTCGATAATACGAGTCCGGTAGCAAAGTTGTTTACGAGTACTTAACAAACATTGTTATATATGATTCTGTGCTGTGGTAGAGGGACTTTCATCCTTGTGGAATTAATGGTCCTCATGATGTAAGTTAACTACCTGCCCGGACTGAATTTGACTTAGAGGAGGAGTTTATCGGTACGCACAGCGCGTACACGTGGAAAAGTGCTGTGCTTGAGTGTGACTATGACCTTGTGAAGGTCGTTTGATGTCCCAACAGCACAGAGATCGCATTTGTCATTGGTACCATGATAATTACTTCCATACTTCCGTTTCGTGGGTAGGTAAAGCCAAAGAAAAATACACAGAGAGCGAGGTCAATATAGAGAGAGGGGAGGGGGATGCGGTGTAGCTATTGGCTCATGAATTTTGCAAACTTGTCAGCAAATGCATAGAAAATACCGTGTACCTTTGTGCTCACATTAATATGTAATCATCGAGTCATCGATTTAATTTGAAATCATAATTTGATTTGAGAAGGGATGACAGAGATTCAAAAATGTCAGCCCGACTGCGTAGGATGCGTGGGCACGTGGATGCAGGTGACTTGTCAGCAACAACGGCTCCATTCAGATAGCAAAAAAACAATCGGAATGTTGCCTGCTTGGATCCAACCAGTGCGTCATGAGCGCCAGGACCAGTTCGCTCTGACGTTGCTTCCTCTCTTTTTCTCGGATGTCATCAAAGAATTCCGTAACTGCCCCGTCATATGAGTATGTGTAGATGTATTGGTGTATTGATGTTCGTGTTCATGAATATATGTGTGTGCTTCGTGTGGGTGTCGAGCGTATCGATAACTGTCACCTTTCCTTAGCCAAACACTTGCACAATAATTGAACTGCCATTCAGATTTTCGTCTGAATGCGCAGCGGTCCCATTCAAGCGGCCCACAGATGCCGACGCTTCGTTGGACGGACGGAGAAGTGGCGGGCCGTCAGAGCGACGCTCGCACTGCTAGCAGTTCATAGGAGACGGAGACTCGCATGCCTGAGCCGGTTGGGTACCTGTTTCGCACTCGCATTAACTGGAATGCCATTGCATGTAAATGAGGCTCATTAATATGACACTTAGGGGCGGGCATTTTCAATCCACTTCGCCACCACGTCAAGTCGCAATGTATTTGATAAATATTTATGAGACGTTTCGTAGTTGCTCCCATATGCAAGACACAATCTTTTTATTTTTCCTATTGCGGGAGATATTTATTTACATTTCCGAATTGAAAGAATCAAATAAAGTGTGCGCCAGGAGAGATGGAAGTGAGCAGCTGAGTGGGGGCTCGAATTAGCGCCAACTCGCAAGGCACAAGTTGCTGTGACAAACGAAGATGAGAGAAAGCGAAAGGATGGTGTTGTAGGCGCCGAGTTCCGGAATTGTGCGTGGGGAGCTGTTTACGGGGGAACTCTAAACAACTCGTAGAATGATCTCTAAACTTATCGTAGAAGCTAATCGTAGAAGTGTCACTATACTTCCAATTCCCCCTCTTGAAATCTTTCCTATCTCTCTATTCTGTCTTCTGCCGCCTCTATCCAGGGTATAGTACAATGGGTGCTCTGATAAATTCCAGACCACCCCACATATCTATCTATATCTCTAACCTTTTGGAGGATAACTTTGAATGGCACATGTTCTGGTGACATGCCATCCATCCATCCATCTGCGTTATTCAACCCATCCCTATTATTCTTTTCTTACCAGGGTTTTCGCTGGTTGGATGCTCATATTAATTTGAACCTACCAAAGGACTTCAGTGGAATTTTTACAAGAGAACGACTGCTTCATGATGTTATTGTCTTGTTGCTGGAAAGAAAAACACCTCTTATATACCTTTAGTAGGCGACTACGACTTGTTCTTCAGTTTCGTCTCCCGCAGCCCTGACTGATGGTTTCTTATCCTGGTTACAAATCTCTTCATTCCTTTTGATCTAAGTAGGAGAAAGACTGCTCCATGAAATTAAGTAATGGCACCAAAAATATACCCCGGGTGTTCGTTGCAAGGCCTCCTGCTGGAGCGTCTTGAGCTTGTTCTCCCGCAACCCCGGGTGGGTGATAAGGAGGCTTCGCAAACTTAACTATTCCCTTGAATGGAGCTCTACTATTTTATTGGCCTACTATCTATGCGTATACCTTGAGCAATTTTCGGTGAGCAGTGATTTAAGACGTTACTGTTTGTTTCTAAACCTTTCTGGTTGTATACAATAACCCCATCTTCTTCTTCTTTTGGTCCTATTGTCCTGTAACCCTGGGTCATGCTAAATGCTCGAGAGCTAAGTTCTTCCTTTGCAAGGATATCCACACTTCGATTGATCTTCCATCTGCCTGGAATTTTTCTAAACATTTCTGATCTACCTTCTGCGTACAATGTTTCAAAACCTATCTCATCGTCCTCTATTATTGTTCAGCTTGATGTTTCTCATCTCGGGAGTCCATAAAAGGGCGATGGCAACTCAGCTCCTTCTTCGCATGGTTTGACCAATCAGGTATCTACATTATTCCGAAATCTTTCTTTTTGTCTCCCATCCCTCGGAATTACCATACCCTTTCCATATTAATATTCCACCATCTTTGGCCAAATTTTATTCCGGGCGCATGATAATATTATTTTTTTCTACTGATATCTGCATCAAATCGACGAGTTTCTAAGACGAACTTCTACACGATGTAAGTTATTGGGCCTTATCATCCATATAAACCATCTTCCTCGATCTATTCTTCCTCAACTCAGACATCCAAAAATAGTTTGTCCTTAAACGTCATAGGTCAGGGTTGTACTTGCACAAGAAGGATGCCAAAGGGTGCAGGATGCTCTGAGGACCCAAAGTGGAGATAGCTTTTCGATGGCTTCCGTCTCAAAAGGAAATATAAACATGTATGGTGATGATGATGAGGATGATTCCTGGTCATTAATCTCTATAAAAGTCAGCACTTACTTCATAGGAGATCGAGCTCCACCACATGTCTTCCGGTTGGTCAGAGAAGACCGTTAACGCAAATATTCATGTCTCAGATATATTTGGAATTCCAAGGTGAGAACGAATCAATTAAACGTTCCGCATGAGTTCTAATTCTCCCATTCGAAGAAATAGAACGAAAGGAACCTTCGACTTCGTGAACTTTTCTTGACATTCGTTAAGTGCGTACTCAGTGTCCTTGGTGCATTGACTTAAAATGATGCAATCAGAAAACAGCTTAAGTATTATGGTAAAGCAGGTCATTTAGGTCTCACACACAAGCTAATCCCATCGTAGTACAAAGAATATGATGTTGAAATCATCCCAAGACACGTCACCGAAGGAAATTTGGATTTAATCACATTGGTGTTCAGTTAAAAACTTTCCTTGTCCTGACGATGTGGGTGACTCGCCCACTTCTCTCCTACCGCAACCATGCTACTGCATTAGTTAGCTTGTGTGTGCCTGTGTTTAAAGCTGTTTGTATGTAGAGCAATTTGCTTCTCAGAATTATTTTCTCCTGAATCCGCTTGTGGCATTCATGCGGTCCACTTTTGTTGCATTGTGCATTATTATTTTATCGGCTTAGTGCTCCTCCTTCCACTGCAGGAAGTTTTAAAAGGAATTACTTAGAAATGTTGCTCAAATGCATCGCAATCCTGTTGAGTCACAATTCGAGGTAAGCTCTTATCTTCTCCACAAAACATCCTTCTACTTATTAGGGTGTCTGTGGGTGGTACTACCACTTATTTAAGTGCTGCGGAAATGGGTTTTTAATATTTCGAATACCATTACGTAAATGGTAGCTTTCATATCGGATTAGATCTAAATACAGTCATTACTTGATGAAAGCGGGAATATTTTCAATTTCCATATCATTTTGATAGTCCTTTTTAACAGTAATTTGCATACGTAGCATGGAAATTACTTGAAAAGTTGTTGATACTTTTAAAGAGGGAGGTGGAGACGTCCAAAGAGAGATGTGCTGCGAACTGCGAACTCTGACTAGACCTTCGACCCCAACTGCGGCTCTAAGTCCGACTTAGACTCGAACTCCACAGCGGCTCTAAATTCCACTTCGACTCGAACTCCAGCTTCGAACCCTAATGCAACCCAAACTTCGACTCGAACTTCGACTCGAACTTCTACTCGAACTTCGACTACAACTTCGAGTCCAACTTCGCCTTCTGCAAATTCGACTCCAACTTCGACTTCTACAACTTCGGCTCAAACCCAAGCTTCCAATTCAACTCTGACTCTAACCTCGGCTCGATCTCTGACTACATCTTCGACTCCAAATCCGACTTAAACTTTGACTCAAACTTCGACTCTAAATCCGACTGCAACTTCTAATTCTGCAACTTCTATAAGAACTTCAATTACGACTACAAACATTGTCCAGAGCTCCGACTTCAATTCCAATCCACCTTCGTCTCCAATTTCGATTCCGATTTCCACTCCAATTTCGACTCCAAGTTCGACTCCAGCTTCCACTCCAACTTCAACTCCAACTTCGACTCCAACTTCGAGTCCAACTTCGTGTCGAACTCCCACTACATCTCCGACTCTAACTACAAATTTTAATCAAGTTTTGACGTAAACTTGGTCTCTAAATGCGACTCTAACTTCGACTTCTGCAACTTCGACTCGAACTTCGCCTAGAACTCAGACTTCAATGTCGACTACAACTATGACTCAAATTCGAATCCAACGTCGACTTAAAAAGCAACTCGCACTCCAACTCTTCAACTCCAACTACAACTGGAACCCTGTATTAAATATACTCGTACATCCAATAATGCGAATGTAAGAGGAAAATTAAGCTACATCTGAACCGAGAAGTTCTTGGCCTATATCGGTGGGAAATATCCCAAATATTCAATGAAAATGCATATGCACATGTGGCAATTCAATATGCAGGACTTCATATCTCCTTACGATAATTTGGCGCTTGATTGGTGAAAAGCGTGGGTTAAATCATTAACTGATTTGGGGAGTTCCCTGAGTCCTTTGGACAACCCCAAAACACTTTGTCGGTTGGATGATCCCAACTAAATAGATGCTCATTATCGAATGTCCTTCGAATACCTTCTAATTCCTTCTACTCTCTTCATCCTTGAAAATCTTAACACTCGCATGTGTCCATCTTCATACACACATACATACATATGTACATAACTTATCTTCACTACATTGTGGGTCCTTACAAAACATATATTGGAGCACTTTCGTGTTGAACGAGGTTCACCTGTACTCAGCAGATTGCAACCAAATGCACTCAGTGGGTGGATCCTTACTCGGCTAATAACTTTTTTCCCAAACTCTGACAGCATTTCGCATTGCCAGGCCACAAGGTAACTTACTTGCAAATGAGTGTAGAGATTGCTCAGTTATTCGTTTTAGGAGGGAGAGTGGGTGCGTGAGTGTTTGTGTGTGTGTTTGCTGTTTGTTTGCTTTTTGTAGGCCTATGTGTGAGAGCGCATCGCTCTAAAGTAGTATTCTGTGAATTAAACTGAACATATACTATAAAAATATCAATGAATATATGTGAGAGAGCGGTCGGGAGGGCCAGCGGCGCGGAGGCCAAGAAGACCAACTAAGCACCCAACAGACCGGCCGACCGCACTGATTTTCCATCGCACCGTGGACTGGTTTTCTTGTTTCTTGTGCAGTTGGCGCTGCTGCCTATGAGATGGGGAGAGGGAGAGCAGTCACAGCCAGAGCCAGAGCCAAGCTGGTCTGAATTGAACTGTTTTGTAAGCAAAGAGCGCGTTTAGCTTTGCTTTGATAAAATATCGTGAGGCTGTGCATTTGAATGTGTGTGTGCGTGCTAGTGAGTGCGTGTGTGTAGCATAGAGTTGAATTGTTGGGTTTCTTTTTTCCTTTTCTTTTAATATGCTCACCAAATTTTTACATGCGTGAAGAGTTTCTGTAAATCTTGCACAAAGTACCCACTAGGAAAAATATTTGTGAAATGCGAAAAATTCAGTTATGAATCCATAAATGTGAATTTCTCTCACTTTTGTTATACTAACATGAGATAATGTGTAAATGAAAAATATTCTATAGCCACCCTCTGTGGTCTAGTCATAACGATGCTAGACTCATACTGAGAGGGTCGTTGGTTCAAATCCTCCGCCAGGATAGGATATGATCAAACTCAGAGAGTCACAGGTTCAAATCCTGCCCAGGGCTGGATCTCAAAAATGCTCCATTCTATAAAAACCTTTCTTCCAGTCGAAAGCCTCAGCAGCTACTAATCATTCCCTAACCCCTTGGAGTCATAATTAATTATGGCGTAGGATATAATAATATGTAATAGTAATAAAATATTAAAAATTACAAAAGATGAGCAAATAAAAGAATTGCTTACTTGTAAGTAGCGTGTATAGGCAGCAGTTATTTTTGTTTGAAATATCAATTCATCCCCATTCTATAATAGACCAAATTGAACACCTTCTATATTAATTGAAATATATTATTATATTTAATATATTTATTTAAATCAAAAATTTTGGCCCCTGCCACTTCGCTAAATAATTGTATGTGATATACAATATCAACCGAATCTTCTCGTAGCTCATGAAATTTGATTAAACCAATATTTAATGATTTCGACGCTAATATCGTTTCCTATCACAAACACGACTCTATGGTTGTTATCCTTAAACGCGTGAGGAGCAATCAATTATTCAACGAAACCTCTCAAAAAAAAAGTCGAAAACTATTAAATCACATAGCATACGAAGCTAATTGAGTTCCCACAATCTTATAACCGAAGTTTTCCATCACAGACTCAGAGGGTTTCACAAGGAATCTGTTATGTGGCCTTATTCTGTTAACTCCATATATGCATCTTCCATATTAAAATCATCAATGTTTAGTTCGACACAACTTTCTTCCAAGTAACAGTTCAATTATATGATGACAAATGGTACAAATCTTTTGTTTTTATAATCTTATATTTCAAATACATTCATTGGCATGTCGTGGCCTAGTATTATCAGCTTAGTTTCAATTGTATATCACCATGTTCAGCCCCTTAAATTTGTATAAAAATTACACTCAATATACATATCATTGGATTTTGTTACATCGGCATTCCATGTTTTTATTTGAACTCATTCTTTATCATAAATTTCCTTTAACTGATTTTTCCATACTTTTAGTTTTAGTTTTAAACTCCGTAGTACACATTCTCCAGCTCACTGCATTGGTATTCAATCCTGCCCAGAGTAAAATAATAATTAAATCCTATGATTCCGCGGGAAAGCAAAAGGCCACGACCAGAGTATGGTCTGGAAATGCTTCTATCTACATGGTTTTCTTTTTAATTCGACGGCTTTAGTTGATGATTTACTCGTAATGATTTATATTGTTAAATAAGTGTTTTGTTTAAAAATTTTAATTAAGGACATCGTGTATATGCCGTAATTTTCACTCTTTATATAACCATTATTTAGATTATTGTCTATTTATGAGAAACTGCAGGACTCTTACCATTTTTACTCCATTTTCAATATCGTGTTCGCTTGCCATCTTCAAATGATTAATGAATTTCGTCTAACAGGAATCTTTTGGATACTACTGGGACACAAGATTTAAAGAAAATATAGAAATGGAAAGTAAAATATAGTACAATGGATGTGTTGTGGTCTGAGTGCTATATATAACTAGTTGTTTCGACGTAAAAATAAATAAAAAGTCTCGATCAAGTCCTACAGTTCTGAATTCAAATGAATTAAACTAATAAATAATAGTAAATAAAAAATATAAATAAAACAAAATTAATTAATAATAAAATGTGCATCTTGGCTGTCTCTTCTTTTTGCAAACGTGTCCAAATACTTTTCTACTTCCAAATATTTCTCTATTTGCAAACCCTGTTCAACTTTCAAACCCTGTTCCACTTACAAACACTTGTCTACTTCCAAATACTTCTCTACTTCAAAATTATCTTCTACTTCCAAAAAATTCTCTACTTCCAAACACTTCTCTACTTCCAAACATTTCTCTACTTCCAAACCCTCTTTCACTTACAAACATATCTCTACTTCCAAATGCTTTTCCACTTCCAAATATTTCTATATTTGCAAACCCTGTTTTACTTCCAAACCTTGTTCTACTTCCAAACCCTGTTCTAGTTCCAAACCCTGTTCTAGTTCCAAACCCTGTTCTACTTCCAAACCCTTGTCCACTTTCAAAACCTGTACTTCTTCCAAATACTTATCTACTTCTAAACTCTGTTCTACTTCCAAAGACTTCGCTACTTCCAAACCCTGCTCCACTTCCAAACCCCATACTACTTCCAAAGACTTCGCTACTTCCAAATACTGTTCTACTTCCAAACCCTGTTCTACTTCCAAACTCAATTCTTCTCCCAAAGACTTCGCTACTTCCAAATACTGCTCTACTTCCAAACATTTCCATTCTCTGCTTCCAATGCCTGTTCTTCTTCCAAACCCTGTTCCTCTTCCAAGCCCTATTCTATTTTCACACTCTATTCCTCTTCTAAGCCTTATTCTACTTCCAAAGACTTCTCTACTTCCAAATACTTTTCTACTTCCAAACCCTGTTCTACTTCCAAACTCTGCTCTACTTACAAACCCTGTTCCTCTTCCAAGCCCTATTCTACTTTCACACCCTATTCCTCTTCCAAGCCCTATTCTACTTCCAAAGACTTCTCTACTTCCAAATACTTTTCTACTTCCAAACCCTGTTCTACTTCCAAACCCTGTTCCTTTTCCAAGCCCTATTCTACTTCTAAAGACATCTCTACTTCCAAATACTTCTCTACTTCCAACCCTGTTCTATTTCCAAATACTTTCCACTTTCAAACATTTCAATTCTCTACTTCAAAACCCTGTTCTACTATAACCCTGTTTTGAACCTTTGATACTCTGTAACCATTGGGTGCTGCCTTAATATTTAATCTTAAAATTCCCTACTGGGGCCTTCACGCACACTCGCCCTCACACGCACACACACTCACAGGCAGAAACAATTCATTGAATAGAATTTTTTTATTTGGATATGGCAAGCAAGCAGGCAGCCAACAATTGTGCAGTGGAATGTCTGTCTCGCAGAAAAACAACAAGTTTTCATGCCTGCATGTAGTATATATGGAGGCTTGTGCGCACGTGTGTACAGATATGTGTGCTGAGTTTGTTGTGTTTTGTTTGTGTGTGTGTGTGTATGGGTGTAGCGAACGTACCTGCTTCAGTTCCGTTGAAACAAAAGCAAACACACAAGCAAAGGCAAAGGCAAAGCTAGCCAGTCAGCCAGTCAGCAAGAAAGCAAACCAACGCTCATAGCAGAGGTGGGAGCAGAGACAGAGGCATAGGCACTGCCACTGGCACCGACCGACTGACAGAGGTAGCAGCAGCAGCAGCAGCAGCAAGCAGCAAGCAGCAGGCAGCAGAGACAGCGGCAGGGCAGAGTCGAGTTGCGTTGAGTTTTCAGTTGAGCAAGCGAACGGTTACGAATTGGAATTCATTTCATTTCGTTCTTGTTTGTCGTGGTCGTCGGTACTAACATCGTCGCTCATCGCATCATCATTCGTTGTCGCGTGTGGTGTGCTCCGCGTAACCTAAAAGCAAGCAAGCAAGCCAACTAACCAACCAGCCAGGCACAAAGTGGTAAAGTCGGATGAATTTTTTTCCTTCCGTTCAAGTGTTTTAGTACAGTTTAAGAAATTTCCAAGATTTACACTTTCCGCTTTATTTAATTTTTCGAGTTTTTCTCGGTGGATAAGTTTACACAAAAAACATAACAAATTTTTTTTTCCCCCATTTTTTTGTAAAAACAAATTTTTATTTTTTTGTATATAAATTTGATAAATTTACAAATGCAACAACAAAACAACACACAAAAAATTCAACAAAAAACAAACAAACAAAGAATAAAGGCAGCAAACTTCTCATGTGCTTAACACATTACAACAAAAACCAGTCAATCGTGTAACAAAAAATACACAAAAACCAACAACAAAAATAAAAAAAAAATAACAAACAAACAAACAAAAATAATAATAAGTAAGCAGCGGAGGAGCGTTGATTAAGAAAGATGATGTAAAACATGAAACCAGAGGCCAAAACACGTTCGCTCGCTCTCCTCTCTCTCGATTCGCGCACTTAGCATAAAAAATGCTAAAATTCAGATTTTGAAGCAAAACAAAAAATGTACAAAAATTTTTGATGAAACTAAAACAAAAAGAAAAAACAAAATATATATTTCGTAGCACATTTTTAGAAATTATACTTATACATAAATTTTTAAGTGACCACTTTGAAGTGAAAAATCAGTTCGATATGTAAACAGTTCCTTCAAGTGAAGCCATTTACATTAAAAATACACAAACAATTATTATAATAATAACAACAACACCAACATAAGAACAAAAACTACAACTGAAAGAACCCGCATGAGTAACATCAAATTGACACCCGAAAAAAATTGAAAGCCCCCCAAAAACAGCTCACAAAAAACGCAGATTTGTTTAGAAATAAGAAAATGACAAATTGCTGATGAATTTCAGGCGATAACATTGGCAAAAATAAACAAAAACCGCCAAGAAAACAACACACAAAACAAGCAACAACGCGAGGAACAAGCATGAAATTCGTTTGAACTAAAAATACAACAACAAACAACACACAAAAATTGTTTAAAGAATTGACCGATTTTTAAGTGAATTTTTGACACTCAAAAAATTACTCATTAACAGCTGCAAACAAAAATTGCACAAAAGAAAACAGTTTCCCAAATTTGAACTGCAAAATTTTTCAAAGAATTTTCCATAAAAAAGTTCCCAACACTGAAAATTTGGAAAAAATAAGTTTCCAAAAAAAAAAACAACAACAAAAGAAAAACAGTCTCTCAAAACTGAAACTGGAAATTTGAAAAACAAAATTGTTCAAAAAGATCAACAAAGAAATAACCAGTTTCCAAAATTGAAACTGCAAAAAAATTCCCAAACTGAGACTGGAAATCTGGAAAGAAATTAATTTAAAAAAAAAAACAGTTTCCAAAATTGAAACTGCAAAAAAGTTCCCAAACTGAGACTGGAAATCTGGAAAGAAATTAATTTCCAACAAAAAAAAAAAACAGTTTCCAAAATTGAAACTGCAAAATTTAGAAAAAATAATTCACCAAATTGCAACACAAAAAAAAAAAAAATAGTTTCCAAACGCTGAAACGGGAAAATTTGGAAAGAGAAATACATTAATTCCAGTAACGTAGTGAATTCTGAGAGCAACTTTGATCTCGACTTCTCCAGGCCCCACATTCACAGGAAACATTTCCAAGATGCCAGAGACCGAATACGAATGCGTTGACAAGGAGTGGCTGCAGGCGGAGCTACGTAGCACTTCCGCTTGCCCAATACTTGATGCCAAAGAGTTGATCATTTTGGACTGTCGCAGCTCGCACGAGTACAGCGAATGCCACATACGATCGGCGGTGAATTTCTCGATACCGAGCATTATGCTGCGCCGCTTGGCAGCCGGCAAAATTGACTTGCTATCGACAATTAAGTCGTCCGAACTGAAGGAGCGCATTCAGAGCGGCTACAAAGTTAGCCTGTTCATACTGTACAATGATGTGGGCGTGCAGCAGTCAATGCAACAGCACCAACACCAGCATCACACATCGGATGTGTTGGCTGCATCCGGTCCAGGAAGCGTTGGCAGCGCTAGCATTGTCGGTACCGCCGGTGGAGGTGTCAGCGGCCACAGTAATAATGTCGGCGACGGCGGCGGCAATGTCGGTGGTGGCACCGCTAGTGTTGGCGGCGACAGCGGCGGCGGCACACTTGATCTATTGAGTGTTGGCAGTGTGGGAGTCGGCTGTAACGACACCACCATTAACGTTTTACACAGACGCTTGAAGCAGGATGGCTGCCGTGTCGTTTCATTACAAGGTAAGCTCAAATTTCATATAACTACACCCGAGTATGCAACAACTGAATTATGCAATTCCGCAATTAAGCCAAAATGCTGCACGTACGATTCGCTCTTCCGTGTCGAGCTCGTCAAGTTAGCTGCCACAAGTAATTATACGGAATGACCTATTTCACTTATGCACTTGACATGGAGGTGATAACAACTCAAATAACCTAAAGTTCGGCCAGGACCAACCGCGTAGGGGGCACAACAGGGACGAACAACTAGAAATTCAACCTAATTGTGCTTCGTTGTTCATTCAAGCGATGTAGTTTTTCAATTCAAGAACGTTATCATATAATTCATAATCCGTTTGATAGATCTGACCAACGGCATCCTGTGCTTAATAGCAATTACTGTTCCTAATTTCAGGGACTGGACTCTTTTTCTTCCTCCCACTCTGAAGCTGTTGAGTAGAGAAACAAAAACGAGTTGCTAGAGAAAGTATTTTCAATGCAAATGTCGAGCTGAGGAGGGTAATTTTCGGTGATTAAAGTGATTTTGAGGTGATTCAAAATTATTTCCTTTGATATGCCGTGATACATGGTCCAAAAGGGGAACTTAGATTTTAAAAACGACGCGGCTCTCAAAAGCGTAGTTGGTGTATACGAGTATAGTCATCATCTTAGAGAATTGTAGCAAGTCATCCACAACATTTTTGTTTTCTGGTTCTTCAAAGAACTGTTTAAAATATGGAATTACTTGGAGTTTCGAAGGCACTTCTTCAAACCGCGAAAAGGAAGAGACCGGCGGAATCTCATTTGTTAAAAGTACCGACGGCTCAAACCGTTTCCTCCAAACATACAATCATGTGGTGGTAGAAAAGTTACTTCAAAAGTGGGCAAAAAACAGACATACATAAATATATTTTAGTATCATTATTATTATTATTATTATTATACCTTAAACCATAATTAATTATAGTACAAGGTGTTGGAATAGTGTTGGAATGAGTACAGAGGCTTTCGACTCGAAGAGAAAAATATTTTAAAGAATGAAGCAGTTTTGTGACCAAGCCCGGTGCAGGATTTGAACCTGCGACCCTCGGGGTGTGAGTCTAGCATGCTTACCACTATACATTACATCGTAATCTGCAAGGGTTTTGAGAAATGAATACTACCAACTAACACTATCGACTCGAAGAGAAAAAGATTTTATAGAATGAAGCAGTTTTGTGAACAAGCCCGGTGCAGGATTTGAACCTGCGACCCTCGGGGTGTGAATCTAGCATTACCACTATACATTACATCGTAATCTGCAAGGGTTTTGAGAAATGAGAACTACCAACTTACACTATCGACTCCCGAGTGTGAGGCTAGCATTCTTACCACTGGATTACTTTAATTATACATACATTTTTATTTCTACACATTTATCAATGTAGGAAATAATGGCACACAAAAAGTTCTCCATGATTGTATTTAACTAATCACGTATAATAAGATCAGACTCGAATATATGAGGATATCTTAGTTAGGTTTTGCCCATATTGAAAATGATGTGCATAATTGAATAGCTCTCTGGCTCACGCTCGTGGACGCATTGGTTGAACCGATTCCGAGATTCTTACTTTAGATCGTCCGTTTTGAAAAACTAAAAAAAACAAATTTTATTGCTTTCTTAATCAAAACTTTATTGAATCCATCTTTTAGATTGCAACTGACTTAAACTTATTACTATGTTATTACTTATGCCTTCAATTTTATAATGACAGCAATTATTTTCAAGTACACGTATTTATATGATATTATATGCTGGCTTATTTTAAAGTGAATTTGAATATAATGCTTTTAATGGGAATTTGAATTGAATGATTTTACAGTGAATTTGTATGATATTAAGGGGTTTTCATATAACAATTCTTCTCATATTCGTAGAAGCTCAAATTGCATTCGTTTAAATATCCATTACAGAAGCTGCAAAAACCCAAAGGAGCAATTTTACGAAACTCCTTTCTTGGAGAGTCTGAGAAATGGCTCCAAATTAGAGCTTTCAGATCTAACAAAGTCTCGAAACAATTCCAGCTGCTTGTTAGCCTATCACTTTATTTAGGCTCGCGAGAATATGGCATCAAAACGGCAATGCTGGGGTGACCGAAGGGTTGACCTACTTTCCAACCAAACTGAATACATTCTTCGGAATGTCACCACGATATCTGTGATAAATCTGATATAGAGTTTAAAGTTCTGGACATCTGTTTAAACCACGTTGATAGTCTTGAGTCATTGAATACAATAGCAAATATTCTACAAAGGAAAATAGTCAACATGAAGGAAGAGTCGTTTGAAAAATTATAATTATAAAAAATAAACTGTTTGAGCTTTATAAATTACAGGGATTCGGACAGAATTTGATCAGTGAATTCACCACTTGCCGTTAGCTTAGTGGTATGGATGGACAGGTTCGATTCCTGGTTGGGCTCATAATTGGTGAGCTGCAGCTTTCTGAGACATAATATCTACTTGGGGGAAAACTGCCTTTTAATTGAAAGATCTCTGATGAGGACAAGTGGTGCGTCCGATATAGCTAAAATATCTGCCAAAATGTTTTCAATAATTCTCCCTCTGACAACTATTACGGTGGCATAACCACACATTTGCATCGTCGGCCTGCACTTGTCTGTCAACAAATTCGTTGAGAAATACTTAAATATATTTATTTATTTAGAAAATTAATTATAATGCCGAAATAGTTATAATATTATAATTAGTTATCCTGCCCCGGAGAGGGTCTAAAATATGCTTCTTTCTAAGTCCTTTTCTCCTTAGTTGATAGTACTCATTCGCTCAAACCGCTTGAAGACATAATTAATTATGGTGACAGATATGATAATAATAATAATAATAATAATAATAATAATAATAATAATAATAATGTAATGATTACTGGCTACTAAGTAAGTTGTGATTACTGGCTACTAAGTAAGGCCTTCGACGTGATAATCAACTGATTCCATTCAATTAAATGACATATGTTCCAAGCCTTTAGATTTTTTTTCGGTTAGAGTGGGTAGAAATGCCGATCACATCATCAAAACTGTCGCCACAGATTTGGTATGTGAGGATTGCACTCACTCAAACATCCCCCTCCCTCATTGAGAACATCTCCGCACCTGGAACCCTTTTTATACTTCTTTCAAGGTGGACATTCTCACTTCGTCCCTATTGGACTCTCAACATTATTCTGCGTACAGGTCCCGCTTTTTCCGCCGGAGCACATATTCCACCTATTTATCTACGTGGTCCCAGTTTTCTTTGCTGCTTAGCATAACCTTCACAATGTTTTCGGTGGCTAAAATTTTCCCGATTTCCATTTCAAGCGTGGTGCGCTGTGCATTCGAAAAAGGTGTGCTCTGCATCATCCCCATTGCTGTCGCCGTATATGCACTCAGATGCATACCCTCCAATTTTTCCCATTCGGTGCAGATACTTGCAGAAGTGTCCGTGCCCAGACAGTAACTGCGTGAGGTAGAAATTGACGGTTCCGGCTGTTCCTCCTATCCAGCTCGCTATGTCGGGTATGAGTCTCGCTGTCCATCTTCCGCGACTCTCGGCGGCCCATCCTTCTTGCCAATGGTGCACGGTTTGTTGCTTTATATCCTGTACGGTTACTTTGGTATTTTTTCTCATCTTGGCTTCTCGTAGGTGTTTGCGTTCGAGGGCCAAGAGTTCGATAGGGGTTAAGCCGCTAATTACCAGAATTGCCGGCTCCGATACAGTACGGTGAAGCCTTTAGATTGAATTGACTATAGTGTCGATATTATAAAGTGGACGGTTGGTGTAGGATTAGAGGATGGGGTGGAGTAGTTTCTCTATGAAGATGGGATAATTTCTTTAGAGGATGGGATAGTTTCTTTAGAGGATGGGATAGTTTCTTTAGAGAATGGGATAGTTTCTTTAGAGGATGGGATAGTTTCTTTAGAGAATGGGATAGTTTCTTTAGAGAATGGTATAGTTTCTTTAGAGAATGGGATAGTTTCTTTAGAGGATGGGATAGTTTCTTTAGAGGATGGGATAGTTTCTTTAGAGGATGGGATAGTTTCTTTAGAGAATGGGATACTTTATTTAGCGAATGGGATAGTTTCTTTAGAGGATGGTGAAGTTTCTTTAAAATTCTGATGCTTAATACTGTCAAAACCGGAGCTGTGGTCATTTATGTGGTTTATATTAGGATAATTACCTCAGTTCGGACAAGTTGGGGCGAGCAAATATTGGTGTGCTAATTTTCTATGTCCAGGATCGTGTGAATATGATGATGCAGTGTCGTTTACAGTTGTCAACAAAACGAAAAAGTTGTTGGTTGAAACTTTTGCCAATTTTTCATTTCGTTGTCCCGTAAAATTGTGACAATTTTATGCCATAGTTTTTTTACAATTGATAGAAGGATATTGTGAAACAAGGAGGCAAACAGACAGCATCATCGGGTATAGTTCGTTTTTATCGGAATTTCCTGGTCCCTCGGTATCCAAAATTATATTATTTAGGAAGGAGTTCTTCTGCAAAGGTGGCGGAAGTCACAAGTGATGTTGTTTGTTTTGTATCAGTTCAGTACACCTTCTAAAGCTGGGATACTATCGGAAGCAATTATGAACCTTTCTTTTGTTGGCTTGTAAATGTTGGACGCCCATTAGCATGGCAAATAGATACCATTGTAAACATATATTCTATTATGGGA